>OZ023333.1:31801430-31988930 GCA_964007535.1 Brachyptera risi
CAAAATTGAATTTTGTTCACTAGCACGAATACGCATATCTATATCATAACATAATGGAACACAACAACTGTACTATCTCACTAGTCAGTTCGTTATTATTCAAAATTGGTTATTGATCCTCATCAAACTATGTAATTTCTCCAGTTTTCATTCATAGTTACTACTCAATTTGACAACTGACCGATGTAGATCGTCCGCCCTCGTGATGTCACAAAATATAAAAACCAAACAAGTGGACAGTGAAGCAGGGAAAAATGGGGAAATAACCAATCAAGGTATCTGAAATTTCCCCTGCTTCGTGCAAGTCACGTCCATCTACATTAGTCAATTAAAGTTACATTTCATTAATCGCCCTCTCGTATAAATCAATACAAAAATAGGAAAATAAAAATGTACAGCCCATAATATTTTTTCTCTTTCACAGTCAAGTCTTCTTTAGAGACTTTGTGGATTTTTTTCACTGTCAAGTGAATTTATTATGTACCTAAAAATAGATAACAATAAAAAAAAACGTTTCCTAGGTTCATTCCAGTACATGATGAAGATAACTATCAACACTGTCCATTTTACAGTATTATATACATTCGAATTTGAATTTGTTCAGTGTAGAAGTATGTAGGAGTGATGCAGGAGTACTCATATATGAAATCTGCTCTCATCATGTATTCTTAGTTTCTGTTTTTATATTGAACGTATTCTACAACTCTGTACGGATGTTATATTGAATAAAACTTCATTATTATCATTATTATATTGAATCTGGTATAATAAAAATGAAAATCATCAACTCAGCGGTTTCCGTGATGAATTTTTCCCATCAGAACCCAACACCGTTACAATAAATCATCTAACAAGTTCTGACTCGACCGATCGATAGTCTTCCCTATAAATATTCACTGGCGGTCAGACGGTTCGACCTGGTGATACTGTTCTTTATATCCTTGTAATTTGTTTTGTTTCTGATATCATAAAATACCGGCTCTGAAATAAGTAATAAACGCCATTTAGTTCGTTGATGTTGGAAGTGAAATCAAGTAAGAGCTCTGAAACCGGCCGTTTTATGGGTTATTCGATGAGTTTATTACCAAACAAGAGAAGAAGCGCGTGAAAAAGTAGAAGAAGGATCTTAATGGGTTTTTCTACGTTCTTTGTCAATAAACAACTAAGTAAAAGCGAATGAGAGTAGGCCTACCTACATAGTTTATAGCTGTTGGCTGTAGAAAGAGATAGTGAGTATAACCACTCTCACGATATCTAATCGGAATTTTGTTGTCTCTACTTTCGATGTACGATTTTTTTTTACAATGATTACTCATTGGAAGTACGAACTGAAAGGGTGAACTATCATGGTTTCTGGATTTATATCGAATCATCAATGAATTGGAATAGTATACAAAACATCGGCTTCTTTCAAGATGAATAACTAAATCATTGCTGACAAAATCAGTGTCTAGTCTCCAAGTTAATAATAAGTGGTGGTGAGTGTTAATTGCGAATTTTTTCAATTTTGTGAACTTTTTAAACTCCGTTACTCTATGGTCTAGTCTCCCTACATTGCTATGGTGATGATGATAGTTGGTAATTTATCACTTAAAAAAACCCATAGATTGTCAGAGACTGATGATTGATATATATATATATATATATATATATATATATATATATATATATATATATATATATAATATATATATATATATATATATATATATATATATATATATATATATATATTCATGTATATGTAAATATATATGTATATATGTATATATATATATATATATATATATATATATATATATATATATATATATATATATATATATATATACAGATTTTTTGATTTTTTTTCTAAGAAATACTCATAGTTGGTCATATACCTCATCAATTCAGAAACGTACGAATTATGGTTTCATATTAACGTGCGGTCATTGTATACTTTACATGCCCCACCATTTTTTAATCTCTTCCTTTTCCTCTTCTTTACGCCTAGTGACGTCATTGTGAGTTATTTGTTCTTTCATCACAAAGAACGACGTTTCATATAAGTTTCATCCACGTGGCAGGCAGCGTTTTGCGCTGCTGTTACTGATACAAACACACAGACACTAAAATCTCAGAAATTTCATCAAAACATTGCCGGATATGAATTCTGATGAAAAGTTATTTACTCTCGTCCACTGTTTGAAGGATGTTCCACTGAGAATATATATATATATATATATATATATATATATATATATATATATATATATTTACATATATTTATACATATATACACTTATATACATATATATATATATATATATATATATATATATATATATATATATATATATATATTTATACATATATATACATATATACATGAACATATATATATATATATATATATATATATATATATATATATATATTCACATATATTCATATATATATATACACATATATACATATACATATATATATATATATATATATATATATATATATATATATATATTCACATATATTCATATATATATACACATATATACATATATATATATATATATATATATATATATATATATATATATATATATATATATATATATATTCATGAATATATTCGATTACTGTTGACAATATATATCATTCTTTGATATAAAATGTGTCCACAACATTTGATATATCCCTGTAAAATAACTGTGGTGCCAAGATACACTATTTGAGAACTGAAACTTGAATATTACAGAGTTGATAAACACATACACTACATTTCATAATATCATATCACTTCTTATCAAACGAAGTAAACCATTTTCCGTTACCCGATATCTGTTTGAAATACCGTTATCAATTCAAGAGATACATTATCATCATTTCCAGCGTACGGTAAATGTTTGAAATTAATCGTATATACCAATTCTTGCTTTTCACTGAATAAAACATTACCATACCACTTCAAAACGACCTCAAAATCATTGTTATTCCACACTAATCCGAAACCAATCTCTTCTCGTATTCATTCTCTCTCCAATAATACAACATCATTATACCACATTTATAAAACAGTGTATAAGTCTTCCGTGACCAGCTTCACTCGGCTATCGGAATCTGCCAACGGGCTAGTTTTAAAGGGGTATATAGCAATGTGAAATATATTATGTAACATATATAGAACGTTTTAGCTTTCACGTTTTGCAATGTAACCCAACCCTCTTTCTCTCCCTTTTCGCACAGTTATTGAATTATCACATTGGATATTCAGCAGAATGTGGTTTAGTTCAGGTTAGAGGGAGTTTTGTTTTCGTCAGCGACGGTTTCTAAATTCTTGTTTTTAGTTCACTTATAGTATTCTCTTTGTGAATATGTTTTGATGTTACATCAGTTTGTGTAAGTCACGATGGTATGGTCCCTAGGGATGTGGTGTAACCTTACGGGAAACCATATCAGGATATATGTTTTATTCTTCAGTTATAAGTAGGAATTTACATCATTCCCACTTCAAAGTATATACACGTTTGATGAGTGTGATGCTATTTCAAATGGTTTTCCTCGTGTCAATTAAAACATTTATGAGTGAAAACACCTGGAATTATTCGACTGATAATCTATGTACTTTCATGTTTCACATTTAATGAGATGAAAGTGATGAGTATCATTTCTAAAAATAATTATATTATTGGAAATTCGATCTGAATTGATGATTAAATTATCAAACTCGACGATTTGTTATTAAATAACTCGTTTTAATATCATTTTAATGAGGGAAATGATTTGATGATATATGATGAAAGTAATAATGAATTACATCAAAATACGATTATGGATGGACATGTGGTTCTATGACAATCCGACATGTCGATGGAAATATCCATGCAATCTTAAATTTGAGTTGATGGAAAAAAAGCAATAATCGATTAATTAATTTTGTCATCAGATCAAAAGTCACTGATTGATATGACAGATTGATTTAGAATCTCTCTGTGGAACCAAAATTATTACCATCTCATTCTCTAATTGAATTTGTTGATCTTATAGAATATTCAAAACGTATGGTAACAAAACCCTTGTAGACAATTGATTGGTTAGTAACCCTTAATTAAAATAAGATCAATCATATTTAATTCCCCATTGAATTTAAAAACACTGGATTCTCATAAGAATTTTGAATTGAGAAATCGAAAAACCATATTCGAAAACCGAATTCACATAATATCATTTAATTTCCATATCCAGAACATTTCGACAGATTGTATTCACTCTCAACGAACCTTCCAATATCACTGAGGTTGGCGTATTTCTTCACACTCTTTGATAAGAACCAATAGAAAGGAACTGGCTGTGAGTGACTAGCATGCATGCAGTTTTAATACATCATACCTGCTGGCATATTCTTTATTAGTTTTTTCCAAGCCGGTGATCCGAGATGTGATTCGATTTCGTACTTCCATCCCGGATATAATGACAATTTTACTTCACGTCAACTATCGACCGTCTCCCTTATGTAACAGCTTGAACGATCGGATGTGTTGACCCGCCTTTGCTGAAGGGAAATACCCTGAGGGTGCGTGGGTCAACAAGTAAGCGATATGCAGGGGCTCAATTTATAGAAACCCTCGGTTTATAGGTGTTATTTAATATTCACATTCATTTGAACTTGTTCGTGTTTGATGAATGAAATATCTGAAAATGATAGAACTTGATGGAAGGTGATATGAATATTCAGGTTTGAGGAATATTTATGAAATTTTAAAAAATTGCTCACAATTTCGACCACTCGTATTTTAAGGGATTTGACGATCATCGCCATTATCATGACACTGAGGCGATTTGTCAAGTGGTCGAGTGACTAGCGTACTGAACCGTCATTTAGGAGACTGGGGTCACCAATCATGTATGCCGGGTATATATCATGCCTGAACTCAGGCATCACACTATGTCATTTTTCGAATAACAATTACTAAACTCTAATTATCTATCATCTTTACTCTCAAGTTTTAAATGGTAACTCATGAGTGAATCTCCCTGATGCTTTCTGCTCCTCGTACCATTTTTCAATGAATATATCGAGGGAAAAAAATGTATACTGCTGTGAGTAATCTTTGGATTGATGAACTTTTTATATCGATTCGTCAATTGAGTATTACAAATCGCATTCATCTATAAATGTATTGAATAATACAAAATCGTTTTACGTAATGAGAGAAATTCACTTCGATCATTGGATATTGAACTGAAATTTCAACGATGACACATTGAAGTTATTCCATGAGAATTTCAATCAACCCACCCATGAGTTTATCATCTGAAAACTAGAAAATGCTAATTGATAAAATGTGAAAAATTGAAATTCATAGAAAACAAATAGGTGTAAATAAAAGTGTTCCAATTTGAAAGTCATCAAATATTGAATTATCTATATTATCCAGTTATGATGCGGATGGATAGGCGAAATAGTGTCACACAATAGTTATATTGTGGTGTATTGCAAAATTCAGGGATGAAATCTTTTCTAAGCATGTTTGACATCATTGTTATTCGATGAAATGGAATTCTACGGTATCTTTATCAATATAAGAAGCTTCTTCCTTTAAAAACGAAAGTGTCTCTTGTTGTATCATTAGTTCTTTCTATCTTCGATTTTTGTGACTATGTTTATAGCGGAATTGATAAAAGTATTGAACGACAGATACAAAAAGTTCAGTACTCATGTGTGAGATTTGTTCTGAACGTACCCTTCAAACAGCAAATTTCGCCCAAACTCATTGAACTTGGATGGTTGAACATGAAAAATCGCCGAAATTTCAATACATTAGTTTTAATTTATAAAATAATCAACAACAAGTCTCCAGCATATTTATATAACAAAATCGCTTTCACGTCACAGCTTCATCATCATAATGTTCGTCAAAATTCCAATTTGGTTTATCATCATCACAATTCAAAATCTTCATCTTCATTCTCAATAAGTGGTCCAAGAAGATGGAACGAGTTGCCAACATCATTAAAATCAGTAAAATCTCTAGGTATATTCAAATTATCATACAAAAAACAACTTTTAGTGAAGCAAAATTCTGAGATAGTTTTAAAAAATCATGTTTAATTTAGTTCTAATCTGTCAGCTCTTCCTGTTCTTTTTTTTTGTTTTTCTTTTCCATTTGTTAATTTATAGTTCTTTTTACTACATCATTATTCGCATTTTAGTTATTTTACTCATAAGGTTGGGTGGAAGAGCAGAAACTCATGTATCTGAACCTCGCCATTTCATTTTTGTTGAATAATCATCTCATTTTATAATTTTTATATGTAAATTGTTATTTCTGTGTTTCTTTTGTCAACTAGGCCTACTCAAAAATGAATAAAGACTTATTATTATTATTATTATTATTATTATATAGAATCATCGAATGATATCAATACTTTCGTTCATTCATTCAATTTGATAAATCGTACTACGATAAATGTTGGGCGACTTGCCTCGACCGCTTTCAAATACAGACTGACTGATCTTTGCATTCCCATCTCACCAGGAAAACTCCAAACCGTATCCTCTCGCGTCTTGGCACTACCACCGTGTGCAGAGGTATAGTGACTTGACACTTGGTGGAATATTTCTAGAACTGTGCAAACAGTCGTATATAAGAAACCACATGAATGTACTGTTACCGCGGGACAAATTACACCAGTTTCTAGTTTCCAGTTTATATCGTCAGTTGAACTATACTACTAATTATATAAACTATCCAATTCTAGTTCCAAGTTTAATTACATTCATCATGCATGCAAAAAGAAGAAGAAATGTACGTGCTCACTTGATATTTTCATGCAGAATCTTACAACTTGAACATTTAATTCTTATTTGTAGAAGAAGTCTCGCTCAAAATGAATGAAACAGTACGATACACAATCAAGTAGCTCAAATAATGCAATTTTTGATATGATTTCAACTGGATTCACCATTCAGAATTGAAGATTCAACCAATCCCCGTCATGTTTTACAGTTGTAGATGGAGGATGTATAAGAATGATTATGAGAATGCGTATTCATGCGTATATATATATATATATATATATATATATATATATATATATATATATATATATATATATATATATATATATATATATATATAATAATGCGTAAATATGATCCGAGATCAAATGTTCAACGAACCGACCATGGACTGAATAATTTTAGTGATGAAAATAATTGAATTTGTTCAGATTGATTATCATATCTCAATGGCAAGGAGCACCAGAAAGTGAAAATATATGTTCAGACCTAATTTAAGAATCTCTCAGTTCATTTTAACCATCACTTTGGTAATCAATTTTTTCTCAACTTTTCAACTGTGAACAATTTCAAGGAATTATCCATTGGATGACCTCATTAGCTCCCATTCTCGATTATTTATCTCCAGTTTATTTCAGTTTCTTTCCAGTTAATTTGTTCCGGAAAGGTTTTGTTCTTGTTGATATATCACAAATAATATCAGCCAATCACAATGATACTTATGGTAGCTAGTCATGACTCGTGAAGCAAATCGGCTTTCCACTCGACGGTGGTCATTGTATTCTAAAATGAATTATTTATTTTTCATCAAAGCTGTATGAAAATGAATTGGATGTTCAATGTTTTGGTCAGTGGATGGGAAAAAAAAGATAAATACAACTATAGCTATACATCAACGTACTCAAAGCGTTTCCTTTTTTATCGACAGGTGTAATATGAAAAGCTACTAAATTGCTTTCTGTTGAAAATTTGAATTTTAAATTTTAATGTTACATTGATAAAGTTTCATTCTACTTTATTTCTCCTGAGGGAATGCGAAACTCTTCCAAGACGCTCTTTCAATTTGTTATGTATACACAGATAAAAAAATAATAAATCCGTGGGGCCTATATAACGTAAGTCGAGGGTAGCTTGAAAAGTTGAACTATATACAAAAAAACAATTCAACTTTGAAAATAAATTCATTTTTATTTTCTCGAAAAAAATCTTATTCCTTTGTGATTTGGACCGTTCTATAATTATTCATAGCTTGTTTTGAATTCATATACCGGATGACCAAACGTCGTTCCATTTTCAAAATCAGATGCAGATGATAAATTGATGTCATGATATAAATACAACAGGGTCTGTGATGTTGGTAGAACCAAACTACCCCTATGCTGTTTATAATCAATGACTTTCCTCCCTCTCCCTCCCATAACCTTCCTCACTTTCCCCTCCCTCATTTCTCTTCCACACGTGACTTCATTTCCAAGGAAGCGATTAGTGTGTATTAGATCAGATAATCTCTTCATACGCGTTATGGGCCCAGCTAAGTACATAGCGCTTCGTTTTAGACGATAATAAGCTAAAACCTAATCGGCGTGTGAACAAAATATAATAACTAGACTGAATCAGAGTATGGTGTGTGGAAGGGTGGAATATTTTTCATATAAAACGTCATTGATAGTTACATATAATAATGTTGGAAATATGAAGTCTAGCCACTTCATTATGCAACTACAATTATATATTATTCGTATTTAATGTATTCGTATCGTAAATACATTGTATTTCATTTGAACACGCTTTGTTTACATTGGTTTGTTGGAATATACATGTGGATTAATTCAATATATACAATCGACTTGGGAAAATTGCATTTGTATTTTCATTTTCACAACGGCTCAGTTGTTGTTTGTATAACTTTGATATGATGTATATCAGTAATATGTTCAGTTTTATGTATTGAAATTTTGTAGAAACTGAAACTTTCGGAGAGAATGTTTTCTCCTATTTTTTACTCTCTGGTTCGTACTCGTGGGGTCCAAAATTTCCCAATTATATATATTGAAACTGATTGTGATTCGAAACTATACAGCTTCATGACCCCTATTCCTGAAATGAATGAGATGTGAGAAAAATAAAAATGAGTGAGAAAACGATTATCTCACTCAAAATGGCCGATTAGTAATGGTAAATCGGCCATTTTAAGTGAGATAATCGTTTTCTCACTCACTTTTATTTTTCTCACATCTCATTCATTTCAGGAATAGGGGTCCAGGTGAAGTTCAGAGTATGTGTATACTAAGTTTCATCAGAAATAGTAGTATTTTCGTTTGATATCTGAAGCGTGAAAAACTTTGGATTTCTCCAGTGCTGTAAAATGAAATTCCGGCTTGCCTTCATCCAATGATATTCTAAATATGCGCTCATTCATTCATTTCCATATACATCATGAACATTATCAATGAAAGCTTTCAAAATACAATAATTCAATTCGCATTTTATATAGTAATGGTAACCGGTGATTTTACATCGATTTTAGTAACATTAAAATTTCAGTTCATTTTTTCAAAGAATAAAAGTTGTTATATGAAAGTTTATATCAGAAATGAAACTACATATTCTGAAATCGTTGAACTATTGAAATTGCAAAGATTTTTTATATCAATCTGGAATCAAGAAATCAAAAAATGAGAACTACTATTGAGCTATGAATCGAAAACTGTTAAAATATAGAATGTTGTTCAAAAGAACATAATTGACAAAAATGCTCATGAATGCACGAGGATGTGTTGTTTATTATATAAAAGTGAATATTGAAATATAGAAATTTGAAAACTTGTGAAGAGATTATTCGCAAAATCTAATAGAAGATTCGAGGACATAACTAGTTCTATAGCAATAATAATCAAACAGTTACACATGATATGATAATATTGGTGGAGGTGCCATGTTCTTTCTCATTACAGAAGGCTATTCATCTGCAACCGATTCTACATTCATTTATTACTTCAGTTTTATAACTTTAGTTTCATAAGTTGATACGATTTTGAGTTTATCAGCTGATGGAAAAATAAACTTGTTTTTTAAGTTTCCATGAGAACAAAATTCGATGTGAAACTTCGCTATAATATTGAGTAATGAAAAGGTTTTATGGACGTCTGATAAGACTCAAGCTATAGGTATTGACTTTTGGAATAATTTTAAAATAGCTTGCAACGTACTTAAAAACTTCATGTTTTACTTTTTTTAATATCCGTCATACCTTACTAGAAGTTGTCCTACAAAAATAACCGATTAGAACTGTGAAAACGTCAAACTCTTAGCGGAATGGATCCAGTAAGATGTACAATTTCAAGGTATAATTTGAAGGTACATTATTTACGTCAATCTCTCCATTCAACAATGAAAATGGATGTATTTGTTAATACTCAAAAAATGATACGAATAAAAGTTATCCAAGTAATAGCCTGAGGGCAGTCAAGAAATGGTTTGTTTCATTTCTAGGACCTATTTATATTTAAAAGAAAACACCAGGCGTTGATGAAAAAAGCATTTAAAACGAAACGTGTGAAAAAAATCAGACTGAGATGTTCTGACGAGTCTGTGAAATCGTTTGTCTGGACCGCATCTACGTTGAATGTTGTCAATCACCTGATATCATCTCACTCTGAGTTTGGTATAACACTCTGTTCATGAGTAAACGTCATACATTCGAATATCTGATGAGAATAAATAAATTGAGCAAAACTAGATATTAAGTGGAATAACACAAAGATTACCGATTCAATGTTTCTACCACTCATTCGTCTTGGGATGTTGACAATATTCTACAAAATGATTAATACTTTCTTCACGCGCCACATTTTGTCATTGTCAACTACGTTGAATGTTGTGCATGAGAATTGGGTTCAGCTAATATATCTACGTCACTGGTTGCGTCACGTTCCCTCTAGACGCCGATGTTATATGCGAACATACATATCTACATATCTTTTTTCGATGCATTATGTATTTTATTATAAAAAGTGTGAAATTGTGTGGAAGAGAATATCTCACATCTGGCAGAGAAGAACACAACCGAATCTGAAAAAGAGAATTGATTTTCTTAAAAAGAACATTATAAGATGAACTTATCTTATAAACCACTTTTGTTGACTATACTTTTCCAGATCTTACTTTGTAATATCTATCTCATGTCCCCTTTTTCAGATGTCACATTCTCAAAGTTCAACTGGGATGTTGTGAAAAATTTAATGTTCTCATATATATTCATTCATATTCGATTTGATATTACTTTGCTAATGTTCTGGATACAGTTATGTCAGAATATGCTTGAGATAGGGTCTCTTTGGTACAGTAAAAATAACCGCATTCCATCACATAATATCGGTGATTAACTGATAATAATTTGTTTCCGGTCAATTTCACTAGGCAGAATAAATGACGGTTGCGTGAAATGTTCGTTACATATTGCATATATATATATATATATATATATATATATATATATATATATATATATATATATATATATATATATATATATATATATATATATACGTATATAAATATATAGCTTCACTCAAACTCTCACGATTCAGATTTGAATAAAATGAGTTGAACTGGGCTGTTTAAGTTTGTATAGTTTGGACCCTGATGAGGACGAGACCATTCTCGTTGAAACGTTGGTGAGTCTGAATAAGTATCACGATTGAAAATACAGCCCAGTTTCACTCAATTTATTCATATATATATATATATATATATATATATATATATATATATATATTTATATATATATATATATATATATATATATATATATATATATATATATATATATATATATATATATATATATATGGATTTGTATTGTGAACTGAATTCATCACGATTGATTTTGTGTTCATTTTTTCTTAACTCTTCTTGTGTCTGATTATGTCTGGAACTATAACTATGATTGGAAATCAAATTTTCACGATACCTAATACATCTGGGATCAACAATAAGATAATTGTCAATGGTAGGAACATGATTTTTGAATCATCATACTCCATTCGAACATTTAATATGTTGTAGACTCATTGTCGTTCTCGAAAGATCTACGCTCGCCAGATTTCTTATGACATGAAGCGATAATTTCTTCATCAAACTCAAGCTTGGCTTCTACAGTTTTCTGCATTCGAGATGATAAAAGAGATACTATCGTCATAATGCTCTCACTTTTATAGATACAATTCATCATGGTTTAGTACTCAATTATTCAACAACAAAATTGGAATTGTGTAAAGAGACACATACTCATGGTACAAGAAAATGTGATGAAATATATCGAGAAGGCATCATCATCATTTATCGACAACTCAGTTTTTTTAAAAAGGCCTAAGAATATACAATCGCATTCCTGAAACAATCACCAAACTGACAACATCTGGAAGTTTCAGGAATGCGTGTTCTAAATTGATGAAGAAAGGAAAATTGGTTCCAGATTCGAGTGAAAGTTTGCGTTTTTTGACAATATAAATTGAAATATGTGCTAATTATTTTCATAGGATATGTCTATGTCATCATTATTATTATATTATCATCATTTTTATCATCATTTCCATCATCATTGTCGTATTTCAAATTGTATACTCATGTTTTTTATGTTTCTTATGTACATCTAGTGTATAAAATATAGCAAAAAATAGCTAAATAAACATTATTATATAAAATGAACCGTTCATTATCATTTTATAACTAACGCTAAGCTACAACAAAGCTCGAATTTCTAATTCATCATCATATTTTCTCTAATGTATTTTTGTGACAAAATGAATCTCGGTATTCTGTAACCTCAACCTCCTAACATTTCTCATTAACTTAACGAACAATCTTTAAAATCTTCTGTGACAAATTCCAATTATTACTTCACTCTCCTCTCGTCTCTTCTCACATTCTAACTTCCATCAGCTTCTATTTCATCTCACCTTTCTCTCCCACATAACCATTAATTATCATCTCCTGTTACTGCACTCTTTTCTACCTTCTTGGTATTTATACGGTCTCATTATTTCCTGCAACCCTGTTACAGTTTCTCTATGAGTGTGGCAAATGTCTTCAATGTCTGCATGTCTACTTATACTTTCCATCTCTGTATTGTTTTTCGACTAATCTATCTTGTCTTTTCTCGGATTCTAAGGCTCACTGAAATCCTTACAGGCACGATGAATGATGCGGTTCATTTGTTATCTACGTTTCTTTAGAGCTTTACAGAGCTTGACTCAGATTTGATACCAACTAAAGCAAAAAGGAACTGAGTAGCAATCACTCAAGGAACTGAAAATTAAAAGAAATGCAATGAGTAACGGAATATTTTTTCGTTTCACGTGAGATATTTCTCATCTTGGAAGAATTGAGTCACAAGATCGATCGAATTTTTATTCATCAACAAACTCATACTCAATATTCATTTTTTCTACATCGCTTAAAGTTAGTTATAATTTCAATATGATCGATTTGATTCAAATAAAGAATAAATGCATATACAGATAACTGATCACATGATTATTCAAAACGGAATATATGGAAAAATCATCATTGATCGAATACCATATCATCCATCTTTCAAGAATTGAACTCAAATATATTTTGTTCAACCGTAATGAATATATAGAACCGTCACATTACAATCTCTATCTTGAAAGACTTATCTCAAATTCTTGATGATCATCCTCATGATGATATATATATATATATATATATATATATATATATATATATATGACTTAGATGGACATCATCCATCTCAATCATGAATTCTATTTCATTTCCAATTGCCAAGTTCGTAAATTCCTTCAGTTTGCATGTATCATTTCTGGTTATTTTCTACATTTATTGCATACTCGTATTTTTATTGAGTTACGGTACATTCCAGTGGTCACTCAGGTATCCATGGTTATCTTCCGAATGAACGAATTAATTCCATATAGTATATATACTGGCATGATGGCTCACCGACATACTCGATTGTGATGCTATTCATGAGTTATATTATAAAATATGTAAATTGTGTACCGATTTTCTCGAAAGAGGGTCAAACAATAAACACTAAAAGGAATGAAATAAACACTACTACTACTACTTCTACTACAACTATACTACTACTGATCAGGTATATGCATGTGTGTTATATCTATGTCTATGTTTCAATATATCATTCAGACAACTGAATCTGAGAGTATTTCTTGTATCCTAAATGCCAATAGACCCGCAGACAACTTAACATTTCTGACTTTGCGGATTTATAGTATTTTAATATATTATTTAATTGCTTGAAAATGAAAAAACCTCGCGAAAAAATACTACTACTACTACTACTATTCCTACTATAATTATAACATTGAAAATGTTATGAGACTGACAAATCGGTCAATTCATGAATCTCAATAACAACATTCCTCAACAAAATAATCATTCACACAATAAGAAAACAAAACAATCGTGGAAATATTAATCACTTTCAATTTCTGAAATAATCACTATTCATACTAGAAGCTGGAAAGTGGCATGCAGAATTGATTGAATCAATTCATCATTGATTGCCCATCGACCCCACCGACAGTTATGTTATATGAGGGTACGGATGAGCGGTTGAAAATAGAACCATAAAGAGATGATAAGTAAAGGACGCTTACGAAAACCCATGCCTTGATGATCCCGATCCCACGCCTCAAGGTGACTTTGTTCAAAAAGCAGTGTCTTTGTTGACCAAGCTATGGAAATTAGCTGGAATCTAGGAAGAAGTGTGTCGAAACACGAATTCGAATCATGAAAAGCTGTACATTTCAATACGTGTTTGTAATGACCAATTCGTTCGAACAAATATGTATAAAAATATTTCTTTCACAAATTTTAATATCTCCATCAAATGTGAATAATTCGTTTGGAATTCTCACACTTCTCATTTGAAAGCCATTTAAATTATTCATGAATGTCATATCAAATTGCCTTCGACATTTTACTGAATCTGAAAAGCCATCGAGTCGTTAAGAACTTAATACATCATAATCGTTATATGCACAGTACCTTTGACCATTAAGGAGTCTATTAAACTCCTAATATCGTTTCCTGATGGAAGGTTACCTTCAGTTCCTTTGTATAGTGCTTTCAAGTGTTTAATAAGGGACTCTAAGTGAACTTCTACGTTGGGAACGTATTAAAGCCAAGTTGTTAAACTTTTCAGAAATCTTCAACTAACTCACTAGTTATTCACTTTCTGACAGCAGAATTAAGGAGGTCGAGGATATAAATCTTTCCATATTGCTAATATGATGAATTTCGGTTCTTAAATTCGGAAATTTGAAGTCGTTTTCTGATTTATTTCGACCGATTAATTGGTGTCAATCAAAATGAAGAATTATTCGTGATTTATTTATTTCGTACAATGGGATTTTTTTTTTTTTTTTTAATAACATCGAAACTTGATACAAAATCATTGTTCCCCAATTAAGGCTATGGATGAAAGATAGGATCGTTTGGACGGGGCACCACAAGGGCGATCTTACCACCCCATTTTGATTATTTAAAACTAATGGTCTTCAACACCAGGAATGCGCTGTCTGTGACCATAATTTTTCGCAGTAGATAAAAGTCTTTCAGTATAAACACACGAATGTTTGATATTGATTGAATGTTGATTAATGGAAATGACAAAACTTATGAAATGGAATAATTGTTGGATTCAAATTCTAATAAGCTACGTGACAGGTATCTCAATTTTGATCATCCACTTGTTTGATATTACCATGTTGAATGTTTTCTATTTTTTCATCATTTTTCTCGTGTTTCAACCATCTCCACCACGGAGACCTCAATTTGTATAAGATAAATCTTCAAATAACGACTTCTGCTGCGTATTGGTTTTCACGATGGGATCAATGTTCATAATTCACAATAAACAATGTAATTTACTATTTTTTTGATTATGATTCAATATGAATTCTCTATCAACGTAACTAGAATGACAACTTGAAATATGACGAAAACGGAAAAAATATTGTGATTCTTGACGAAAATGACATTTTTATTTTAAAATAAATAACAGTTCTGAGTGAAATGATCTGATTGAATAAATGGGAACGAGCATATTCTACTACGTTCTTATATTTTACTATGATTATGAGCACTCAAAAATGTAAATATTCCTTGGCAATTTGTTCAAATCTAAAACTTCTAAATAGAAAGATGAGGTCGATATGATATAAATCCAGAAAATGAATGCTATTTAATTATATCTGATCATATTCAATGATTTATTTGCTTGGAATTGGAAATTTGTTGTCATTGAGACTTTCCCAATTGTATTAGGATCCACAAAATTCTTTGATGAGTCACATCAATTAATAATGCATCCGATGATGGAATAATATAGGTATATAACGACACTGGTTCATATTGAGAATGTATTCAATAGTTGATCACATTGAAGAAATTGACACCCCTGAATGCACTTTTTCAGAAACAGGATGCTCAAATGTAGAATCGATGATGAAAACGTGTCAGGATTTGTATTGTCAAAGTTGACTGGGCTGTTATTAAGTTGTAAGTGTCATTAGTAGGATCATCGGAGAGTGGAATGAGAAAGGTATAAATGTCAGGAACTAAGGGTGTTGGGAGGTGGGAGTGGAGCCTTAAGAGAGTTGAAACAGAGAAGGGAGAAAGTCCAAGTAAAAAACGATAATTAAAAGAAGAAGGATTGGATTCTGTACTATGGATACAAAAAAAGGAATCTAGACAGGAAAAAAATACGTAACAAACGGATTCGGAAGAGGTGAAATGAAAGAAAAGAATCTCGGGACAAAAAATAGAAATATATATATATAAAGGAAAAAAGAGAGAAATAGAGGACGCTGAAGGGGCTATCATTTTCATCATACTTTCTGAAGTAAAGTTAATGATAAGCCTTCTATAGATGGCGTGCTTTCTGAGAATGATGAAAGCTCAAGCCTGGTGTAATATCTGTTCTTTTGTGTACCTGCTGGTCTCAGATATGAAAGAGTCAGCTCCTCGTATTGTTGTGAGTAGTTGTATTGTACTGTGATAAATTATCAAATCTTTCTCATACAACTCATAATAATTATTAGACTTATGAGTTTGAATAGTTTGTTGTCTCAGCTACATCTATATCACTTTTATACAATTCATTGTCGATTTGATATTTGAGAAATTCAGTTATTATTCATATAATTGTATTCATAAACATTTCCATAGACAGACGTTCATCATTAGGTAACGACAATTGATCTTTGATGCCTGGTTCTGTTTTTCACAAGCATCACAGTGCAATTGTCAGGCTTTTTACATAATCAGATTGAAATATGTCACATGTTCACACAACAATTCGCCAGACTATCATTGCTTTCTGAGTATTATCCCTCGACTGATTGATAATTTGACATTTCTCGCCACTAGTACGATTGGCTATATCGAATGAATGATTCCATATGTATTAATGTCAATCTGTCAGTTAAACATGTAAATTTTCACCAAATTATGCTCACAAATGTCGCAACGATTTGCAATTTCGATTGTGCGTCATTAATACGTCATACGCAAATAATATTCACATTATTACATACTGACAAAACCAGACTTCTACTTTTTATTTTATTTGAACACATTTTTTATTCTCTCCAATGATAATACATTACATAATGGCAACAAAAAGTTAATGGTAAGTTGACAAAACATAATAAAACAAAGATAAATAAAACAGAATGTATACAAGAAGAAAGAAGCCCGCACAAGAGGAATGAGCTCGTGTGTGCGGGCTATCTCCAGAAACAAGCATTTGTGCAAACACAAATAATCATAATAAGAATCACCTCTCCCAGACAAAAATCAACTTATGATGCCAATTTCTTGGAAAATTCAATTTTGAATACTCTAATTCTTCTTCTATCACAATTAGAATTCTCAATTGCATTTTATCAAAGTAATATCCTGGAAAATTCTCGAATACCATCTTGTTTTCAACGAAATCGTAAGGTCTCTGGTGTTTCTACGAGCATGACTTGCAATATATCTGTCTCGTTCTCTCGATGGACTTCTGCACGAATAACCGTTCGTCAACTTCCGGCAACGCCCGGAGAATTCTCCACGGAATACGTGGATGTTTTATTCCTACCTTGCTCCATGCAACAAGTACGAGGAATCACGTTGATAAGATAACACCCCTCCCCTCATCTCCCCCTCCCCCCCCCCCCTCCTTGCCTACCTTAAACCACCGAACTCGACTGAGCAAGCAATCCGTTGCCAGAATACTAGAGCATATATGCTGTGTGGGTCATAGAAGCCGGAACAAAATGCACTATCTTCGAGTTAGAGTAGTAGTTTTTGGCTTACTATCAACAACAATAACCTACTTGTCTATAGAGACAAATTTCGTAAGTTTTAAGTGAAGAAAACTTTATGTACAGAGAGAGAGATCCGTTAATTCTGCAGGTGAATATGCATTTATGAGTGAGCACAGAGATTCAGTGTGACACTCAATAAAATAATACAATGGTAAAGTTTAATTATAAAATAACACATGGAAAATTAAAATAATATGACAAATTTGACAATTGAGAATAAAAATGAATTGAAAGGAGTTGATGATTGTTAAGATGTTCAATTTTGGATCAATTCATAATATTTTGAAGATAATCATGAATAAACAATGATGAGTCCCTCAAAATAGGAATGATAATGTTGTCCAAAAATGAATGAAATACTACATACTATTTGTATATGTATGTATATGCCTATATATGTATATGCATACATTATTATTATTATTATTATTATATTGCGTGAAGTTCAGTGGAGATCAATCATGGGTTATCGGTTGAATAATTGATTAGTTTGATTAAACTGATGTGATCTGATTTTATCAGATGATTTTTTGGCACACACACACTAGCGCTAATGTAGTGTGACTAGTTTTCATATGTAGACAATTATAACCTCACTAACGTTATTTGTTCAAATTAACAGATACAAATATAATTATACTTCTCTTGACACTTCTTTAGAACACTTCTTGATTCTGAATTCACATCTGTGATAGGTCTTGAACCTCACAAGTGAATCCACATTGAATAATGTATTTACATTTCATTTGAATTTCATTTGGATACATTTTTTAGTGAATCATAGATTGAAGACATAAACATTTCTGAGTATTCTTCAGTTAATGAGTAGATGCAACAACATACATTGAACCATGTACTGTGCGTCTTCAATGGATTGTAATTTCCTCCATATATTTTCTGGTCCATATAATGCCCCTGATGGAATCTACATTAAAACTGAAAATCGTCCGAAAACATTTTCACCATTCAAGCATTCGTTTTACAACTTTTTTCAATTAACTTTGATGACATTTTTACGATAATCTCCATTTACCTTCAACTTTAATTTTCTCTAAAACAAAACCTTTCCTCCCAAAAGTTACGACTCCACCGGAGGCGATGCCAGTGCGTGCTCGACGTCGATTAGATAGGAAGTTACACGTTCGACCGAGCAACCGACGCCGGTAATACGGTTGACCACATACGCACACGAACACACACACTTATATAAATTCAATCATTTTTAAGGGCCCTTAAACTCTTCCATCGGGGCCAACACGAGATTTTTCTCCAGGATTCAGAATTAGAATCTTTTCGAATCCACGCGGCCAGTATAGAAACTTATACACGCTCGAGTGATCACCTTGATCGAATCAATCTGTTTTAATGGCCTTGGTCTGTTCGTGATTTCATGCATACGGCCAGCAAGGAACTGCATAAGGATTGGAATTATCTTGTCATTAGGGTAATGGAATCGGTTACTGAAAATGATTGTTTTCGTGAGAGTTTGACTGCCAATCTCAATTAGATGTACACGAAGAATAAATGAAAATGTAAATTGCCGGCACAGTAGCTGAGTGGTTGGTGTACTTGCTTCGTGTGACCCGGGAGGTGAAGAGACATATCGGACCCGGTTCGATCCCCGCCACAGTCCATCTTTACAGGGGTTTTTCGTGGTTTCTCTCTGTAGTCTAGGCTGATGCCAGGATGGTTCCCACAATATAGGCCACGATCGCTTCCTTCCCAATATCCTTCTCATTACCCATAAAAACCTTCATCTTATTAATCATTCATCTGACGCCAATAGATCTCAGTCATCATTACAGTGCGTCGTTAAAACTCGTATCTAAGTAAATCGTATCTAATACAGAAGTATTTTTATTCTATGAATGATTTTTTGGCAGACAAAGAATTGGTTGTAAATTTTGTTTCAATTGTGATATTCACTACATTTGTATCTTTCTGTTATTCGTGTCTCATATTTTAGCATATTGACGATGTGACGATGCTCAATATTGTACATGCAATCTAATGAGAGAATACAAAAATCTTTATCAATATCATTATCCATATAATATGAATGTAAATTCCATGTATTCAAGTTTGGGGTGACGTCAAGATGAGATAACATTATGTTTAGACATATTCTTGAAGAAATTGTTCAAGTTGGCTTCTCTACAGTGAGATACAGATGACACTGAATTTGCAAAAGAGATTATCATTAGTTAATTTTGATTCTTTGGAATAGTTCCACCATTTCATAGGAAATATTGAATGAAAACACAACTCCTTATATTTTGAGTTCCTACTAACATGATATCTGGAAAACATTCCGAAATTTTTAAAAGTGTTTGCAGGAAGTTGTTGAGAACATTAAAGTCAAAGTTTTTGCAGACAACCGAAATAAAAAATGCGAGTAGCTCAAAACGTCCCGTAAAAAACACGGAAAAAGCTTTCATCGACATAATTTGAATAAGTCGAGTAATGTTGGCTATGGTGAGCTAAAATTACTTCGATTACAATTAATATTTCCATGATCATATTATATATAATACATAGCTCTATCGTATTAATATCGTCATAACATCCAGAAGCAGATCCTTTGATCAAGTAACTCGCCTATCCTACTTTGCCATCAATACATCATCATAGAGTTGTAACTAAATGAGGCACTTGCTTGACAATTTATTTTTTACTATCCATAGATAATAATATATATATATATATAAATTCATATATACTAGGAAAACGCCATATATGCGTTGTTAAACGAGCGGATTGTAATAATATGTCTATTTTTTTGCCAAACTTTTGCCTACATTCGCCAATTGGGTGACATTCAAGTTATAAATGGGTAAAAACTGCTTCGAGTGGTACCAATTTAGCACATTTCATGTTTTGTCTTCGAAATGGCTGACCCGATTGAGCTGAGAAATCTCAGAAATGTGTATCAGAATGTAATTCAACTTCACATAAAATTTCATTTTTTGGGAAAATAAAGATATTTTCATTTTTTCCGCCGTGTTATTCTACGGGTATTTTCGAAATTTCGAAAATTCATAAAAAAAAGTTACCACCCGATAATGCCAAAAAACTATACAGATATAAGTTAGATGAGGACCCATGATGAAAAAATGTTTGAAGTTGATAACTGTAGCCGTTTGACCTGTGGAGAACCGAAAAAAAAAACATAAAAAAAAAACAAACAAAAAACATAAAAACCAACACCAATTTTTTCAGTATGTCAAATTGAATCCTCGCTAAAGCTCGTCTGATCATAATATTCATAGATATTTATAGATACTATTTATTTATATTTATTAATTTATAGTTGATGGATTTTCGTTCGAAGCAGAAGCCAAGTACTTAAAAATGAACAGGGCGCTTTCTATTTCGTGAAATCGGAGTTTTTGTAATTGGTATGATTCTTACATTCAGTAATTTCTAGGTATTGGCCTATGCTGAAGTAGTATACATTTCGAATCGAATTATTATCTTTATACGAGTTGTGAATATTTGAAATCTAGCCCTCTCTCTGTCCATCTCTCTCTCTCTCTTATTAGGTTTGCATGGAATAAATTCACTCGAGTTTTAAATGCTCCGGTCAATACGATTAGCAGCTCTAATGTTCATACGTACAATTACTTTTCACTGTTATTACTCTGATAGCACATGGGGAGATGAAATATCGTCAAAATTATATCTTTATGTGTGGATCTAGCCATGTTTGTGGTGATTATAATATTTCTGTTCACATTTCCTGTATTTATCGCGAGATCGTTGAAAGGAATAGCAAGGAGATTGTGTCATTCGGCCCCAAAATTTCGTTTTTCAGTTCACTTCGTTTTAGAGCAGTGAATGAGAACCGGGAAGATCAGATAACAAATCCAATTGTTGCAATGAGTATAATAATCTGAATGAAACTGCGTGATAGAAGAAAACACTGGATGGAAATTCACTGATGGATTTGATTTTTTTTTCACTTTTTTTTTTACATTCTATATACTTCTGTGACGTCGAGAAGTGAAATCGATTCAACTATGCAGTGTATCATATTGATTCTCACTTTCGTATATACAATGATGAATATTTCTTGAATCTACACAGGTTCAACTAGAATATTCGAATTTGATCGAAATTTACGTCAATACAGCTAAAAATGAAAGATAATTGATGAGCGTAGCGAAGTCTCCATCCCACTCTTATAGGGCTTTGTCTGTGTGTTTTTTTTTTTTTTTTTTGTTTGTTTGTAAGCACTCCACAGGTCGCAAGGGTTGACTGATCAACATGAAACTTTTTTTGGACACGCAAACTCATCCAACTTAGAACTGTATAGTTTTTGGGATGAATCGGTCGGACTGATTTTGAGATACATCATCTCGAAGTTTCTAAAAACCCCATAAGATTTGGCTGGGCGGAAAATGTTGAAAAATAAAATCACTCCAAATGGGATGAAATTCTCTCTAAATGTGTATACATGGATTTTACACATTATTACGATTTTTTAAGCAATTCTGATCAGTCGTTTTGAAGAAAAAAAATAAAATGACTGTTAATATTCATAAAATAAATCATAAAAATTGTGACAGAATTAAGTTGTCGAGATTCACTGCTTTCTAGATTCAAGAGTTGACCAACAATGAAGTATTTTTTATATGCGTCAAGGTGTGTAGAATACCAGAGTCAATGAAGTGGCAAGAGTAGAACTACTTTAACGACTTTAATAGCTTATTCAGATATCAAGGTGTGTAGAATACCTGAGTCGATAAAGTAGCAAGGGTAGAACTACTTCAAGGACTTTTATACCCTATTCAGATATCTCGCTCATCTTACAACGCATATTTCGCGTTTGACTAGTTATTATAGTCCATCCTTGTTGTTAGATGACATAAACCCAACTTTCATAACAATAATAATAATATAGTCCACCGTAGCTCAGTCCACTAAGTCACCTCTATAAAAACTGACGTAACGTTAAGCGTTGATTTTATTCCTGCATGTTTTGTAAACATTCTTCCACTTTTTATCACATCACAGTTTCATTATCATCTGCTCATTCGTACCCTCAAATGAATCATCCTGTAGTGGAGTAGTATTTGTTGAAATACTCTCAACAATATTTACATCAAAATCCTTTCGATATAAAGGTGTGCAAGTGATACTTTATAGCGCCTTCTAGAGGCAAGATCGATCTCAGATCAAATTTAGGCCTACTGTATCAAGACAGACTGTATTTTGTTAGGACGACCCAGTTTCATCAATCGGCTGTGGTAATTTAAAATCATTCAATTCAGACCCTAAATGAATTTTTCCATACCGTATACTCATATATTTGAATCTCTCACTTTTTGAAGTGTTTTCATTCTTTTAACCTATCACCATCATTTTTACAATGGGTTGAATGAGACATATCATGTCCAACTATGTCTTGAAGGGATACGATTGCACTTGTGGTGCCCCGATTCAAACGGCCCTCAACTTTCATCCTTTGCCACTATACAGAAACAATTGCTTTGCGTCCAGTTTTTCGATGTTGATGGAAAAAACACAGATATATTCATAGCAACGAGGTGGTTAAAACCCTACTTAGGCTTGGGTCGGCTCTAAATGTTTACATTTACAACACCAGCACACATAAAGCTATAAAATATCGTGTAGTTATTCCATGAAGAGGGCTGTGGTTATTGTTTAAACTGGACAACAATGAGCTTTCGAACGGTGTTAATAGCACTATTATCACAAGGGTGTACGCTATTCTCTTCACTATATGACTGCAATGATAATCTTTGTACAGTCTACGTGAAGGTGAAATAATAAAATGGAATAATAAAATAAAGTGATTATGGGCTTAATTCAGTTCTTGATTCGAAGAGTGAGCAGTATAGTGCACTTTCTGAACATGAGAATTCCACATGGTTTTTAGTAGTGGGTAATAGCGAGGATGACTTGAATCATAAAATAATGTGCTATGAAATAGTTGTAGCATGTACGACACAGTTACTAACTTCATATTAGATACAACGTATTTTTCTTATTATTCGTTATTCAGGTGAACATTTATAAAACTTCCCCGTATCAACTTCTTATCTCATCATTTTGACTTTTTCACCTCATCTCAACTCATCTTCTTCATCTTGACCTGAATCTGTGTTTAAATCAGCTAGAAAAAACATGAATTTTCCTCATAATTTTGAAAAAATTGCATTTGAGTTCATGAAGTTCAATTTGTAGCCCCTCTGCATTTCCTCATACTCTCTCCTCGATCACATGCCCACGTTAAATGTTTCATTATGAATATATTTTCAAATTTCGAACAATCCAAAGAGTTTGATTGTACCTATGACTATCAATAACGTAACGGGATAAGCAACATGGCGTATGTCCTATCCTTTCAACATTAGGCCGTTTTCACCATGATGGAATCAGCGCGCTTTCGTGTACATTTGTGAGATTCGCAATTTCAAATCAAATCGTACGTATTAGGCTCGTATTTCAATATATAGTACATAGTTGTACAATTGCATTGTTTTTAATCTTTCTCGTAGATGATGAGTAATTATCCAGTTATCAAATTGTAAATATAGCAGTAGGGCTCTTGACTATGCGACTAAATGCTTTTACAGACGTATTTTAAATTTAGATTGGCTAATTCAAATGAAATTCATCCCAATATTGTTTGATGCAGTTGGAAAGAGCTGGATTCACAGATTGCATTACATTTATTACTTGTATAGATCAAGATACAATAATACCAGCAAAGCATCATAACATTTGTGAGGCGGCATCTCTTTGATATACGCATGGTGCGAAAGGAAAGCGCCCATGTTGCTTATCCCGTTACGTTATCGGTAGTCATAGATTGTACGACTCAATTATACAGTTATGCTACTCGAAAATGATCATGTATCTCAAGTATTATTTATTTCTCAATTTATTTGCATCCAATCGAGAATTGAAATATCTCATATAATAAGCGATATCACATTATATCACATAATTCCTCCAATAGGTATAGTTAAGCGAGTCGTATATTGGTTCGATAATCGAATATGGTCATGTACCGCTGCAGATCAAATATAGTTTCACTGATAGCTGTCTGTTAGTACTATGTGACATCGTAAACGCTAACTGCGATTTCAGAACGAATTCTTAGTGGTGATAATATATATTCTCCGTACATGTTGTAGTTACAAATTGAATGATTGAAACATATTCATGAATATTCACAGATGAACATTAGCACAAATCTAATACTTTTCTTGACGAATTATTCTATGGTATGTCTCAGTATTTTACAATCTCACTTACATCAGATACTATTTTCTCCTCTTTTCATCAATTTCCCATAACATTTCATGAAATCTTCCGGTTCATTTACATCTCTTATCTGTTTGAAAAAATATTATTATCAATCATTGATGTGCAATTTATCATTATTGTGTGTTTTTCCCACTTCATTAATTCTGTAAATTTGATTATTATCATGTGTCGAGCGGCAATCATGTGTACCATGACGCAGTCTTCAATAAAGATTCATATAAGTTACATATGTAATGCTGGATGCGTTTCGTTCATATCACACATTGCTAGTGTCATTTAGTGACTCAACAGCAGTTAGTGGACATAGTTTTATGATAATCAAGTATGGTTATGTGAATTGATTATGGTTATGTAACTGGAGTAGTTTTGTGAATCATTCATAGTTACACAACGCATAGAAGAGTTGCTCCAAATTGTGATAGTTCCTCTACCAGCCTGAACATTCACAACGACTTTGTTATGACACCGATTCAGGGTTCGAACCGAGGACCACATGCGCTGTAATAGGTTTGGCCAGACGCCAGCTGAGGATCTTATATTGCTCAATCGGTCAGGCGATCCTGCGGTCACAAACAAAAGCGTCGAGATGGCCGTGGAAAAAAAGGTTCACTTTTTATCATCTCGTTTCTTAAAATGGCATCATCCCTGGATACGAAATCAAATTTCCACTTTTATTTCCGAATGATGACATTGAAAAGACTTGAAGAATGGGAATATATGTTGGCTGAAAATGATCAATATTTTTTTTGAATATTGTTTATACATGCTAGGTTGTCATGAGAATATGTCAAGTTGATTGGATGAGCAAAGCGAGAACTTAATTTCACAATACTTAGAAAATTCCTTTTCTGGTACTTCACAGGTCGAACGAGCAAAATTATCACAATGAAACTTGACAGATACATGTGACATCATCCAACTCAATACTGTGTATTTTTGAGTAACACTTGGAATAACCTCTATCGAGAAAAATAATTCCGAAGTTTTGAGAACTTTCATAAGAATTACCCGGAGGAAAATATATGATGAAAATATTTACTCTCAATAAATTTGACTTTCAACGGATTTTTTTTTTCAGTGTTTTTTTTTTATTCAGCTGGTGAACAAAACGATATCCATCCACCTGTTCATTGGTGGAATAAATGGCCATCAATGAGTTGGCTGGCTATTACGCTATTAATCGTGGAACACAATATTTACATCAAATTAACCATATTCTCAGAAAGAATATCAAAATCAGAAAGATATCAACATTCGTGTGTTTATACTGAAAGACTTTTATCTACGGCAAAAAATTATGGTCACAGACAGCGCCGTCCTGGTGTTGAAGATCATTAGTTTTAAATAATCAAAATGGGGTGGTAAGATCGCCCTTGTGGTGCTCCATCCAAACGATCCTATCTTTCATTCATAGCCTTAATTGGGGAACAATGATTTTGTATCAAGTTTTGATGTTATTAAAAAAAAAAAAGAAAGAAACGTTCATGTGTTATAGGATTACTTGAATACTGGTATAGAGACGGTGTGTCAAATGTTTTCAAATAAGAAAAAAGTGGAGGGTTAACAAGTCGAACAGTTTTTTTTCGAAAATGTGATTACACACCTTGTAATTAGAGATTTCAGTGAACATGATATATGGTCACTTAATATATCACGAATGTTTTCGATATTGAAAGATTTTAAATTTGCTATATTTTGTCTTAATATATCTTGAAAACTTGACGGGTATTTTTTGAAACCAATACGGAGCAATCCGGATTCAAACTTTCAACAAATGTGTCGAAATTAATTTTTTGAAGTTATGTAAGAGCAACTTCGAATCAGTCTGTTGTATGATGTGAACCCTTATTTCTATAATAATTTTCCATTTTGATTTTTTGTATTATATTTGTGTGTGAGATACCATTCGAGATTGAAATTGAAATGCTCAAATGTTCAAGGGTTCAATACGAATATATTATTGAAATAATAATAATAATAAAAAAAATCTCCATTCATTTTTCACACATCCAATTACAAATCGGGTTGGGGATTTTTAATAATAATAATAATAATAATAATGAAGGAAAAATTATGTATCGAATGATAAATTATAAATAAATACAATAATGAAAACAATAATGAATATCGTTATGACTCAATTCGGTGGTATATAAGAGGTTCTCGAATACGATTTATACCAGTTTTTTAATTTATGAAAATATCTTCAATATCAATACGGTATGAGGTTACGACAGTAATAAAATGTTCTCTCATAATCCAGATAATAATTATCACTAGTACTAAAAGGTGGCTTCAATTAACTGTGCAATGGTAATATAATTATACAGAGTTGGTGGAATGACTTTTTGAATGGTGGTTCTGAAATGAGTTACTTTCAATGAAGTCATTAAAAAGGCGTCTTTTTCACTATAGCTTTTAGTTTGGCACACTGTCTAGCGGTCTATTCAGCAATCAACGAGATTAACTAGTAGATTACTTTGGTAATTGACTTTTCTGAAATAGATTCGAGAAGTTATTCAATAATTTTCTATTCAACCCAGCCACCCACTTCACACCCCTAGATTCACCCTGCAGTATCGTTGGAAAATTAATTTCCAAGATTCTAATAAATTACATGCTTCTTGATATCATACAATTTTCCATCTAGATTGCATATTGAGCTCGTGAGCAAAGTTAGGGTCTGTAAAATTACTTCACGGAGTGAAAATGATTGTTTTACATTTTCCCAGTGATTAGTGATGGAGATTTTCAATACAGAAATTGGATTGATGTATTTGATCAAAATTCAATATGGAGAGAGTATGTAATTCTATAGAGTGCAAATCTATATAAAATATGAGAAACTTATTCAAAATTGAAAAAACGTTGAGTAGTTTCGAATTGAAAAATGATGAAAACATGATACCCATCCTGATTGTATTAGTTCCGAATGTGCATAATCACTTGAATCATGGATTACATTTTCAGTGCTGAATTAATATGTTTCTCAATTGGATGAGGTTCAAATGAAATACAAAAAATTGGAAGAATTATTAGAACAGCTTCACTAACTTGAAATTATTCTTGTGACATTTTTTTTTTCATTTGTATTCCATTTCTGGAATTCCAAGAATATTCATAATCATCAACAGTAAACATGAAGAAGTATAAATGTGTACCGAAATATTGAATGAAACCAGAGTCGAGGTAGAACTGCTTTATCGACTCTGATAGAACGTAAAAATATAAGTATACGTATTATATATTATGACGTAGAAGTATGAGAGAGAAATCCAGATGATTCGCAAATATATTTTTTGACGAAACCGTCTGCAATTAATTCTTCCTACATAATTCATCATTGAATAGTTCTTTCACCTTGATGAATTGGAATGAGCATAATTCGAGAACAACTTCTACATTTATTCACATTCTGCTTGAGAATGGAATGAAAGTTTATAATACATTCAGAGTAGAATATCGTGGAAACTGAACCAGCAGTCCTCGTTCCTACAAGACGCTGATATTTCTCTCATACCCTAGTTTAGGACGCAATATATTATGTTAGATGTCCGAAAGAATCCCGGGGTTCACATATCTCAGAACAAGGCGTGAAGCTACGGTAGCCCGAAGGGACACTTTACTTGGTTATTAACTGGCATATTTCTTCTTCTCTCTCTTTCTCCATCTCTCTCTCTTTCTGCTACATAGAGCTAAACTGAGAGGTGATATTTATATAATTTATTATGAGCTCATGCTTTTCTACACTGGACGATGTTATTTTCGAATTCAGTATCATTACAATAAAATATTGAAATTCACATTTCTATTTCTGATGATTTGATCTCATTCCAGCTTGTATTGTTGAATGATCCTATATTTAAACTGATAAATGATCAAAGACAAAACTAATATGTTTCAACAAATAATTATCACGGATATTTCCGAGTACATCAATACTTTTCCTAGATACAACATGCGGTTTGCAAAAACATTTTTTCACTGAATAGAGATACACAACTGAATAATCTATTGTACAAAACATGATTGAATACATCAATACTATTTTGAACGTCACTTAGAACAATATTAATTACATGGAAATTGTATAGATATAAATAAATGAGTGAATACAGAGAATATTTCTGGTTATGTGTAGTGATTGAATTAAGGATGAAAAAGATATGAAACTTTCCGTAAAGAGATGAGAATTCAATCTCGAGAATTCTGTCTACTCACCGTATTCATAAGATGGCCTAATCTTACTATTAGTTATGATTACACGTGATAAAAATATATACAAAACTGATTCAGTATGGAATGCATGTCTTAAAGTGGAAATGGAATTCTACATTCAACATTTCTCGGAATTGATATCAAATTATTGCTCTATTCTTACCACCAGCATTACACTACACTTGAAACTCATACACAATGTATTGAGCATAAAAAAATGAATGATATAATAATATAAATGATGATAATGATAATAATGATGAAATTTACAATCTTCATGAAGAGTGGAAATAATTTTCAATACCTAATAATAAACTCTCAAGTTGTGGACTCAGTGTTGAAGTATCATAGATTCAACTATTTGCACATTGATGGAAAGAAAATATGCTATGATGCAATTCTCCACATCTAAAAATAACACTACAATGAATAATACCTCTTTTCTATATTGAGATGATAAAAGTATTTGAGGCAGCGAGCCAGCAACTTTTACGGGATTAATTATTGATAGTAACCTGAATTGAGAAGGTCGTACCTGTAATCCAATTCCTAAACTAGCTTCAGGCTGTTTTCTGAGTAAAAGAATATTCAAGTTGAATATCACAGCCCAAGTAGGTATACATCTCATATATCCAATATAGATTGAGTTATAGCATTATACTATGTGGGCGATCAAGTCATTCTGGATAGGTTCTCATTCATATACAGAAGTTTACAAGATGTCTTTCAAATGCAAGTTTTAATCTCAGTTCATCAGGCGTTTGAAAAAAACTCAATTTTTTTTCAAACGGTTTTTCATTCTCGAACATATCAAGACACATACATGTACAGTACAATACGAAGTATAAGTATGAATATAAAGACTCGAAAAAAAAATGTTATATAGTTTGCATGAAAGGGAATGAGAAGTCCGCGTATGAGCGTGGTGCTTTTGACGAAAATTTGTGAATACATATGGTGATTTCACAAGATGACAGAGAAAAGGAAAACTTGAGAATTAGTATCTATGAAAAAAGTTACACATTGTTCTCCTACCATGTTCATATATGTTCAGTGTAATTTTGTTTGTGGTGAGTACGAGAAATCTTTTTTGTCATATGAGATGATTCATGAACAGTTGACAGGAAAAATATCTGCTCTCGATAACCTCAACCATCGATGAGCCATGTTCAATATGGGTTCAGAGTACTCAGGATGTAAACTGTTTGATGTTCTTCATGGTAGAATTGAAGAACTGAGAAGTTTTGGTGACGTCAAATTCAAATCTGGACCAGGATGAATACTATTATTCACTTTCTAATTTCATCTTTGGATTGTACTGCTTCAATTTAACTATTCCAAATGCCTCACCTGAACATTATTTATCGCCCATTATCACTATTTTTCATTCTTTATTTTGAATTATGACCAATCTCACCTGATATTTCTTCTATCGACTATGGATTACTTTTCTGAACGTAGCTCAATTGATCTGTGTTTTTATTGTTATTTATTCGTTCAAATTTGTGCTAACTCTGTGATTTGATGTTCTGTTTATATTCCATATGTATTCTTACGTTTCTGATATCTTTTGTGGAAAAAGACAATGATCAGGATGGATGAATTATTATAATCCATTCATGTCGACTTCACGATATTATTTGAGGACCACCTCCGATGTATCATTTTACATATTTGGTAATTTATATTAAAATTTCAAGAATCAAAAGTGTTGAAGTAGAACCGTTGTTCAGGATGAAAACAGTTTCGAGAGAATAATCTTCATTTCATGACGTCATATTCCACAAAGTCACGTTCTTTGAAACATCAGAATATTTTCTATCTGTTTGTATTGTTTCACCTCGTTAATATATAAACGCGTCAACGCATCACATGAATACAATTATAACAAATTAATGCGAACAAAATATCAAGAACTGTTCGTGCATATTTCTCCTAATACAATAACAATGAAATATGAGGGGCCATTGTAATATTTAACAATAATACAAATTAATTAATATACTTTGAATATGTATTTTAAGGGTGGATTGGGGTGAGAATGATGAATGGGAAAGGTGTTTCTACGATGAAAGTCAGGTATTTGGGAGAAAGATGAGAATTACATCACAGACTTTTTTTATAATTAGATGGTGTTCTATTCTGTATAGTATAATTAATTTAATCAGGAGTTATGTGACATAGGAGGTTGTCATGTGTGAATGTGAGAACGCGCATTACGTGCGTATATGGGGTGTGTAATGTGCGTATTCGTGATAAGTAGTGCGTGACTCATAATTAGATCTCATTGTCAGTATGATGTGTTCATATATTGTTGTATTGTTGTTGATGGAAATTATTCACTTGTTGAAAGGTATTGTTATAGGTTCACTGCTGAACATTTCTTGTTACTGCTCGATTTATCCATAAAAGATATTCAGATGAGCTCATTATACAGAGGATTATATTATAATTTATAATAGATATTTCATACAACAAGACGACCATAAATGAAAATTCATTAATTTATATTTATTAGTATGTTATTATGAGACTATATTCAATATACGTCATGTAATGAGAAAAGTTTGTTCACTGGCTCTTCAGAATATAATCAACTGATTATTTTTCATATTTCTATGTTGTAAATGCTATTTCTATTGACTGATCAGTCAATAACCCAGAAACCGACTCTTCAACGAAATTATCAAAAACTTTTGAGAACTTGAAAAATAATTGATACTTTTCCAATAGTTTGCTGAAAAGTTTGTTGAACTTAGCACTCACTTATCGGTCAGTAAAATAGCACAGGTAACCAAGAAACATAATACGTTATCAGTTGATCAACTTCCCAACAAATTGTTGAAAAATTGAGTTTAGATTGACTAAAAATTCTAAAAAATCGAATAAATAAGTTTTTCGTGTATATAATATACAGTTCTTCTCGACCATTACGAAAATATGATTCTGGTATACCAGAATATATCTTCATATGTTCCTCGAGAAAAATTTGTGGAATCATCATCCAGGATTTTTTTTTCAATTTGATAATCATAGACTAGTTATATGTTTTCATCTATCGAATATGTGTGATATTCTAATGAATGTGGTGGTATAAACATATTATGATGATATCATATTTATATTGAGCTTCTATTGATAATCTTCAACTTTTTTGGTGATTTTATCTCTCAACATTTCTTCCATACGTCATCACAGTCTTCATTCGTCTTGCAAAAGCACTCCAATTGTGTTCTGAAGACACATGACAGTACAATAAAGTAATTTATTTTTCAAATTCCATCTCTTTTTTTCAATCATGAGTATACACAAACTCATTTGCACATATAAACTTCTTTCATTGTCTCCTAGATAAAGAATTCTCGAACAATAATTATGTGTACTTTTAATTTACAACATTTAATTGGACATCCGCTTCGAAGAATATTTGATCTTCTAGATCTTATATAAAAGTCAATATTAGTTTTCAATTAGTAATAATGTTTCGTCTTTGATAATACATAACAAGGGGAACAATTAGTTTTCCTTCTCTGGGGATTTGAAAATCCGAGTGAAACGGGGGCCCGATCGACCGTCTCCTTCATACTATAACACTAACTATTGTGTGTGTCGATCCTCCATAATGACGAATATACGTGTATAGTTGCAATACTAGGCGCATTGCCATTGGGATTATGTCTACAATATTATTATAACTATATCACATCCAAAATATTCTTGGTATCAAACTGAAAGACAAATAAACTAAATCATACATCACGAATAATAATTCGAGTTTCGTGAGGTATATACAAATTTCGTAGTCTCTCGAGATGTGGATGTTGCTACGCATCCCACCAAAGTACAATCCGTGAGCGACTTGTTTCAGTTTGAATAAATTCATTCAAAACTTCTTCGTATATGAGAACTGTATAATTAATTCTCAGTTTGAATTTGTCTACTAATTTAACAGGGTTGAACAAAAATTCCTTACCGACATATTTACAGCAGGATCTTTATGAGTATGTAACTCTCAAAATGATGTGGTGGATCAAACAGTGATTTAGAAATTTTATGGAAAATCGGATTTCACGTTCCGCCAAAAACAGACAGAGATCGATGAATGATTCCAATACAAATTTGAATTTTCCCATTTTTCTATTCCTATTTTTCCATATCATTTCTCTATTAATCTATTTTTATGAAAATTTTGTTTGAATTTTTCATTTTCATTCGATGTTATTATTATCACCCTGTATTGTCATATCTCAAAATTGTGAATAGATCTTCATTATTTATTATTTCATTATTCATCATTTCATTATTTCATATTCATATACATTGATACACGTCAAGTGATGTTGAAAGATGGCTAATTCCCACTATTAAACCCTTGTCTTCATCATCATTTTCTACTAACACCTCAACATGTACCACCTATAGGTCGTGTATATACGTGGACCACTTGAAACCCCTTTAAGCGTGTTCAATTGTGCTGGGATAGAGTAGGACGTTCATGGTAGATACCGATTGTATTGATTTTAGTTATTTCACCTATTGTGAAATGTATCAATAATTTCACATCCAAGTGTACAAGATGGAGGAATTCATGTGAATTTATTTTTGCTCAGCCATAAGGGTGATGGACGTCGTATTTTTTTTTCGTCTACGATTTAAATGAGATTTTAATCATCTGTAAAAGTTCATTGGTTGCACCACACGCTGGATGTGGTAATTTTTTAATGTATTCATTTATTTAATTGTTCATCAATTGGTTTTACATGTATGTAGATAATGAACGGCGTGCATTACCCTCGGTATAGACAGTTGTACTTTCGTTGACTTTGAAGCCAAAGTTGTTTACCCATTCATTGAAAATTTTCTGTATGGAAAATTGAAATTTGGATGTTCAATCTGACAATTCCAGAATATATTCAAGCATGAAATCCACTGGAAGGCAAAAAAACATTGGTTCGTTGTTTCTACTGATATTCTGGAGAATACAATGTATAGTAAGACAGTAGACATTTGAACTCTACCTCTGGTGGTTACTCATTCCGTTGCCTAGCAACCCTCAATACACAGAGATGGTCGCTAAGATAATGTGCAAATAAAGAAGAAGATACAGGATGTGAACCTTGAAGTTGAATGTGGTTCCTTTTTGTTCATATTTGCTCACTTCTGATACATTAAACATGATACTAGAAAATACAATCCTGAAAACCAATCTTGAAACCATCGAAAATGTTACATTTTCATTGAATGTTCTGACGTGTATACATTTAGAAGATGATATTTATCCCAGAGTTGAAGTTATTTGGATCTTTGAAGTTTGAATATATGTTTCTTTTCACATCAGAATTTGAACTTACTGAGAGGCACAGCCGAAACATAATAATGAACGAACCTGTACCCTCAATCAAGATATCATTTTGACACTGTGAGATATGAATTAAAAATTGAAAAATCCTGCACGTTCACTTTACATCCACTTTATTTTGATTACTTCATATGATTAGAAACCCCACCTGTCAAAACCTTATATCATGACGCAATCTTTTGATAATTTTACTCGCACTACCTGTTGGCACAATGAATTGAACACAAATTCATTACTTCTCAACAGATTGATGTGAAAGTGGATTCAGAATTTTCAGAATAGTTATTATGAAATTTGGCGAAGTTTCAGATTATTTGCAATTTCTCATGTTTTTCAGGTTTTCTCCTCCAGGCCATTTTTACGATGATTCTTCAATTTTTTCGATCCATTCAAAACAATGTCAACATTTTCTGGAGAGACACCAAACCCCAGAAAATGTTCTGATACGCTTGGTTACTCCTTTTCCTTTGAGATTCAAAAATTAGAGAAAAACAAATGAAAAAGAATGGTTTCCAACGATTCTGGCTGTTTGAAATTAGAGCCTCCACTACGCTCGTCCAGCATGAGATCTTGTGAAATTTCCATCATACTTTCATTTATGAAAGAAGACGGCTTGAACCATGCACCCGTGCGCATGTATAGAATTCAAGCACTCACAATTCTCATCAGAATGTTTACAGAATTCAAGTAAAACCTCCAATTCATGAATTTATGAAGACTTCATTTTTTATATTGTATGAAAAAAGTTCAAATTGTCTTGTGGTGGAACTTCAGACTATCTTGAGATAGTCAGATCAAAGTTCTTTGGAGCTTATGATGAATACAATATTCTCTAATCCGATAGATTTCCCAACTATTATTCAGATTCAGTTTAATTCACTTCTCCACCCAATTAATCATGAGTTTTGTGGTTCATTCATAGATAATTAATGCATCAAAGTTGCTCCAGTGGTGAATTTATTGGATAAAGAGAACTTCATCATCAAATAAGTTGCTTGGCGACTGCATTAATGTATTCAGCGTCTCATTTTATGTGAATGTGCGGTGAATACTTGATTTGTTTGCATTCCAATTTGAGGTCAAACAGTTTCTTAGAAACCGTTTTACTAAGTTTAGGACTTTCAAACTTCAAGAGACATAAACTTTGAATGGCTAATATTTGCTAAACGAACTTCAGTAACTTCAGTTACTGCATACATATACCATGCAAGGTATTTCTGTATTTCCACATTGTTGTTACTTCAAATAAACACCCCTACGTTCAAGATGACTTGGGGAAAATAATCAATTGATTAACAACAAGAATATAATATGATACCATCTAGAAATGATACAATTTTGTTTATATTTCCAACATATTTGGAAAATTAATCTGTCCGAAGTCTTTTTCTTCATATTAGGTTTTAACGACGCACCAAGATATATTGGTGTCGGATGAAGTCTTCGACGCCAATAATGATGTAATTATTATAATCATCACAGATTGAAATACTTGTTGATCAGAATAAGTTTAATATGGCAGCTCCCATTTTCTCTAGTATACAATGCTCAGAATTGACCATTTTAGATGGGCGTGAGTTATACGAAGCTGGGAAAATTTTAGATACCTTGATTGGTTATTTCCCCATTTCCCCTGCTTCACTGTCCACTTGATTGGTTCTAATATTCTGTGACATCACGAGGGCGGACGATCTACAATGGTTAATTGATGGGGCTTATCAAATCGTCAGAATATCATATATTTTACAAGCACCTCATAACAGTCTAAACTGTACTCAGTAAATTGGAGCTGAAAAGCAAATGAAAATATACACCTCTGATTGATATATCATCTCCAAGGTTAATTGAGAAACCCGGAGGCTCAAAAATGGATGTTGAATAAATGTTCTTTTTTTGCAGTCAGAAATTCCAATCGTCCTCTCTCTATCTCTCTCTCTCTTCCACCCGCTTGCACTGTTCCTATATCACGAACTTTTAATCTATATAATGACATAGAGACTTGTGTTTCATTTGCAATGATATTAAACTCTCTTCATATTGTGATAATAACAATAATGTCAACTTACCACATTGGTCAATGGAGTGACAATTGATTTCCTTTGACAGACTTGTTCACTGGCACTAAAATGCTTTTATTAGGACCATATAACCTTTTATTGTTCCAGTATAATTTCGGAATTCTAAATTTAATTAATTTGCTCTCTTCATGCAGTAATAAACTAACGCTTGATAATATTTCCGTCCAGACAGTGGTCGTGTGTTTGTTTCCACTGAAGTATATTATTTGAATAGGTCTATCACTGTAGTTAATATTGCCTGAAACTGGGTTACGTTCAATCTCACAGAAGCGAACAAAGCTATGATGAATGAAATCTATGTTATTTCACGTCGATAATATCAAACATTCATTCGTTCAAAAATGTTATTCTCCAACATATATATATATATATATATATATATATATATATATATATATATATATATATATATATATATATATTTATATAAATATATATATATATATATATATATATATATATATATATATATATATATATATTCATCGGATTCAGAAAAATATCATTTTATACACTGAAGAAGATGCTTTGTATCCTTCTGTATTTCACATAATGGTATGGTGTAAAAGACAAACGGTGAATCTATCAGATGAGAAATGATCCTCAACGTGGATTGAAGTGTTAAACTGTTAGAACTCTCAGGGTTGAACTGTTAGATAGTAGTTGCATAGTTATAGTTACATGCCATAGTTGACATAGTAAGCTGAACGTTCGTTGCTATAAAATCGGACTGGTTTGGGAGAAAGTGCATAGATACATTGGAGACATTCAAATCATATCGAGTCACCCACCCCGGAAAAATGAACATTCTGCAAGGAGTCTCACTATCATGATGATAATTGGGTGAACATTCCAGTCTGTGGTGATTTCACAAATACGAATGAGCATGAAACTTTGACAGCAAGATAAAATAATCCATATATATATATATATATATATATATATATATATATATATATATATATATATATATATATATATAAAATAGTGAGGCAGACAATATGTGCCAACAATTCTGAAAATGTATTAAATTATTTGAGAACAAATGTGAAAAGATAACTATGTTACATAACCACATGTGAGTATGTATGTAACAGTTATCTATTTGTATCATAACGATTTCAGGTAGGCTGATGAAATTCAGAATCTCATAGAGAAAGGTTTACTCAATGAATCTATTGATAATTGTTATATCCATACTGAATTTTCACTTTTATGTATCGGTTTGACGGATTTTTCAACTGTTTTTTCCCAAATTCTCACGGAACTTTGAAATTTGTTACATTTTCAATTCTCAATATACCATATGAACATTGATTATATCAATGAATAACAAAAAATTGATACATTTATGTGATTGGGTTCTCGTCAAATCGAGAATCACTGCGACCTTTCATATGCCACATTGACACTGACAATGTGACTCTGTGGGGCGAGGGGGGATCCCTCCTTTGGAGTTACATTTCACAGATTGGTGTATGATTCAACAGAGTTTCAGATTGATCAATTTCACAATCGTTGAGGAATGAATCTTTTCCAACATTGTAATTTCTCCTTCACCATCCAACAACTATTACCCACAGCGTTTTTCTGGTAATACTGATGGCGTTTCACATTATTGTAGGGTAAATCATGAAACATTTTGTTCCCATCTCTGAACATCCTAATACGCTGGAATATATTCCACAATTCTATTCTTTCTAAATAATGAAAGCTTGCTAATCAGAAAGCACGACATATTGTTCATAAAGCTAATATTTGATCCACCTCCAGCTATGACATATATTTTCTCTTTTATTCCCCTCAAACAATCATAAAATATTTTCAAATATAAAATGTACATAACAAGCTATAACTTGTTTTTATATTAAACATCAATCATTTCCGAACAGAAATGACGACAGTTTTATAGTGTTCATCATATCCAGATCATGAGCGGTACCGATCGACCGTCACATTGTATCTAATAACATAATCGATCGAACGTTTCGACCCTCTAGCTGTCGGGAAACGGAGCGTGTATATCCTCCATGACGAATGTCTTTTTACGAAACTTAATTACCCTCCAAAACAATTGAAACAAGAAAAACATACCATTGGAATGAAATATAACTTTATTCACTTCTGGTTGGAATAATATTGTTGATGACTGGATGTCCTGGTAGTTGATAGAAAAAGAGAGAGACAGTGAGAGATAGTGCGGGTATGAGATAGAGAGAGTGGAAATATACAGAGTAGTAGCCTGGGTCTGGATTTTCACTCTTATAGAGGACTCCGTTGTGAATAATGCGATCCTTGTTCATCCTGATCTTCAGATTTATTCAAGAAACATCAAAATAGGTGGAACGTTGATCACATATTATTCAGAGCACAATTCTCCCTTGATTGAAATACTTGTCTGTAATGAGAGTTTCAATAAAGCTGCAATATCAATTACGATGATGATATTGAAGATTACCGAACCGTCATTCAGGAGACCGGGGTTCGATTCCCGCCATGGTCGACCATCCTGACGTTTTTTTTTCGTGGTTTCCCTCCATCGTTCAGGTCAATACTGGGATGTGTCCTTAACAACAGGCCACGACCGACTCCTTCCCACCATCCAAAACACCTGATAAAATAACCTTTCATCTCATCATCCCATCATCTCATTCATCATCCACCGACGCCAATAGATCATAGCCATCAGTATAGTGCATCGTTAAAACCCAATTAAATAATAATAATAATTGAAGATCGTCAAAACCTGATGATTTGTTCGTAACACGTAATTCATAAAGCCTCTATCTTCTTTATAACGACTATCACGGCACATTGAGTTGAAACCTCCAGTTTCATGACGTAACGTGACATACTATATAGTTTCATGCAAAAGAGTGTCATCTCCATAATGAAATGGAGTATTTACTTGATACTCTCTTGATGAATAATTAGCTTTCATTGGCAATTAAAAATTAATCCCTCGATTTTTATTGCTGATAACCATGAAATGATAGAAATGTGTCATGCAAATTCCTTTATCTCACTTGGAACTGTAGTGAAATTGAGAATTGATATAATTCATTATCTATTTCGAAACCAGTTCGGAAAATGAAAATATCACATTTCTTACGCTTTCAATTTATACAACCTTCGCTGATATCATACTGATATGAAATGTAAATACATTTCAGTAGCTTATATAACCACTACATTAATTTATCTTCGACTCAACAGCACATACGTCATTTACTCTAACCAACTTGTGATCGGTATAATTGAACATTACTCAAAAAGATAATTAAACGTAAGCCTGTAGTAAAAAGGGTACAGTCATTCGTCTTATTTGTGACTTATTTATTCCCACAGGAATAGCAGGAGCTAGGATCCGGCACGTCTAAATTACAGCTAGTGAGTGTGTGTGTGTGTGGGTGTGTATACGTGTGTGCGTGTCTCAACTTATTAATGGGTCGAAACTCTCGACCTATATTGTTGATGGAATTGAGAGACGGTCGCTCGCTTCATATCAATACACATTACACATCAATATATGTCAATGCACTCGAAAGTTGGCCTTTGGCGTCGTGGTGATTACATGTCCAGTTGGAAATACAACAAAAACTCTCCAGATGTCAGGTTTAATTTCACTGAGTCGAGTCGTAGAGTGGCTAGTACATTGAACCGTCATTCGGGAGACCTGAGCTCCAATTACCTTCATGGTTGACCACTCTGACAGAGATTTTTTGTGGTTTCCTACTTTCGTGTATGGTTGATACTGTGATGGTTCTCTAACAACAGGCCACGGAAGACTCCTGCCAACTAGCCGAACACACATAGTGAAATTACTTCTAATAATCCCATAATCTCATTTATCATTCACCGACGCCAATAGATCTCTCTCCAATAGATCACAAGTGCGTCGTTGTATTCAATTTACCTAATATACAGGTTACATATAGCACAATGTATCCAGTTCTACATATCGTTTTTTTAGTTGATTTTTGTAGCTCAGAAATTGTCAACTTGGTTTGATTGAGCAAGAATTTTATTTCGTTGGCTCAAACTAATTATGTATACAACAACAAAAACAACAACTCTCACATCACGTGACGTAGTGTGATGAACAAAGATTGCCATGTGGCTTGAACTCTGAACAAATATCGCGTTGCTGAGTTTTGTCGTGAAAGTTTTCAAAAATGTTTTTAATTAAAACATTCTATGAGACGAGAGGAAAAAAAAATACACCGAAGAATAAAGAAGAATAACAAAAGGAATTGTGAATGATAACACCATATTATTCTTCTCATCCCTTAAAACTGAAATTGTTAATTATGTTACATAAGAAAAGTATTACAAAGGAAGTGAAGGTAGAAGTATATAATGACACAGTTGATGAAGTCATTTGAAAACATTTCCATTTTGAAATGTATATTTTCTGAGAGGTATATTTTCTGACGTGAATATACAATATATTAGTTAAAAATCTGATCTTTCCACAATGAGAGTCGTTATCTAATAGCTTAGAACTGTTTAAATCCTTGGAGGTATATGTGATAAGGGATACGGTCGAGTCCAACTACAAACCATCTCGCTATCTTTTTATTTCCCAGTTTCATATCATCTATCCTCTTTGACCTCGTATCCTCTATATAACTATCTGTGCGTTGACGATTGTCTGTCAAGCTAGTGAAATATTGAATCGTATTTTGAGGCGTATCATCAGTTATATTCGAGATGTTTGAATCCAGTAAACATTCTAATTTTCCGTATTCTATTTCATTTCGAAATATGAGAATACGGAACCGGAAAAAAATACAAAGAATGGAATCAGAACGAATAACCAGGAAAAAATTCAAAATGAATTTAGAGTGTAGAAGAAAAGCTTGGAGATCAAGAGTAATATGTAGTGATCAGATAAGTGGAAGCGTGAGAAGAAGAGGAGATTCATGTAAAGATGTGAACAAGAAAAGATTCAGGGCAGAATGGGAATGTATGGCAAATATTAATGTAGATGGTAAAATAATGTGAAGAAGAGGAAGAAACCGAGGAAGATGCGACAGGATTGGCCAGCTGGTATCATTTGAAAGGCCCTAGATGAATGGTGTTCAACTCCACCCCCCCAACCCGACTTTCCTTGTTGGAACCGGGCAATCGATTATTATCATTACCATATCTATTTGTGAACAGGATGTGGTTGCAATATCCACTCAAAGAAATCAAAGAATCGAGTATGATTTAACATCAGATTTTCCAGGAAATTGGAAGAAAATATTTCAAGCAGGTTATTTGAGTGCAGGTCTATGGTTTAAAATAAGCTGATTGCGATTCGTTCGGACCATTTTCAATATTATAATATTGAGTTCGCTCATGATATAACAGGATATAGAATCAGATGTTTTGAGTTTATTGTCCATTGTTTGTATTCACATTATTCAAATCGCACAATAACCAAAGGAACAGGGTTGACATTGAAAATGTTATATATTCACATATGCATAATACTTGATCATTTGTGAATGAAACTTTGGTAGCAAATAGTTTTCACCTTGACAATTTTCACTTCTCATTCTTCTTGGTTATGACTATCCGATTAAATCGAAATTGAAATGGTTTATGATCGATCCAAATGTTCTCTATCGAATGGGTATTTTTTCTAATTTTATCAAAAATGATCATTTCATTTGTATAGCTCATTCAAGTCTACCAGTCCACGAAATTACAGTGTGGGCCTATAGCCACACAAAACACTGGACAATTTCATTGAAACGTTTCCACATTCATCAAGTTGTGTCCACGTGTTGAAACGATTATCCAAATCATATGACCTGTAGAGCGAGCACAAAAAATAAACCACAAAACACAACTGGAAGTAGATTCCGTGTCAGATGTATTCTTCACTATTGTTCGTCCAATTGAGAAGCTAAAAAATAGTCTAGATTTTAGTGATTCATAAAGTGTGGCTCATCACAGCTTGGTGACCATAGTTACCATCATATGAACAAAAGGCTTGTCACGTAACAAAAGACGAATAATCGTTACTACAGCAATACAGCAAACTGGTGGACTACCAAATATTCTGATTGGTCAATTCCAACTGGTGCACATTGTTGTCTCTCTCTTTCAACAATGCCACTTTCAACGTCACTTACCAGGAAGCCTATAGCAAACTCTCAGATCAACTAAAGTAAGCTTTTAAAATATCCAGCAGAATAGGTATTTGAGGTATGTGCCTCCCAAGTCGCCAGTGAGTGTAGCAGGTAGAACCCTGGTGTCAAACCTGATACCTCATATCAAGTATCAGTGAAGGAGAGTGCGTATATTGGAACATTGACATTTATTACAAATATGATTTTTTTGGTTGTGTTTTCTTACTATATTTCACTGACCATTACACATTTAATCTATCATACCTTCTATTGTAACTTTAAATGATGAATAATCTATTTGAAAAGTAGAATAACTCAAACCTACTAAAACAATTCGGTTTACGCATTGTTTAATTAATTCGATCCACTTTTCACCATTCCATTTTGTTATCAAGGTATATAGATTGCTACCAGCTTGTTAAAATGTTAATTATGTCGTAACTGCCTTCCAGATCACAGGCTTCACTGCCACCGTATCTCGGTCTATTTTCCCGCCATAAATCCATCTGACTGGATGTGTATGTGCCATTAGAATAAGAGAGGGGATTAGAATTGCGGTGGATCTTGGTGGTACTTGGTGGAGCGATAGTTCAATTAGCCCAACAAGTTAAGCCAGAGTAAGCAGCGACTTGATGGCTGAACGACCCTGCGGCTGTAGATGTTTGACTTTACGAATGATGCTTTCGGAATACAATACGTGAATGGTGAAATGGTTTTGCTGGACGCGTCTGATTGTGCCAGTCTACTGTTGTGGTTAGCATAGGTTTGTGTGATAACAATGATCATAATGAGAGAACGCTTTGCATATAAATGATAGATAAATGAGGTTATTTCCAAATGTCTGTATTTATTTAATTCTCCGTCAATGATGGGATGATATAAATGTATTGCATCGGAGAAATACAGAAAGTCAATTGGAATTATTGTTCAAAATTGTAAGGCACAGTTATTATAGATAGATGGATAGTTTTTTTATTCATCATCAAAACATCGTACATAGGCTATAAAAACATGATACAATGGGAAGAAATGATGAGAATAGCGAGGTTTGGCAAAAACCGCTCTTCCACCTAACCAGAAACCACTTAAAACAAAACATATAGGCCTAATAATAATAACATGGACCGATATATGATAATGTTGAGAATAATCCATATGTGAACCCTTTTAGGATTGGATGATGTGGATCTGAGTATTATGTTGTTCTCCTGTTCATTCAAAAGCCACTCATTATATTTATTTTTTAAAACATTGTAAGATTTGTCATGCTTTCTCATATTGATTCATTTTCTATACATTTCACTTTTTCAATGGCGAAGTGGCAGAGTAGAAGTTAGAAAAGATAGAAAATTGTAGAGAGAATAAAGCTAATTGAATCGAATAATTTTTCAAAGAGAATGGATATAAATAGTACCAGAGATGAAAAGAATTAGGAGCGCATCGGAGTTGATTAACGAAAGATCAGTTTTTTTGTGACATATATTCTGAATGGTATGAAACATCAACGTTCTGATACAAAGGAACATATATATTATGAATACTTTCAATATAGAACGATAAAAAGTATCTCACTTGTGGGTTCCATATAATTTTAAAAGTTTCAGGCCTCACAGCTGAAAGAAAACAATCTTCAGCTGTAAATCCCATCTGTGGAAATATATAACTCAACGTCACCATATATCATCCAACATGGTTCGAAGTTATTCATGATGTCTGTGGATCTTACGTGTTTGTATTTTTATATCTCAAACCGAAAAAAGTTATAATGAGATATGATAATTTGCATAATCAACTCTCATGCACTCTTAAGAATCGGAAAGACTAAAAACCGGAAGTTCCGAAAGGACTGTCTTCTGTTTGATCACAGATGAGGGAAAATTTAATCTGAAGTGTGATGAAAAACACCCCAACCACACCTGACCTGATTCAAATAATCTGATAGTCTTCTACTGATAGCCTTGGCTCATCAGGAGGAAACCAAAATTCATACAATTTGTGTTCATTCAGAAGTGTTTTGATTGGTGTATTAAAAAATTCAAGAAAAAACAGCCTACTTGATGAGATATTAAATTGTGTGCGTCAAGATGCAGGTCCGCAAGCACCATCCATCTTAACAGAGGTTTTTCGTGGTTTGCTTCTGCAGTCTAGGCTCATGATGGAATGCTTTCTAAAATGTATACCACGACCGCTGCCTTACCATCAAACTTCACTTCATCTAAGAAACCTTGATCTCACCATCCCATTATCTCATTAATAACTCATCTGATTTGAATATATCTCAGTTATCATCACAATACATCGTTGAACACATATATAAATACTTCATTAATGAAAAATAAAGTCTCTGAATTACAAAAAGTTGCCCATTAGACACAGAATAATATAAAAATGAAAATAACATATCAATGAATAGATCAAAATGACAATACAAAAGTGTTTGATGAAAAATGAATGCATTTCTATTAAAGCTCTCCAAATTACTATAATATGAGGAAAATAGCGAGAATCGAGTGTCATATAAATCATTTATTCGTAGCGTGTGGATAGATATGACTTCAATATCACACTTTTCACGTCGACATTGCCATTATGATAATATAATCATTGCGCATGTGCTAGTGAGATAAGATTCCATGAGATAAAATACTGTATGTCACGAATATTATGTTGATCAATACACTGATATAAATCAGTCGAGTCTACCTCACACCTGATACTTTCACACACTAGGTACTTGATTGGTAGGTACTTGATTCATATTCATCAAGAAAATAAAGTCTGTAGGGAGATAATAGAATTTCTGTGAATATAGTGCACTGATTAATTCATACAACTATTTAACTTCGTGAGCATATTTACTTAACTACCAGTTCAACACTTCACGCATAATGAGATAAGTTTCGAATAAATCTACTCAATCATAAGTGTCATTATCTTGATACGGTACGTTGGATACAATATGAGGAGAACGCAATTTTCACGTTATGCGGATGAGTGAGTAGGTTTGAACGAGTGATCTAATTTGTGATTTATAATTTATATTATTATACAGATAGTGAGGCACATGTTGTTATGGGGATCCTGCTCTATTCTCACTACCTATATACAGTGTATAACACTGTATAAAAACAATAATAAATACATGAATCAAAAAATCATTCTTGAATTTAGTGGGAAACAACTTCACTCCGTCGAAAAAGTGAATAAAATGTGAATGATCCATTCCGAAGTGAGTAAATGAATATATGAATACATTTAGTAATGAGTATACGTATGAGACTGATCCCATTGTCATTGGTTGATTATTCTAACGGTTGAATGTTCAAAACAAACAATGAAATATACACAGTTTATGCTATCTCACTGTTCCACGATTTCAAGATAGATACATCTCAGTTATTTGTGGAAGATTTTCACACATTTTTCATTTTCATATACAGTTTCTATAATATTGTTATGTCCCAAGCGAATACTCGATGAGCCAAGTGTAAATCAATTAGCAGGATAAACATATAGATGGAAACATTTCAAGACGCAGGCAAATGTTCGCTATTATTAATACTCAACTCGATAATACACTGTGGTTAAGTTCACGGCTTACGGAATGCAAATGTGTGATTCTATTACGCGACTCTCTCTCAGGGCGAGAGAGGGTTTGAGAGAGAGAGAGAGGGAAAACAATATTTATTACATCTGCATTGAAATATGTTACAAACTCTGGAATCTAATAATACATAATCATGGAATAGTAGGAATGAATCAATTGACATTTTATTAGATTCGTTAAAATGTGTTTCTCTGCCGTTGGGAGCAGTCTGTCAATACGTGGTTCAAATACGAATAGCCGTATTATTGAAAGGAAAGTACATATTTTCTTTCTGAATATGGATCATGATTTCTTCATTGTGATTCGAATTTGCCTCATGTTTATTCAATATTCATGATATTATTTTTTTGTTTGCTTTATTCATGACAATATTCATGGATAAGGTTTTGAGGTTTCAATGTTAGTAACAGTGGCATGATGGCGGTGAAAGAGTGTGAATTTCAGGATAAATGCAACAAGTACTGAGCGAGCATTGTTCTTATAGAATCCGGACAAATTTCTAAGAGCACGGAATAGATTATTTCTTGTGTGAACTTGAATTTATATGAGATAAATAGATGCAATATGAATATCAACTCAATTTTTCCCAGATACACATTGTATGAATAAGATAATTTCTTCGATTTTTCAACGGATTCTTCAATCAATTGGTCGAAATCAATGGTTGAATCGGAAGTAATTCAAATATTTCATATACATTAGAATTTTTCCATTGACAATTTGGATTCCTCATATTTGTTATACAATTCTGATTTGAATTCTCTCTACACTCGGATTATATTAATTCATATATTGTGATGAGTACATATTCATTCTCCTGCAAAGTTGAGTGAATATTTGAGCTAGGAGTTATTGATATAGAGATTATATTCACGTTACCAATCAGAACTCGATCTTGGATTTGATACTGAATATTTGAATATAACAACTGTGTGCACTATGACATAATAATTGAATACACAATAATTCACCCTTGATAAGGACGAAGAGGCATAATCATATATACATTGATTATCTAAATGGGGAGGGGATGACAGTGTTTTTATTATTAGTGATCATGAATTAGGTTCTAAACCATGACCATGAGTGAAAATTAAAATGTTTCACAAATAACGATTAGTGTAACTTTCGTTTCGAATATTCCATCATTTCCACTGTTTTTTTTATAATAATCAGAGTTCTTCCCACACTCAGCATTTGTTATTTCATCATTTTATCTCCATTCTCCTTCCCATATTTCGATATTTTTTTGTTCGATTCATTTCTATTCTGCTGACTCGAAGTGGCGAACGTTTTTGCCACAGTGTTTTCAACTGAAATATTTTTCTCTACTCCACATTATCATTCCATATTTCTATGGATAACAGGATTCCACATCAGGTTTTTGTCAGAAAACAAGGAATAGAGTGAGCTCACCTTATCTCCGAGAAGATCTCGATCAGCTACAAATAGCAATTCAATCAGTTTCCTGGGCTTCACATTTTCCTGTCAATCTGTTCGAACTCTTCACGTGTGTTTTCCATCACGGCTGGCAACTTGAACACAAAACACCTCTAAATACAATTAGAATGATGTAGTATTCAAAATAATACCACGTGGTCGAAAATTAGTTGTCAAGATAGCGTGATTAGTAGTGTAATAATACCGCGAGTGCGAGAGCGAGCGTCGTTCGGTGTGTGTGAGAAGCGTCTAATCACTACCGGCGTCCGCGTCCAACTAACTGATACAGGGTTCGAGTCCTTGGCTTTATCGTCCCCAGCATCCCGAGCTACCCCATCTCTAACTGGTTGCGCGGTAAACTACTGCGCTCATGCACGCTATCTCACTCCGTTTGCATGCTAAAATCCATATTCCCATCTTTATTCATCTCATATGGTCACACCCTTCACCTTGATTTTCTCCTTTTCTCTCTCTATATATATATTTCTATATTTCTCTCTTACTCTCTCTTGCTGTCTCACTCTCTTAATAATTTTTCCATTCCTCTCTCTCTCTCTTTCTTTCTCTCTCTCTCTCTCTCTCTTTCTCTCTCTTTCTCTCTATCTATCTCTCTCTCTCTGCTTCCTATAATATTTCCACGTCTCAATTTTTCTCCCTACCCTCTCTTCTCAAATCATGACCGAATGTGCTTTCTTTTTCACTTTTTGCGCTGATATTTATCGCGGAGACTGTAGAATATACGGTCAGATGTAAATATTATCACACAGTCTCTGGGTATTACATGGAATCAGTTGTGGAAAACGTAATTGAGCCCAAAGGTTACAGAGTTTTCTTCCGTTCTGAATTTATTCAATGGCTGGATACTTGTACAGCATGGTTCCTGAAGTAACTCATGTACACGAATGATGAATGAAACACTTCAATGATCATTATTTTTTCTGAAAGAAAAACATATTCGGGACTATGTATGTGATATTTTGTGAATGAGTTCACTGAAAGGGGTTATTTGTGAAGAATTTTGGCCTATAATTCCTATATCACTTTCCAAATATGTGTATATATTCTCACCACTTCTATATTTATAATTTATTTTTGATGAATTGAGATGAAAAACGGGAAAAGTGATGAGCTTTCCGAAAAATTTCGGGTGGAGTAAACATGTGACTGACTTTGAACAGTTCATCAACAGATACTAACATACTAACAGATTCATCAAGATTTTTTCACATCAGAACTGGACCTTTGACCATAGTTGTTTCAACATGACGATGGTGAGTGAGAGAACGCTAAATATAGGCATACAATTTTGATATTCACAAATGATGAGTGGATTCAAAAGATGATGTGCTCTTCTGTTTCATTACTCACATGTATCATAAACTTCGACAAATGAATCTTATATTATATTCTATCATATTTAAATTAATCTTTCAATGTTCTATTCGAAAATATGCACAATTTATAACTCATAGTTTTCACTAACACACATTTGTGTTGGGATGTTAACCGTCAATTTCCGTATAGTCAGTATTTCAACACTGATAGTATTGATTATATTTTTCTGTTTCAAATACGGATATGATTCTTTTGAATCTTCAACAAGATTATTTGAAAACACTTTTCGGCTATTGTAATAGAAATTTTCAGTAAGCTGGATCTTCATTGGTCACTCATCATAGCAATGAACACTCGTATGGTGGGAGATTTTCTCTCGGTAGGAAAATTGACTCTCTGATAAACCTCTTCATAATTTTAATGAGCTACTGATGGGAAAATCGAGTGGGTATTTCATTTTATCAACATCGGAATCTTGACATATGGTCATTGTTTCCCAGTTGAAATCAAGAATGAGAGGTAGTATCGTTCGGCCTGAGCATCAAAAAGGTGGTCCTCATTTTTCAGAGAAGAAGTTTAAGTAACCATGTCTCTCTTGAACATACTGTGATATTGATGAGAAGTTTTTGGATAATACACAATTCGGACTTTCAATTATATTGAGGATAAGACAGTTTTGATCTTAATATCATGTTTATTTCCATTTTCTTTCATATTCAATTCGAGTATGCCTTATTCATCTCCTGAATTATCCACCCATTCATTATATCACACTCAGTTTGATTTTTCAATTCAACCATATTTTTGAATCTGAAATCGTTTTTTTTTCGGTGTATATAAAAATGAGATGGAATGATACAATTGAGTATGAATCTGAAATGAAGCATGGATACTAAACAAGTGAATGGGTTCGCTTAAATATTGTTCTCAATTCTTCTTCTTCGGGTATGCCATGTATAATTCCAATCTTGGAGAGATTCATTCTACAATAAAGTGCACGTGTTGTACCCACGATAGATGAGAGTGTCGTTTGACCGCATTCCCTATCCAAGGCCACTAGAGCAAGGATGGTTCGTGCCTCTACTCGATTTTATCTCTCGTGACCACAATTATCGTGGATGTAGTGTACTTAGATGAATTGTAATGGTCCAATCGCAACCTGAATCATGTATTATGAAATGTAAATGCTAATATGAAATTATATCATATCATTGTATAAGAATAGTTTGAAATTCATTCATTTCTGATGATTGACATTTCATAGTTATATACCTGATAAAATTCATCAGAAAAATGTATGAAGATATAAGAATTACCCGATTTATATAATTGAAGGAAAATCTTCATTTCACAGTTTGATTTCATATCAAATTGTTAGCCACTCTTTCATATCTCCATCAACTATAAGTCACTTCTTCAGAAACTGAAATCACCCTTGGGCATGGGTAGAGTTAAGGTCTTTTCACGTATCATTACTTCATGGTTCCATCGTATCTCACTGATTACCACAATCAAATAATCTATTTGTTGGTTTGGTCGTTGCGAAAACAATAGAGATCATTAAATAGTGTTGTTTGTGAGTGAACATGGCACCTCCACCATAAAGTTCATATGGGACCGTGAAGCTAATAGATCATTGGTACGAATGGATTAGTTGCTAGCGTGCTGGAACGTTATTGGGAAACTCAGGATTGAATCTCTTTCACGTCAGTTATATCTCTCCATAACCAAGTTATATAGCTAGTTATATTTGTTATATCTAGCAAGGCATCATGATAATAGCATGACACAGAAAGTGTCAAAATTTATCGGTCACTTGATAAATGACATTACACTCCTGTACTTTCTACTCTGGATTGCATCATGTGAACTTGCATTTCAGACAAACAAGCAAGTTTTGTACAACATGATAATGTTGCACGCTGTGACGTCATAACGCTGTGACGACAAAACGAGGTGAAGTCATGACGGTATAGACGATGTAGAAAACGGTGATGCAAAACAATTCAAAACAACATGGACGGTATTACCACATAATATTCAGCATAGCTCATAATTCAGCAGCGTCACTTGAATAGCCTTTTCTTGTAGCAACCGCGCATGTCAAGTCGCTCCTGGTGTTCGTGCATCGAAATACATGTCGTTGCGCGCGCATCTCAGGTACTTCAGGCGAATGATGGGAGATTGTGATGCTCTCTACGTGATTGGTGATAGCAACGAGGTACGAGGTATAGACGCCACAGCCACAAAAGTATTGCCATCGACTTGGTATTCATGAAGGATTAATGTGATCATTGTTGAAGCACTGACTATGAATCTCAGCGAAACTCTTTACACGATTGGAGCAAGTCGTTCTATTGCACATGCGTGGAAGAGACGCTACTGAATTATCTCTTGACTGTGATATAACCTCAATCTTCAGAAATTTTCAGAATGAAACGATGATATTCAACATACTTGGCGAAATGTACAACCTGGATTGATGGCTTGAACTTTACATGGGAACGATGAAAATTTGGTTGATTCATATTGAAACTGAACATGGATATGATGAAAATTTGAGTGATTTAATGACCAGGAAGAGTGTATGCCTATGCAAGTAGAGTTCACGAAAACGAATGTCACGTATGCATGCAAACTCTCATACGTCAGTATTCATTGATCATTTAATTTCATTGCTTTTTCATTTCAGACGCTCACTTTGATATTAAATACGAATTTTTAGCAGGGTTTATTTGTTTGAGTAGGTGAAATCATTCACACAGTTCCATAGTGGGTATAAAATGATAGTGATGCATCGTAATGGAGGTTCTAATTATACTTTATTCATCATTGCATCATCAATTTTTATCATATCACCATTCAATGTTTTTCTGTCATAACCATTCGCTTTTTTTGTAACACATTTGGTTAGTGACATGTGATTTCTCGAAAAGTTGAATGAGAGATTATTCATCTCTTATTACTCATTTTTATTCTTCACTTCTCAGAGAGATATGCAAGTTGTGGGAACAAAAATCATGACGGTTGTCAAAATCTAGTGCTCAAATGATTCAATTCAATGCTCAAGTTGGGCCATCCAATCATAATTATTCATTTGTCGCATCATTATGTGTAATTATAGAAATAATTTCACTCTTCAATCAAATTTTACAGCTTTTATATCATTCTTGTTATTTAATTTTGGTTATATCCGGCCCAATTCATCATATATTCATAGAATAGAGACTTGTCTCATAATTTTAGTTCTATAATCTGAGTGCGAACACAAGATTTCTTCTTTCTAGCACTCAGTAATGTATTTCCCTTTTCATCATGTGTTGTTGTTAATTTTATTATTATTATTGTGATCTGTTGTATTCGTTAGATAATCTGTGTCACATTTACCATTCTGTCCATTGTGATTTGTTGATTATCAGGAGAGGAAAATAAATGAATGAGTACATTTGCCAAGTATATGTTCACATTCTGAAAATAGGTCATGATGAAATATATTATGGCAAATCAAAAATCGAGATTGGGAAGAATTAATCGATTATCTATCGATTGATGAATGGATGAATCATCCAAAGAATGAAAAATTGATCCATTCCTAATATACACATATATATATATATATGTATATATATATATATATATATATATATATATATATATATATATATATATAAATATATATATATATATATATATATATATATATATATATATATATATATATATGAATATATATATATATATATATATATATATATATATATATATATATATATATATATATATATATATATATATATATATATATATTTATTTATATATGTATATATATATATATATTTATATATATATATATATATATATATATATATATATATATATATATATATATATATATAAATATACATAAATATATATATATATATATGTATATATATATATTTATATATATATATATATATATATATATATATATATATATATATATATATATTCATATATATATATATATATATATATAGAGTATAAGTATGAAAATGAACATGATGTGAAGATGCTATTGTTGAATGCATGACTATCTATAGTAAATTATTGAATGTATGACCATTATTAGAATATATATATATATATATATATATTCATATATATATATATATATATATATATATATATATATATATATATATATATATATATATATATATATATTCTAATAATGGTCATACATTCAATAATTTACTATAGATAGTCATGCATTCAACAATAGCATCTTCACACCATGTTTATTTTCATACTTATACTCAATTGAATTCATGCTCGAGCGTTTTCTATATCAAGTGATCATTTGATTGCATATTATTTCCTCATCATTCACTCAGAAGTTCATTCAGTTGTTATCAAACATCATATTCAACGACAGCAGAACAACACAAGAACAAACAAAAGTATGTTTTGAACTATTCAATATGTCGAAAAGTAACCTATGAAGCTACATGCTCAGTATTATGGAGTCATATCAATTATGATTGAACGTCGTCTGATACGAACTGAATTAACTCTGGAAACTAGGTTGACTGTGAAGGATACGGAATGATTCAATTTGGAAATGTGACAGTTTATATGTTCATAATATGGAACACTCTTTTTAAATCGTCCAAATCAGACAGTAAAATGGAATGTTTAGTAGAAATGTAATGTATTCACTTTGACATGCAAACGAATTGTGGAAAATGAATCATTTCTATAAATTATGTGAGTTTTTGTTCTGTGTTGTTGTTTTTTGACGATAAACGAATCTCTGTCGACATATTATATATTCAATTTCTGACATGTACCGGCAGAAATAATCAACATCTAGTACGCTCCACTCGATCATGTGCAATTTGAATTTGTTCTGTTATCATGGAAAAAAAATCGGATAAATCGAATCAAAAAGTTGTGATGATTCCAATGAAATTCTCTTGAAAAAGAACAAGTTTTCAGAATTATTCTCTTTCCATCATACAGAATGAGGTTGAGTATTTATCATATATATATATATATATATATATATATATATATATATATATATATATATATATATATATATATATATATATATATATATATATATATATATATATATATATATATATATATATATATATATATGTATATATATATATATATATATATATATATATATATATATATATATATATATATATATATATATATATATATATATATATAAATATATCCATCAAGTTCGAAAACCTTGTTGACAGTCTACCGATATGTTCAAAAAACCAGGTTCACATCAATTTTTAAGAAATCGATTATGGTTTATGTAAACTAGTTATTTCCACATTCTAAAACAGATAAAATGACTGGATTTATCAGTATTCCTGAACAAATCAGAAGTAGAATGAAATTATTGAATGTCTACAAAACAAAGATAGTTATTCAAAGTAATCCATCCTCATTTCTGACCATATTCACAAATTCTTTCAAATCCGAATTTCGATTTCGACACAGTTTGCAGAGACACAACAAAGACTGATTTCTTTCTCTCAACCTTCCGAAATTTGTTTCCACATTTTTTCTTTCTCTCACTTTTCGTCGTATCTATCGCTTCCTTCTCTTCCTTCTACTCGACCCTGTTTCATCCCTCACAGCTGATGCTTGAACCTGTTTTGCCTCCTGGGAATGACGGGAGCGAGGCAAAACACCCAGCGGTACAGTCACTACTAGAAAGTTCCACCACCAAGGATAATTATAACATAACAACTGTTGATTCTGTTTTATTACCTCATCAAATTATCTTTTTTCGATGATAACTATTCAATCAATGAAATTAATCTGTAAAATTTCCATCCGAACAAAAAATGAGATACGTGGATATATGATGATGAATCAATAGTATAATTGATGATAATGAATAGAATAGAATATAATTTAACTCATCAGATATTCTGAGATGCCATTTTCAACTCATTAGTTCTCGCCGGTTTCATATGAAGGTCAACTATACAGACGGACACTTGTGTATGCCAAGTTTCAACTGATTTCGAATTTTCGTTTGACCTGTGGAGCGCGAAAAAAAAACAGGCACTTTTTTCGGGTATGGTGAAATTGAGTCTTCTCTTCGCTCATCCAATAGATGAATTGATGAAGGATGAAGCAGGAAGGCAGTGATATAATTGTTCTGAGCTCTAGATGCTCTCCATTGACATATCTTTCCATCAAGCTTGAAATAAATATGCGTGTATCGTTCATCCAACGATGGCTTTTACAAGTATTGATGAAATACGTTGATTTTATACTTTTTACTCCTGAAATATTGTGATGTAGATTTTATATGAAAAAAACACATCTTTTATACCCTGAGAAAAATGTATAGATTATATTGCTATTGATTGAAACACTTCGCTCAACTATGATTAGTGTTCTCAATCACTATATCAAATGATATGATACAGTTTAAGTTATTTATTCTTGGAGAAAGAAAATAATTTTTTTTTGAATTCGTTATTGATGAATCCTGAATTCTCGAATACTGAAAATTAGGATGTGAGCCTGAGGAAATGAATGGAGCTCAAGTTGCTATAATATATTCCTTTACAAGTTGAATCAACTCTCTTGATATTATCTTGAACTTGAGGTGAGACTAATGAATAGTTATCAACAGTTTCATCGTTCCTAAAATTACAAATGAAACTCATAAAACTGAAGCTTTTATTTTCAAACAACATTCGTTGCATGAAACTTGCTATCGAAACTTGCTTCAAGGCATTCGATATCTCATTTAACAAGTTAGATACAATACACCATAATTTGATCCATGAAGTTTGTTCTAGACTATCATCACAATCGCTTGGAGAAGTTGAACGAATACAAATTCAAACCGACAGATAAATGTTTTTTCTAAATACAAACTTCGTTCGATAAAACATTGTACTCGCTCTGAATTTTTTCTGAGCTATACATTGATCATTGTGATAATAATGATAATATACTTGTTATTGTATTATTCGAATGTTTAGTAACATGATACAGGTTCTCTAGAGCCCGCTTCACCAATTATTGGAGATAGATGGATTGAAATAATGAAATAATGATTTCATCATTTCTTATTACTATATTTTATTATTCAAACATTATGAGCTACATTGCTTTATCGATTTCCATTCTCATATCAGAATGTTCATAGCATTCTTAGATTTAATCAACTCAAATTTCATTTCTAGTCAAATTATATTTATTTTATTATTCTCTCTAAAATGTTATCATCAATAATTTTTTAATATTGTAATCAATTGATTTTTATTCTGTGTGTTTTTGCAATCTCATAATGTGAGACAGAGTCTTGAATGAAGATCAATATATATATATATATATATATATATATATATATATATATATATATATTTATATATATATATATTTATATATATATATATATATATATATATATATATATATATATATATATATATATATATATATATATATATATATATATATGTATGGAGCTATATTTTCACCATGGAAAATCACTCATATATCAGTCAGATACGTCACTTTCTGAAAATAACATCATCAAACCTAACTTCGAACTGTTCGATGAAAAAAAACGGAAACTCTCCATCTGAAGGTACCCCTCAACCAACCTTATTCTGGATTGAAACACCCACACTCCCTAAAAACCCACCAAACTCCCCTGAAGTCAAGAGCGGTGACTTGTGACTGTGGATTTCACGGCCCGATTCCATAACTGTCCTTCAACATTGTATGATATAAATAGTTCATGACGCGAGAAAATGTATTTTTTATGGAAATTCGGTTTTTATTATCTGAACTTTGTTTGAAAGTATGTTACCTAGATTCAAGAGATACACTCTTCTTCATATCTCTTCACTCACATACGGTCGAAGTAGCGAAGATCTTCTATCATTGTCATTGTCACTTTGGAAAAACGTCTCTCGTATCAATCATGTCATGGTTTTAAATAACAAAAACATCAAATGAAGGACAAGAAGTATTGAATGAATGTTTCCTCATGAACTGAGTATATTTCTCCGCAATAGCTCCAATGAATATACCACTTATTCCTTCATTATATTGATACCTCAATAATTTCCAGGTTGAAATAGACTACACGTACATAGCGTCAACGTTTTGGGAGTTCTTTGCACTACATTCCATATATATATATATATATATATATATATACACACATATTCACATCTATTATTGTTATATCCAATTTCACTTTTCTTAGTTCAACCATCAATTTTCTCTCGTTTCGCTCTTGGAAATGTAACCCATGAATAACTTCTCAGTTTGCAATGAAAAATCCTTGTGATCCAATAGGCTACTTCTCTTGATCTCAGTTATTACCTTCATGTAGTCAAATGGTCAATTGAATGAGTGAATTCACATCAGAATGGTCAGTACTCAAAAAGTTAAATATTGTGAGGAGTAAATAAGATTTTTCCAAGTTCTGGGAGGAGTTTCCGATTGAAACTGATCAAATAATAATTCACACGATTCTAATATTATACAATATTCATTTTTGATTCTGATGACTATGGAATTCTACGGGAGAAATTGTTAACTCGTGAATTTCACAATATGCATACAAATGAAATTCGGTTTATTATCTTCCAGTGATACCAATCAGAGACTCTAGAAAAAAGTAGAAGAAGTGTCATCTTAGATAATTACATCATAAAACAGAATCCAATCAATCACCTTCATTTTTTCGGTGTTTTCTACCTGACTCTTTCAACCATAGCTTCCACAGAATCTTTCTTGTTTAATATCCTCTCGAAGCAGTCCCACCAGAATGCTGATTGATTTCAGTTCTCGAATATTATCGATCATTAATCAGCGTTTTCATTTTTGCCTCCTCTTTTCTCCATTCATGATTCTGTGGAATATTTTTCATAACAATTATCACATTTAGAACATCCCGATAAATGAATGATAGATATGGAGTCATTCATGAATTGATGTTTTCTTTGCAAATATAGAATAGGTCTCTCGTAAGAATATGATGCCTACTTATAACAGCATATGAATATATTCCCGGCGTATAATTGATCTGAGCATCTATCAATCGTAGAAGATATAGAATTGAATATTTCATGATGTCATTATAAAATCATATATGACACATTTCTCAACCTCTATATCGTGGCCATGAAAATTCCCTTCCAATTTTGCATCTTCAAACTCTTCAACACATCAGAAATAAATCATGAATGGTACTGATTATATAATTATTACTCGTTGAGTCATGTGCACTGAAATAGATCAGAAACTATTGACGAGCGCTCTTATACTTTTCACTGATATTCAACTTTCATTCTTAAAAGTGCAGGAACATGTTCGAAAATATCTCCTTATCGAGTACAAATATGGGTATGGTAAATTCTCCAAGAGTCTCAATAATTGAATATGGGAGATGATTTGGGTTCAATAATACATGTTTTCCTTATAATAATGTTTGTTTTCCTTTGATTTCATGATAGTAATCATTACCACCTGTTCTAAAAACAATCTGTAATGAGTAAGTTAAATACAGATACAAATACAAACATATATAAGTGTTCATGGGTGTATACAAAATATATATTTGATGATGTTTGATGAATATCCGATGATTTTATTTTATATAATATATTTGATATTATATTTGATATATTTGATATATGTTGGATATTGAATGTATTATTTAAATAGCGAAAACATTGTTAATGTATCGTGAGGTATTGACAATGTGTACTGTGATATTTCAGTCTTTCAATGTTTGATTAAATTGATGGTTCAATAGTTCAATGAAATCAGACGAAGATGCATCAATCTTCTCTCCAACTGTTTGAAAATTAAATGATCACTTTTGAACAAATTGATATAATATTTATTTGGATAGTCTCAACGATCTGCCAACATTATCCACTTGACTCATCCTTCGAAAAATTTATGTCACATCTCCGCTTATCTTCGAATAATTGTATAAAGTGCCACGTGAATAAAGTGTCACGTGACTAAAATGTGACATGATACTCGTTGCCGCTACACGCCGCTACGTTCAGCGCTATATGTAATACTAACTCCCTTAACACGGGACATAAACACATCTAAACTCTCGAAGCTACGCTCATCCATAACTCAGAACGCGTGAAATGAAAAACATAATAAAGACATAAAAAAGCTTTATGATTCTTTTGTCAAAATAATTTTAAAATATTACATTCTTGTGAAGCTCGAGAAATTGTGATGAAACTTGCGTTCTATTCATTTTTGACAATGTTTTTTTTAGTGGTGGCTACAATATTTTGATGGAAGAGTGAATTTTTCGTTGAAATAACCTTGATTTTTCTGCACCAAGAGTCGGACATATTTGAGAATTATGTTATTCACTTTGGATAAGTGAAAAATCTAAATTAGTGAACAAAAAACATTCCTTCATTCTCACCACGGAACACCTCTGCAAATTGTGCGGTTGTTAATCAAGGAAACCGTCATAATGATTTAATTTCTCGTTATTGTGGATCCATGACTTTCATCTCATCAAATTTGGAACACATCACAAAATGTATTTCAACCTCTCACCTTATCTTATACCATCCTCATCATGGCAAATATTATGATATTATCATCAAGATTGAGGCTCACGAGGAATGAAAATCTTTCAATAGAGCTAATTATCAATTGGTTTACAAAATAGTATCGGTAATCAGAGGTTACAAGGTAACCCGCTAACTATCACTTAGTTAACAGGACGATTTAATTCTCGATGAAGATGAAAATGGAAGCAGAATTAAGATGTCAACAAATTTCGAGTCAATATCTGTTCAATGAAATTATACTGAACAATATTTGCTCAAAAGTTCTGAATTTATATTTCATCATTAATTTGAAATCTCAAATCATTTCATTATTAATTATCTTAATTATTTTGAAATCTCTTTCCTCGCTGGAAATCTTCAATTTTCTCATTTCGTCATGATATTAGAGGCCTACAGAAATTTCGAGCTCAGTAACAAAATTATGAACTGAAAATTACCATAAAAATAACCATACAGCATATCAAACCGACAAACCAGCACAATTCCCTAAATGCATCAATGAAATGTATTAAATGAAATGAATGAAATGAATGAGTAGTAATGAATGTATGAATTAGCTAAATAAAATGTATTGACGTATCATTTTAGAACTGAATGAATTTACAAGAATATAATATCGTCGCAATTAAAAAACATAAAGTTATTATAGAGTTTATGAACTTATTATTCAACGACACTTGTTCGTAAACAGACATAAAAAAGTGGGGATGTTTCCTCCATTTTTATAAGAACCGTGCATGCACTCCCTTGAATATCTTCACGAGAATAAATAGAGAATACAAAAACATTCCCAAAATAATTATTAACTTCCTCGAATTAATATTCTAAACGATTTGTAAGCTCCGAATCTATGATCCATTGATTGAATCATATAGAGAAGAAACAATGATGAGATGGTGAAAAAAGATGAACAAATATACGGCAATATTCACGTCCGTTGAGTTGATTTTCAACTCCCATCTCTCGTGGATAACAAGTAGGCCTATATACTACACATTATCATCTTTTATTAAAATTTCCAGTTTTTTTTCATCTTTTTCCAGTCTTTTCCTTCACGCCGCAATGCATTGAACTCGTTGCCGAGCCGCCGAAACATTCAAAGTGGTGAGAGTGTTTTGTGTTTGTTAAGGGGCGGAGAATAGAATGAGGAGGTGGGTTGACCTGTGACCTGACACCGCGTGACCGTGCCACAGCAGGTCCACCCGTCAGACAGATATTTGCATTGTAAATGAGTCCTGAAGATCTATGATACTAGGCTATAAAATGAAGCTAGATACGGAGGACTTTGTATTGTTGTAGGTCGAGACGGACGAGCGTTAATGGTAGATGTAGGGGGACGGTTGATCGTGTCTATTCAGTCGGAAAGTGTCGATGAATACTGATGCCAACATTTGAACTTGAAAATACTGTGTGAAATGATACCTACCTGATGATGAAAAATGAAAAATGGGAAAAGGCGCCTGATGAACATTATCTCCTTGAATTTCAATAAGTTATCTCGCAATTCTCAGAATATTGACAATTATAGTTCTGTTAAAAGATGTGTTGAAGAGTAGCTCATCTCTACCATTATTGAAAATTGATTTTGTGTATGTATACGACTGAAAAAAAAATCCCTGTCCTTCAATTCAATACGTTTACTTTTCAGTTTTTCAATTTTATGTCTTGTAATATCATTATCTTCTTCATCACTTCAGATTCGATGAGGTTCATTATTTAGATCAATTTTTCAGAAGCAAATGATTTTGAGAAACAGTCTATTCATTATCTGATTAACTTTTATGTGTACCTATCTCAAGGATAGACCCTTCTAGGATTCTGTAGATTCAATTCAGTTCCACATCTCATTTAATTTTCTATTCTTACTTCAGTGTTAATTTATATTCACGTTTGTTCTTTTGTTTTACCAACTCACCCTTATTTCCATTCCATTATTCATTTTTCTCTCGAATATATTTTTTCTATATAAATCTTGATACTCAATTTTTTTTCTATCACGAAATTATGTTTTCAAATAATGTCTCTATTATATTTTTTCACATTGAATTCTCTTATTTTTTCAAAAAGAATGCATTTTTTTTTATTTTTTTCTACTGTGTCCGTATGGCAACTTTTTTAGTGGCAGTGTTTTGATAAAAAAAACTCTCTCTCATTATTTTTATCTAATAAAGAGCTTTTGAAAAAAAATTTACCTCTGGTCGAGGACTTCAATTTTTTAATTTCTATCGTGAAAACAATCAACCATCATGCATATTCGATGACAAACTCTGATGATGAATAAGATCTATTGGAGTAGAATGAATAACTAGTTGGAAGATTGAAAGATGAGGTGAAGGTTTCTTTGGTATCGGGAAGGCTAGTTGATGAGAAGCATTCGTGGCTTATATCGTGGGAACTATTTGTCTAGGCCACAGTGGAAAACTATAAGAAAACACTGTACAGATGGGCAGTACCTGGAATCAAATCGAAACTATATCCACTCTCAATTTCTAGTCACATGGATTAAGTGCTTCAGCGATGAGATCTTCGCCAGATTGGAAGTTTATTTCGTTGTCTTCTCATTTATTATGCCAGTTATGTTTTGGTAATTATAATTTTCTTGTAGGTAAAATTCGTATCATTTTGTCCAATTACAGATGATATTTTTTGGAATTATTGATTCATCAATTAAATCGTCGATGGAAATAATATAGTGTTCGATCATTGATATTAAACCATATACACCACTTCAGAGTGGGGTATTTCAAATTGTGAAAAATTATGGTCACAGACAGCGCAGTCCTGGTGTTGAAGACAATTAGTTTTAAATAATCAAAATGGGATGGTAAGATCGCCCTTGTGGTGCACCCTCCAAACGATCCCATCTTCCATCCATAGCCTCAATTGGGCAACAATGATTTTGTATCAAGTTTCGATGTTATCAAAAAAAAAATCACAATTTCATCCTAATATTGTTAACTCCCAACAAAGACCTCGAGAAGTTGTGATAATATTTCTTACTACATCTCACTCCAAACAACTCGGCAGGTTTTTGTGTACATAATTTCTCATCGCACTGTACTTCCACAACTCTGTAAAGTCAGTATATATGGTGAAATTGAAAAGCATATGTAATTAAAATACGTCGTCTAACTTAAGCACCTTGTTTTGATGAGACTGTGGTGGGAAGTAAAGGGAGGTTAAAGTGGATGGTGAGAAGAGAGGGTAGTGTTGAGAATTTGGAACACACCATGAGCTTTTGTCACCTCCTTCCCTCTCTCATGTCGTCATCGAACACCCGTCTCCACTATCCATTAACATCACCAACCGGGTAGCCCGATCCCGTAACGCTGGCATACGTATCTGTTTCTCAAGTGAAACTCAATTTTGGTTTACCGCCCCCACCCCACCGCCCCCACCCCCTCTCACCGCTCATCATCAAACCCCTTGTCCTTGTTTGCACCATGAAACCACGTGAAACCACCTGAGCCAACTCGTCGAAAACACTTCCTCGCAACAACCCACACCACCCTCTTCCCACCCTTACGTGTATCATGTTGCACTGTGCCTGTAATATCGACTGTGACATTAATTGTATCGAACATGTTTTGAATAATCATCGGGTACATTATTGTTGTTAATTGAGATGAGTAAAAAGAACCCCTGAGCAGGTTCTTAAAAATTTGAAACAGAGTACCTGGAAAACAAATGGATATATCGTTCTCTGCAGTTCAGCCAACTGATGCACCACTTTAGAAACTGAAGTCACTGTCAGGTGTGGGTACAAGTCCCACATGGTAGACGAGTTTTTGTTAAGAGTAATAATAATAATAACAATAATAACTCTCCATTTGGCAAGGTAGCTATTACATTTTATAGTACAGTACAAACAAAACCTGAAAGAAATATGATTCAGGTACATAAGATACATAAATTTAATAGTTGTTTCACTTTTATGAGAACTTGAATACTCATAAATACTGTAATTCTTCCCTAACAAATGTTACATACATTTTTCTATATTTATGGATGTTCGATACTTTATTCACACTATTATCCAATTCATTATATAATCTGGCACCACTGTAGAGGACAGATTTATCAGTGCTTGATTTGTTCTTATACCATTTAAATACAGGCTATTTCTTACCCTCGTATTGTGATTATGTACCTCCGCTACAGTATATATGCTATCCTTGAACACATTTTATGCAGTACTCTTGCGCATTTCGAAAATGAAAATAAGTATATTCGGAGATATTCTTTCACTAATCATCACTATATAGTTTCATCATTACCTGCTCGTTTGTGTCCCCAGATACCCCGAGCGTTGGTGGGGATTCGGTATGAGCAAATAATAATCAATCATCAATCATGAGTAGATATGTAACTATATGTATATGGATATGGATGGATATATATGAGGAAAATAAGATTGCCCCACATTGGATGTGTATGCTGTATCACGTGGCTATTCCATGAGATTACGATGATCATAAGTAATGTTACATCCTTCATGTTCATATATGATATTCCAAATTGTATCATATTTCATATTCTATATAATATGAATTATATATTACAATTTAATACATACTTTGTCACATTGCATATGATATTGTAAATCCATCGATTTACAACATATGAAACATTTTTTACATCCATAATAGGTATACAGAATAAGTATAAGTATCAAACATATTTCTTACATCATGATACGATTTATATATCAGAGTATAATATAGATATGAACTTTTCACCTGGTTCCAATCTCAGATAGAGATGTTTATGAAAGAATATATGGTTCTGATTCTCATAGTTGAGTTGTCCAGATTTTGTTCATGCTTTATACTTTAGGATAATTTCCTTTGATAAGCTTATACACACACACACACATATATATATATATATATATATATATATATATATATATATATATATATATATATATATATATATATATATATATATATCCAGCATTTCAATAGTACGTTTGGTTCAGTATGTTGAATATTGCACAGCTTTGTTGCTTTCCTTCTTCTTGCAAAAGATATTCATTTGAGATTTCCAGTTCTGATAGTACTCTTCTCATTACTTCTGAGCTATCTCTCTCATGAGGTTCATATGTGTGCTCGCTTCCCATCTCCTGATAATCATTCTTCCAGTGTTGTTGCTATTTTCATTATTCATTGCCTCATATCTTCAATTGACATACGTGATTTAATTCATCTCAGAATTGTGATCGTGAAAATGGCTCCAACTTGTCCAACAGTGTTCTCATCACTTGGTTACCAATAATATGTTTGCTAACTTTCTCTCAGAATTGGGCTTACTGGACTTTTGCTCAATTTTTTGTTCTTTTTGATATAGAATTGACTTGATCTCCATATATTGTTATTTAATGACTCATTCAAAATATGTAAGCATATGTAATGGTGCTGAGGAATGCTGAATGAGATACAGAATACAAATACTCATTAAGAGTAGTTGGTTCAACCCACCTTGTGAACAAAAACAAAATATCATGGAATCCAATAAGAATAATATGACAAAAGATGATTTGAACATTCCGTAGTAATTACTATAACAATTAACAATATGGTTGAAATTGTGTATATATATATATATATATATATATATATATATATATATATATATATATATATATATATATATATATCGAACGAAATTGTTGGGCCGTCATCAATGGCACCGATAAAAAGTATGAGGGCCTTCGTCCAACTCGGATGCACGTAGCGTTATCCTGGCGGGATTACCTATAGTTGGATTATTAATAATTTTCACATAACAATATTCCAATCGAGAACAATTATCGCACAATACCAACATTCGAACACAAACTTACATTCTGATAAGTAAACTTAACCTACCATAATGTTAAGCCTATAACATCATAACAAACTTCCACCGCAGGGCAAGTCTTCATTTTGCCACAACTCCACCAACTATATATAACTTCTCCTATTATTATCTCGAATGCATGCTCCTTCTTGCTCCCATACGAAAGTTCTGTACCAACTTCCACGAGACCGTGTCCTGATGTCATCCTCACGTATATTTCCTTGCCCTGCCGTGTGCCTAATTTGCGTACTAAATATACGTGGTTGTTGGTGTAGAACAAATTAGTACCAGTAAATGCAATCTGGTTCTTATGAGGTGGGAATCCCATTAACTTGGTATTGTTGTTTGAGAAAAAAATGTGAGAAGGTAAAACGCGATAGGTTTGAGGAGATGTATTCTCTTATCAAAAGATGTATCCATGATGAACAGCGTTCCCGGTTATTCCAGTAGGACTGTACAACCGGTTGAGAGCTAGAAACTGGTCAGAAGCTAGCTACAGATTGTATATAAGGTCGTATATATAGCATCACACGTGACTAATGTTCAATTTCGATCAGATGGTTCGTCATCTTTTCAGAAATACGAAGAGAAAGGTATCGAATGAGTGTTTATATATCTGTTTGATGAAATATCTCTTCTATTTGCATGGAAATTATCTTTGTGGAAATCAATATTTCACAAATCACAAAAAAAGTGATCGAGTCAGAACTTGTCGATGAAGTGAAAGTCGAATACCACAGTAATCGTTTCGATAGTTGAGAGGATTCGAGGATTAGTTTCGATAGTTATGAGGATTTTAGGATGGACTCATAATTGACTGAACAAAAATCATCATGTTCATTATATCCACTAGCCTTTGGGATAATATTTCTCTTTTGAAAGAATCTCTGAACATTTCAATTTATCCGAAGAAAATATTCCACCCACATTTTACCCCATGAGTTATTCTTTCTCTGAAATTTCGAATTCGTTCATCTCAAAAGTGATGCTACCAATTCGGCCTTGAAACTATACAGTATTGAGTGAGTTTATTGATCAATGATTGATATGATTAGGATTATTGGTATTTTATTATCAACAATATTGACCCCATGCGCATGTCAAATCTCAACAAAATGTCTATTTTCGCCTGACCTGTGCTCCGTGAAGTTGTAAGTTTGTCGAGTAAAGTGAATATGAATCTTTAGAACTGAATTTTGAATTCGAGGCTTGACTCGTCCCATCACTAATCATCAGTTCGTTCAACACTTACATCAGTGGCTATTACAATTATCAAGATGTCACATGGCAGTTGGGGAAAAATGGGTTTCAAAGTGATGAACTTCAGCATGAAGTCTAAGTTGAATCAGTGTGATATCATATTGTCGTATATTAGTGTAATAGTGTGATAAAACACTATGATGTGCAGACTACATAATACACTGAGTGTAAGATAATAAACTGGTGTATTATCACATGTAATATTGAAAATATCAAAATACAGTTATGAAATTAATCACATTTGAGATGTCCAATGACGAGGCAGCTTTTCAACTGTCGAGAGATCGAACCTTTTGACAATTGAACGAAACGTGGCAGAATAGAAGAAAATCGTGATTCCAAGTATACTATATATATTTATGATCGCATACAAAATTCTCCGGACAGAAAATAGTTGATGGATTTTTAATGTGGATAAATCAATTTTCTAATCAACAGTGATATGAAAGATGAGATATATGAACAAATCCGGCTTCTTTACCAAAATAATAATAAAAACTTAATAACCAAAAGTTCGGTCTCCTGAATTATGGTTCAATGTATCAGGTACCATATTCTGAATGTAGGCTTTCATATTCACCAACACATGTTCTGAATGAATATTTCAAGTTACTGTTTCAAAACGACAACTCAATAATAGAATAATTGTTCATTCCATACATATACTCTGTTTCATCAACAAATCAGCATATATTATAAACACAAACTATGAAAAAATTGCTATTTGTAATTTTGTCATCTTTCCATACTAACTCTTTGACAATGGTAATCAAATTCCTGCAGTTTCGAACAAAATGTCCTCTTCACGGTTCTATTTTTTAATCCATTTTTCCCAGTCATTTCAGCACGAATTAACAACTCTCGCCACCAAAACACGTGTTTTTTCGAGTACATTTTTCTTATTTTAAACACATACTAAAAAGAGACCATCATCAAAAACCAACATCATAAAAGTTTGTATATGGACGAAATTTTGATAACATTTTCTTATTTTGTACCAGGTTATAGTCTCATTCTTATCGGTACTATGATTCTCTTCGTTTTCTCGTCAATATTCAATGAGTTGTCTCGAACCTGTGAACTTTCTGGAAACAAAACAGCTATTGTGTAACTTATTTCAGTTCATTACTCTCCTATGCCTGAAGATGGGAAAGTACATGTTTTAGCTTTTGTGTCTGTGAGAGGCGATGTTTTGTATAATTAATGTGAAGTCTGTTAAGTTTGTCTGCGAATTAAAATGTGGAATATATATTGAGTTATGAAGTACTTTTGATGGTGAATGTATATTGCACTGATGATATGAGACTAATTAAACATAACTGAAGATTGGGCTGTATCTATTAATTTAACTATTATCTCCACTTATGAGAATATTCATCAAGAGCGCTCGAGTATTCTGAGATATTTCATTCAAAGTTGAACCTTGAAAAGATATATATATATATATATATATATATATATATATATATATATATGTATATATATATGAATATATATATATATATATATATATATATATATATATATATATATATATATATATATATGGGATTTTATAGTATTGATAGATTTCATATATTGGATCGTATCCAAGAAGTTTAATTATCTCATATATATAATATATATATATATATATATATATATATATATATATATATATATATATATATATATATATATATATATAATTATACAATAAAGTTGAAAATGTTCCATATGTGGAGAATTTCAGGCTTGATTGTGGTTTCAAGTCTGATATATCATCCCGTTCTTTCATTTGGAATTTGGAATTTGGAATTTCTTTCATTTGGATTTTTTCTTTCTTTCGTTTGTTTTCTTTCCGTTCGTTCATTCGTTCCATAGTAGGCCCAACCGGTAGTTTTGAAAACACCGTATGATATTCATGTTCAAGTGGCACGGGTAAGTTATTCCATGATAGCTCATACAAAATATTGAAAAAGACGATGCAGATTCTCCAGTGTGAGAACTTCATAATACTTCCTCTTCTAACCACTAGGAGCATTCACGATCTGAAAATGTTCTTGTGAATGAACTCGACACGTCATTAGAGTATGAAAATAGTGACCTGTCACTGGCGGTCGTATGAGGAAGCTCAGTTTCCACCAACCTCAAGACAAAAACAGATAGAAATATATGTGGAAAATCCGAACTGTTTGATTCTTCGGGTTACCATTGCTATATGTTCTTTTCTCAGTAATAAAATGAATGATATTAGCAAGATATCATTCGAAAAATGAATTCAATAGAACATAGCTTTTATATCGATCTCTAATAACTGGATATGGTAAATGAGAGTTCATCCCAGAGTAACAAGATTAAAGACAATGAACCATAAATTCCACACTCAATATTGTTTACAAATATTTTATGTTTCAAATTTGTGTACACGTACACTATAATGAGTTCAAAAATGTATTAATCCGGCAGACATCAAGGTCAATTGTTCCGGAAAGCAATTTTCCAAACGAATGATTTTCTAGTTCCAGGTTGGTACTTTTATTTTGATTCTCATCATGCTCCAGGCGAAGCATTTTGAGAATGAATTTCAGATGCATTCGGTTGATATTACCAGAACTTATAGCATCCACAGTGGAATAACACGTTTTTTTTAAAACTTGCAGCATCTGACTCACTTAATTTCAAAGTGCCTCTAAGTTATTATCAGATCAATCCTAAAATGAATGGTGATATAAGAAGTGATCTTGAAATTAATAGTAATCAAAGATACTTCACACTTTGTAAGTAGAATGTAACAAATCACTCAATGTTCTTCTTTTCTCTCTTTACTTTAACTACTTCATTACTTCAAATGTTTGAGAAATACGTCCAAAGTTAGAAATTGTACCTATAATTCACTATTCCAACCCTCAATTGAGCCTTTTTTTAGGGCTTTGTAGATGTTTTTTTGTTGTGATTGTGTTTTTCTCTCTGTATCAGTGTATTTGACCAATTAAAAAAAATGACAGATGATGTTTTCCAAGGTGAAACATCTACATGATAACATGATTATTGTTTGCTCAGCGACCCCACCAACAGCCGAGTTATATGGAGGTACAAATGGGCAAGGGATTATGAAACTATGAAGTTACGAGAATAACGTTAACAAAAACCCACACTTTATGTGAGACTCAAACCCACGTCCAATGGTGATTCCGTTTCCAATGACAATGAAAAATGACAATGCTTATAAAATCTTGAAAATGTCAAAATGATACATAATAATAATAAATCATGTTTCGATTCAGTTTTCATGATAAATATATTATTTCGTGATATTTTTACTTTGAAGTTATCTCGCTAAAATATTCCGACATATATATTTTCTCCTCTCCCGTGCTATTCCCTCTTCTTGTTCGCTTATTCTGAAAGAAGATATAAATTGATATTCAATTGGTTTCTCAATGACATTTCTTTGAACCATATTTCTTCTTTCTCAACAAACTTACATTTCAGACATTTAAAATTTACTAGAGTAGAAAATTAGAAAACTTATCGATAGTTCGAATTGAAATTGTTTTCTACATTTTATATTTATTGAAAAAAAAAAACATCTGATTTATTCTTGCACGGATTGAACATAAAATAGAGCTGACCTCACTGACACACATAAAAACATTATTGTGTGTGGAAAAGTTATCGGATTTGAAAGTTTATGTCTCAAGAATACCGCGTTGCATTTGAAATGTTTGGGTTGATTTGTTATCCATTCACATTTTTACAATCATTCGGCTCAATTTAATGGCATGTCGCCCATGTGAATTGAGCGTTGAATGTGTAGCATGGCACCCTTATTGTTGTCTTGAAATGAAAATGTTCAAGATATTTCGATGTTGTTTTTTTGGGCCATTCAATGTTCTGCAGGCTTGAATGCTTGAATCAGCTCCACAATCGATTGATATTTTGTTAAATTCTTTGCAGTCATTCATTGATCATGTAATAATTTCGAGACATGTAAAGATACACTTAGATCAGTCACCAATTCAACATGATACTTTGGTATATAATTTTTACATACATGGAATACACCCAAATACGAACAAATATGTTTGAAATAACAGACATTTCTCTCAGAAGTGAATACAGTGCATGTGTTGCAAGAAATTATTCTGAAATAAATTTCAAATAATGATATCTCATATATGATTCTTCACCCTCTGAATTGTTTGTGTGGTGATGAATTCAGAACTTTCGGAAATCAGCAACTTGCTTTCATACTTCAGGCTTATTTCTCCTCATGTACATGAGCCATGATTGTTTATGATCCTGTTCATTATTATGATTTTTTTAGAGTGAATATTCACTAAACTGAATACGATCTCACTATATATAAACACGCAGAGTTGGGTTATGATTCAAATTATCTCAATAGATTTTTACTCAAGTCTTTGTAGTTTGGACGTACACTGAATATCAACTTCCAGTCCGTTTTCATTCCAGATATTTCTCGTTACAATATGCATATATTTCATTTTTTAGATTCAATTTTTTCTCATAGAAATTATTGACTTATTCAACAGAGAAATATGCATATCAAAAAAATTATGAAACAGTGTTATGCTTATCATCATCATCATTCTATATTGTATAGATCATTAAATCGATAATTATCAGTAAATCCCATTGAATTACATCAGTAACACCAAAAAACTTGAGGTCGTTTGATAGGTTTGTTCATGGAGTGAGTAAGTATTCAAAAACTTCATTAGGGGCCTACTCTAAGGTTTGTTGACTATACAATAATTATCAGAGTCGATGAAGTAGTTCTGAATTTGCCACATGTGAATTTCTTCGAGGTAGGGTATCGACATATATAAGAACTCTGGTCCAATACTCTGCCAGCTTGAAGCTAAAGTGGTCACTGCCTTCTCGGATATTTCTGATGGTTTTTGAATCATCATCAAAACTGCGATATCCAACAATAGTACAAGAAACAAAATAAGAAAGCAATAAAATCCTTTGAAATTATGTTACATTCCTCTGAATTTGTGCCTTTCAAGACTGTAAATTAGTAATCGAGGAAATAAAGGATCCCTACGTAAGGTAACCAGTCTTTCATGTAATTCATCCTTTTGTTGGGTTTTCCTTCTCCAGGTTTTATTCCGTTCATTATTGTCGTCGTTTTTCTGTGTTCCCTCAGTACGGTTTATCGCCAGCGGTCGTTTATTCTACCATCATTGTCGTGTTCATCGCTTTTATCAGCTCGAGAAAAACTGGTTCAGTCTTCGTCTTATCACCAAATGACTACGTAGAACATTCTTCTAGCATTAGCAAAACCTCGCTTGTGGCTGAATTCTTTCATTAAAGTGGAAAAAGAGAAAGAAGATTTTCATCTTTTCACTTCGTCTATAATAAGAAGAAAAATATACTGAATATGGTGAGTTATGGGTTGTAATCATTTTGATCTCACAGTTGCCGTTTACCGTGTTCAAAACAATGAGAAATGAACTCCTGAGTGGTGTTTTTAACTGAGTTTACAGCAAGGAGAACAAAAAGAGAGAAAGGTAAAGCGGATTAAAAATATCAACAATAGCATTGAACATTACAATATATTTTCTAAATAATTCAGCACGTACATACAATGGTTTTATCACGAGGTTGAGTGAATAAAACGTAATATGTGTGATGCAAATTCATAACAGAAAATGTCAAATGTCAAAAGTATACAATTAGGCCCAGATTGAATTTATATAGATATGTCATTTCAACAGGTACATGACTTTTCTTTCTAGTTATTGTGATGGTATTTTCAATGTTGTCATAATTGAACAAAGTGACGATATTTTTAATTAGTTTCCGATCAAAAGTGATCACGAGGTTTGTCATTAATAAATTGCTCAGTGAATATTTCAGTTCTTATTCGTTATTTCAGTCATCATTATCTCAATTGTTTAAAATTTTCAACTGATGTATCAATCACATATTCATAGTGACATAGAAACATAACAACAAAATGAGAAGTGGCCAATCACTAGAACTTCAATACGTATACATTTCAATGTACTTATCGTACTTTGATTCGCAAAAATAAACAATTTAATGTCTTCTCTCTCGTGATGTATTTTTGTGATCTTGACTTCAACCACTTCATTATTAAAGCATGTGATCTCTACCTTGATAGATAATCATGTTCTTATTTACAGATAGCTCAATCAATTTTTATTTGTGAGACAATATATACGTACTGTTCTCATATTTCAATTCCTCAATCCGTATTAATTCAATTTGATTCAAATTCAGACAATCAGAGCTTCCACAACATCTGATTTTAAATTATCAATCAGTTGGATGAAATATCGATTATTTCATCTCCCATGATATAGTTACTAAGCTTACAGTGGTACCTATTTTATTGATGTTCTCATAATTTATGAAAAACAATTTTTCGTATAAGTTTGTCTACATTAAATCATCATGACGTTCGTGATTTGTTGAATGAGCTATATTATATCCAACTATTTATTTGGAGATGTGGAGTTATCTTTGTGGTGCTCGGTTCGAACGATTCTTAACTTCCATCCTTTGCCTCCATTGGGAGATGATAACTCTGTCAAATTTTCGATGGTAATGAAAATTAGTTCAATGTATTTCCCCTCTACTCAAATATATAATCAAATGTTGGGTACTTGTTGCTCGTTGTAGACTACTGAGCTCGCGTTGGAGAAGGACAAACTCGTTCAACAGGCGAAGATTGCCGAACAGGCTGAGCGCTATGACAATATGGCTGCGTTCATGAAATCCGCCACAGAAACAGGTAATAAAACTTCGATCTACTGAAGAAGTTCTTCAAAAACAGCTTCAAGTAGTTCAATAACATATTTTATCAAGGTTATTTCAACTTCATGAATTGGGTGAGTTTTTGGTGGGTAAAATTAATCCAGGTTAGGTTGATTAGGTTTGGTGATTACCACACGTTAATTATATTGGATTGATTTTAAATTACGCTGAAAATCAACAACACTCACATGAGTTCCCAGTTACACATTATGGAATGAGCTCACTTGCGGATGGAATTTTCAACATCAACATCATATATCAACATCATAGAGCAAAATCAGCATAATCGTCGTCAATAACATCAATATTTTGTTGTGAATGAAGTCAAATAATGTACGGTAACTTTGATGTATCATTCAAATTCAAAGTAAAATCACTCTATTCAATGTGAGTCAGGTTCATCTCTTCATCTCTATTCATCTCTCTCTCCCTCTCTCTCTCTTTCTCTCTCTCTTTCTCTCTTTCTCTCTCTCTCTTCATGTTTCTGTATTTCATTGGTAACCACCTCAAATGAACGGGATGAAATCTACTCAATTCATTCATTCTGCTTGAACCTAATCTCTCAAATCATCAAACAAAGGTAGAATAACACCGGGACATATATTCAACGAATGAACAACATACATAGAATAAAGATGACAGCAAATGACACGTAAAATGTCAATATTGGAAATTCGGTTTCTAAATTAAGAATCAGTTGTTCGGTCGATTTGAATTCAGTTCTTGTCCAATATTTGATCAGCTATTCACTCTTAAGTATGTATTGTGAATTGAATTGTATTCTGAGGAGACAATGATCTCACAACTATATAATACGTAGTCATTAATTCATCAGAACAAAAAAAAAAATATCGAAACTTGTATTGAAAATATAAAAACCCTGAGTAGTATCTAGATCGCTGGATAGTAGACAAGAACAGTGGGTATCTCGTTAATCTAGTTATCTCCGGTATTTTTTGTGACTTCTATCCAATTATTCCCTCTACTGATCTTGTTCTACACATGCCAGTTTGTTCCATCTGGTAATTGAGCAAGTTTCCAATGAGAGCTTTTTAGTAACTCTTCTTCATTCTATATCTGTCTCATCTCTGTCACTTCAAATTCCATTCTTCTCATGAAACAATATTTAATGTTTTTGAAGGTATATTCGATTGAATTAGATTAATTGATTCGTATAACCAACTATCACAATCGAAATAAGTGAAAACTTCATGTATTGCTCTCTTTAAACTTAGTTTCGAATTACTCCTCACTCTGAATGACAGAAATATGATTGCAATATTAAGGTTTGAAGGGGAATTGGAAAGAGTTCTTCAGTTTGTTTTTTGTCCTATTAGTTGTTTGAAAGTACATGTTATGAATAGATGTATTTCAATGTATCTTCAGTGTATATTCCAATGTATATCTCAATGTATATTTCAGTGTATAAATTTCAGTGTATTCATGATATGGAGAGATTATTCATAAAATACTCAAGATACTTATATCTGGAGAGTAGGGTACAACCACTCAATATTGACATGCTCTATATAAACATATGCGGGGAATTAGGCCGAAGGAACAAAACGGAAATACAATTAGGATGAGACAGCACATTGGACCATTCGATTACTATTATACCCAATCACTTATACGGCCAGTCCCAGAACTTCTGACATTTTTAGGCCCAATAAAACTCAATATTTTTTCTGTACTTCTGTTATGACAGTGTATTTTTATTACCACCGTAACAAACTTCTCTCTATCATTCCCATTTCTACATTCATCACCGCAACGTTTTTAATTCTAGGAGTACATCTCTCTATATCCTCTTAAATTCATTGCGTACACATTCATTGTGCATAATGCTCAACTTTGGCAACAATATTTGCGATAGCATCCAATCATCTCCTCACTTAAACTGGGTTTTGTCTGCACTGCTCATGGGCATTCCTTCTGAACATTGTGACTGTGGGAAGTAATCACTCTTCTCATTTTTTGTACCTCTAACAATCTCCATTTCAATATTTCTCAAAATCTCAACAACAGCTAGGTCATATATGGGTACGAATGAGTAGGTAATCATTAATGAAACAATGAAGTGATGAAAGGTGGAACATCGTTCACAAAAACTCATTCGTAATTCGGGCCTCGAACCCATAAAGAACATTACTTCACTCTTTCATGCCTCGTCAGTTGACTTGACCACGGAGGCGGCTATTTGTGAATATAGTGGAGGTAATTCTTCGTTGTGAACTTCAAGTATAATAACCTTGATGGATACCATGCATAACCTCGTACGTTTTTCTCTTTTATATATATATTCATATATATATATATATATATATATATATATATATATATATATATATATATATATATATATATATATATATATATATATATATATATATATATCAGTAGTCAAATACACTGCTACAGGAAGAAAATTACGATAACAACAGAAAAACATTCTGAAATCCCTCCAATAAGGGCTCAAATGTGAGTTAAAATAGTGAATTAGGAGTAAAAATTCAAAATTCGGACGTATTTCTCATGGATAAAAAGTAATAAAATAGTTGGAGTAAAGAGAAAAAAACGAAACATTCAATGACTTGTTGCATTCTACTCACGAAGTGTAAAGTATCATTGAATACAATTGATTTTGAGTAATCTAGTTACATCAAGTGGTGAGAAAAAAAGAACAGTTGTACAAGATTGTGCACAAATACATAGGTCACCAATATTGAGACACTTTCGGAAAGTATTTCGGTCAAATGAAATATAATTTGATAATTTTTCTGAATCAATGTTATTAAAATATTAATTATATCAATAGTACATGAAGATCATTCAGAAATGGATTAATTGAGTACTGAAACCCTTCCAAATAGAAAAATTAAACTGCGAGGCACAAAACATTCATGATAATGCAAAATGGTAATGTAAGCCTCGCACGTTTTTATCTCTTATATATTAAAATTATATCATTATGACGATTCATGTACCCTATAGTGTCGAGAAGTATTTTCCTAATATCCTTGATTGATAGTAGTTTGGAGAGACACAACAGATAGAACAAGACTGATCACTGACGACAGTCACGACTTACAGCAATAAGATATGTAGCCAGTTCTTTGTTCTGTTTTGTGGTCAGGCATTGAGTTGACCAGCGAGGAGAGAAACCTGCTGTCAGTGGCGTACAAGAACGTGGTTGGAGCACGTCGATCCTCGTGGAGGGTCGTCAGTTCGATCGAGTCGAGGTCGGAGAGCGCGGAGAGGAAGCAGCTGATGGCGACAGAGTACAGAGAGAAGGTTGGTCATATAATGGATAATTTATTAGTTTCGGTTGTATTCACCATTTCGATATTTTCCATACCATATCTTCATAACATATATTCAGTCTCGATCGACAGAGTGGTCAGTTCTTTCAGGTGTTTCAGGTTATCTTTAGGATAAGTTGAAAGTTCAGATTAGGTTGGCCAGATAGGTTGTACAGGTTAGATTGACATTTCACGTTTGAGATCGAAGTTGTTTATATAGATCGGGTAGATTATATCAGATCCAGGTTTGCTCAATTTAGCAACAGAAACAAAAATACTCCATGTGTCAGGCATACACAGGTATGGATGCGGACAGTGATTGCCAATCACATATATTGAAAACACAAACTGTCAGAACTGGAAAGCAGTAAATTTCGTCATCATGGTTCTGCTATTATTTCGTTTGATTGATAAAAAACATGTTTTATTATCATTTTCTTCTGAACTACTAGTCCAACGCCGGTGGAACTTTGTGATAATGCGTTATATTTTGTGTATCTGTGTGCTTCAAAAAAATGCAGACACAGCTTTATGATAGTGGAATGAAAATTCCACTATCGCTCATCTGAAATGAGCTCATGTTTCAAATTATATTTCAAATTTCAACCAAGACACATACCAATTCCAGTCAAGCGATGGTAGAAACAGAATGTATCTTTGAACCAGTGCCGAATTGAGCCACTGGACTACCGGGCGATGCCCGGTGGGCCGCTTCGTTGAAGTAAATATCAAAATATATCGGTCAACTAATTAAATATAGTTTACTGCGTTTCATGCACCGTTTAGCTGAGGTATAACCCAATATTAAACCCTAGTAAAATAATTATCTGAATTATTCATTGTAGGACAACTTCATAGACGAATATCAACCTTTAATAACCTTCAATCAATTGGAAGCTGTTGATCAGATTGCTGGAAAACAGTGTAGATTTTTCGTTTGATTCAAGGTTCAAAACCTATCCTCAGATTATTAGTTTGGTGAACATGATCGTTAGAAGAGTGTTTTCATGGGGCGCCCGACGAGCGAATACTGGGATGAATATACTACCAAGAGTGAACTTGGCTAAAAACCCTAACACAGCTCATTTGTGCTCTAACTGATTCCTCGAAAAAGTAGCTTGTCTATACGGCATTCTCACACGCCAAGCCTACCTTAACTCTTTGTAGTATCGCTATTCCAGTATTCGCTCTTCAGCGTCCTCGTTTTCATCCAGTGTTGCCGATCCGATAGACCATATGATATGCCCCTCACCCTCGGGCTCGTCTCTCAATTGATTCCGTCATATGTCTCACTGAATTCAATTGTTCATGTTATTTCACATATTTGCGTTAGTTGAACCTCCGGCAATAGTGAAAATAAAAATATAAAAATATGAGTATTATCTTTTATCATGCCATTTTGAATCCACTCTCTCTTCTTCCCACGTTGTAAGTCTCTGTGATGTGCGAATGATATTATGAAAACATTGATTGAATGAAACCAAAGCATCCATATATTTCAAATCCCAAAAGTTTCAGATTACTCATTTTAAATTAGTTTCAACAACAATAGGCCTCCAGCACCAAATTATCACGATTCAACAGTTGCCTTCATCCTATATACTTGATACCTTACGTGAAAAGCTGAAATCACAAATTGGATATGAGAGAATGAAACATGATGTATATGTACATAAAGATGGTGAATAATAATTGGAATCTAAAAAAAAAACAGATAGGTTTTGTGTCATGAAGAGGCGGGGAAAAATGCTGCTGGGTGAAGAAGCGTTGATATACAATTAAATAAAAAAACATGTTAGAGAGTCGGTGACGGTGATCGAAAAAATAACAAACCGTAGGATATTATGAATGTATTGAACAAAAATGAACCTGGTATGCGTCGTAATGCTTCCATAGAATGCGTCGAATACGTGTCATAGAAAAAAACATGTGGAAAGTTAGAGAGAGGCCAGGAAGCAAGTGAGTTCAACAGATTCACAGATAGCAGAAAGAGTTGATAACAATGTAATACTCATTTCCGATGGAGAACCTAACATAGAAATTTGTCCCATGTAAGTTGATGCATGCAGCAATAGAAAGTTGCTGGAATTGAACAGATCAAAAGTGGAAGAAACTGTACTTTTTTCAAGATATCTACGTTCAAGCGAATGATATATAATCATGATTTTACTCGAAAAAAAACTTCTGTTGATCTCATCAATCGAAAATGCATTCTTCTTGAAAACGTGATACATTTCGCACTGATCATGTTGTATCTGTCAAACCCGAATATTCCAGAAATTCATCAAGAAGTGAAGCCAAAATCAATTCTCTTCATGCACAATATTTGACTAAGGCCCGGTATTACCAAGTCTAGTTAGCCTTTATCTGACAGTTCAAACTTGTTATCACCATGGTTACTTGTGCTATTTGTTTCCATTAACTCTCAGATAAATACTAACTGGACTTGGTAACACTGGGCCTAAGTGATATTAGGTATTCCAATTGAGAATGTGTGGGCTATGAAATTTTCAAATACTTCAAGAGGCATCAAATATTGGGATTGGTATTTCCACTCCGCGATTTGATTTCACTACGCCGTTCGTACATCTCACAATATACCAACATCAATTTAATTTATAATAAACCTAATCTTGGACCATCAGGCATGATGAATGGAACCTCAATCAATAACATGAACATTATTCACGAGATGGTGCAGGGTTGAGGCCGAGTGGGGAATCATGTCCTTTCTTCTCCTCGCCCAAAATGGTCCTGTTTTATCTTTTCCTTGAACGGTTCATTTTATACCAGTCCGGTACTACTTTGAACATCTTGAACATATCAACCAACATAATCATATGTTTCATTTGATTTTGTATTTTCTCTTGTAATATGTATCTCAATATTCTTCCAATTCAAAAGAATCATTCCTGAAGCCACGATAGGAGGTTGTTTCATACTTGATAACTGAAATATACTTCTCAATTATAATTTCCATCATTGTATCAAATATTCTAAAGTTTTCGTTTTGAATAAAATAACATCAGATAATTCAAAATTTAATGACAAACTTTTCAACTTCCTCAATTTCACTGATATATTGAATGAAATATGGTTGATCATATTTACGTTTATCAATAAGAAATGAGAGTGGGATGACGAAATGACCACGTTGTCGGTGTCACCTTCAAAAAATATGGCCACAATTAATAAAGTTGGCGTGAGCTTTGTTTGCTCGCTCTCCGTGTCTAGTGACACTCACCCAACTATGAACTCATGTCCGACATTGTCGTAGAGGCATACCTTTAAAAGGAAACTCTGGTAGCGCCGACCACACCATCCCTCTCTGACGTCACGCGATCACGTGGTTGCATGGTACAAAACATCGCACTCTTTTCTCTCGACTGAGCCAGTGGCGTCGCTGCAACCGGTCAAAACAAATATATTCTTGTATCCGCGAAAGTCGATGAAAAAACTGATATATGGACCTCGTTTTTTGAGAAGAGATGGTTCGAGATTGAATTATTCCGTTTTTTTACTAACGGGAGAATAAAGTTTCATGAAATATTTCCGAGAGTAACGATCATGTTTGTAGAATATAATTACGGATGGTTTCCTTCGAAATATTCTTTCCAGAATAACTTGGTTCTCGTATGTTGATACAATTCAAGAGAATTCAAGTTTTGAAAATCGAGATAATTTAAGTTTTGCAAATCAAGAGAATTCAAGTTTTGCAAATCAAGAGAATTCAAGTTTTGAAAATCGAGAAAATTTAAGTTTTGCAAATCGAGAGAATCAAGTTTTGCCAATCAAGAGAATTCAAGTTTTGAAAATCGAGAGAATTCAAGTTTTGCAAATCGAGAGGATTCAAGTTTTGCAAATCAAGAGAATTCAACCCACCAAGCAGTGAGCAAGTGGTATGCACGATTTAACATCTTGAACAGCCTAATATGTTCAGGCCGTGGATTTCAATAGTTTCTTGAATAATATCCCAGGCTGAGCCACTGTTCATTCAATTAATCACAATATAAAAGCTTATCAAGGAAGATGACACTTCAATGTTAATTTTCTAGAACTATGCAATTTTATCCTTTTGCCATTTTTTCATATCTTGGATCATAGCTTGAGTTTATATAAATCAGCTCATGCTACTACCTCCAATAACTTCAATGTTTTTCTTAAGGAAATCAAATTCTTGCATCCAATTGAAATATGTAGGTCGATGGCTACGCCTGAGTGGTGATCCAAATTGAAATGACACTCAAATAACATTTTTTTCTTATTATTTTGATTTTGAATTATAATAATTGAAAAACGATTGTTTTACGTCCCACAACACGTGTACCAATCATGATATCACCATATTGTGGGCATGGGCTCCTATGGTTTTTTGCCATATTTTAATCCGGAATCTAATCAACGCTCCAGTTCGAGTCCTGCCTTTGGTGAGAACTTGAATGTTCATCTATCACCGCGTCATGCGTACCTTCAAATATGCCATTTGTTGAAAGAAACTTTCAACTATTTCATACGCACAACGCATATTCTCCGACATGGGAACGACCCTTTGGAACATATAATCGAGGCACTGATTTCGAGTATGGACCCAAACGAGCACCGTCTCTCATCTCGCGAATGAAATTATATATATATATATATATATATATATATATATATATATATATATATATATATATATATATATATAATGAGCATTCTTTCGTTTACCTATCACTTTCATATCATTTTAATATCATCTGGACCCTCATTCTGAAACAGTGACTGTGCGAAGAAAGTTTCGAAGCTCATATGATACGAAAACATCGAGATGAAAGGAAGATGAGTCGTTTTCCATCTGTTTTGAAGTCATGTAATAACTGTCTTTCTTCATACTCATACAATCTAGCCTTTGAGTTGAGTGATATCAAAATATGAGGTACATCATCACACATCGCCACTGACAATCACATCTGAGTAGATTGTATATAAGTTTAAATCGGCGGAACGATTGACCGTCTCTCATATCTCACAGTACTATCGATAGGACGTGTCGAATGTTCATCTATTTCACCTCCAGTCACTACACTTTCAACATTTGCTGTATCTGTCAGATTTGTTCAAAGCTGAGCTTTCAAAAACTTTGTTAATCCGCGTGGCATAAACCGAAATATATAAAAACACACACTATGGTTTTTTTATTCTGTAAAGTCGAGTTGAAACATTCCATGTTTTTCCGACAGTCAATGATTTCAAACCAAATAACTCGGCTATCTACATTGTGATGATATAAAAACTGTTCAAATATTAGTCCAAATGAGTCGGTTTTGTGGTTTTATCCGTGAAATAACGATATGAAAATGAATGGAATTACAAAACAAAGAAGAATTGAAGTGATAAGTTACAGAAATGAGGAAAAATGTTCTGATATTTCAAATGAGAAGCATTTCTCTCAAACTGTAATGCCACTGGCTATCATTTTTCATTGTGTTCTTATAACTCAGCGTCTACAGTCTTTCCGTCATCATACAATTTTGTTTTTCATAGAGATAATGAAATGCGTATGTTTCAATTATTTGAAATAATAACTGAAAGTACTGGAATATTTCTGTTGAGAGGAATATTTGTGGTACATATTTCAATAAACCAACACGCAATATGCCCTTTGTTGCTAACTGAATATCAGATTATGGGTTCTGATCCCACATTAGGCACAATTTCTTTTTCGTGCATCATCCATCCTTCAATAATTAATTCGTACTCCCAAATAATCTAGCTGTTGGTAATGCAGACAATAATACACACACACAGGTGTGCACGGATGAATACAATTACAAAGTGTCTGTTTGAAATGCAAATTGAACATATATCGACATGTGGTTTTCAGTTATTTATCGTATCAGTTTAACATTACCACTTGTATCAATTTGTTGAAAGATTTATCACTTCAAAATGGTGGATCCTGTTGCTGTTTCATTAGTGCATTTCAACTTTCAATTAAAGTTTTACTCGCTTGTTGCCAGCTACTTTAAATGCAGTATTAATTACCACATTCAAATCCAAGTTCTCTGGAAATTGTATGCTTCTTTAGAATATGCAATTATCAGTGCATTGGGGAGAGTATTGTACGTTCTTATATCCTTGATATAGAATCACCATCAAATATACTGATGTTTTGGATGAAAGATGGAAGCGGTCTTATGACATGTCAGTATTCGCCAGTGAAAGAAGAATCATAATGAGCACTTTAATTGAAGTATCACTAGCGAAATGTAGTTACCAGGCTATCAATAATGGTGAATTTGTGGTAATTGTTATTGTTGTAATTCTATCGCGTCTCTTCCACACTGTTTCAATTAGTTACACAATTTACCGCTAGCAGTGAATTTGCAACTTTTACTGCCGAATAATTGGGATTGGAACAAATGAAACAATTGAATGTCAACAAATGTTGAAACCACTAAAAATGTTCAGCCATAATACTAATCGAACTCCGGTCTGCTGAATGAAAGTTGAGCGCTCTATATATGAATATTTTTGGAAACTATGTCATGGTACACATGATTGCCTTTCGACACCTAATAATATCAAATACAAAATTGATGAAGTGGGAAAAACACACAATAAGTATAAATCCCACATGAATGATTGATAGAAAAATTATTTCTTAATTATTATTTTTTAAAATTATTTTGATATTTTTTTATTTTTTGTGCTTCGGAAAATAATGAGAGCAATAAATAGTGGCCTGATATGAAAAAATAATAGTATGAAGAGAGATATGAAAAAAATATGAAAATAATACAAAAATGACGAATAATTATACTATGAATATGAGTACAAATTGTTTATCGAAATTGCAATAGATCCTTCCAAGGCTAAATTTCTATCAAATTGATTGTACACAGTTTAGATTAAACTTTCTCCACAATTCTACGAATAAACTTGTGATAGTGCCTTAACACCTTCTACCAAAAGTCGTTTTCTTCTTTCTGTTCTTCACAGATTGAGGGCGAACTGCGCGACATCTGCCACGACGTTCTCGTACTCCTTGACAAGTACCTGATACCGACGACGACCGGCGCCGAGGGCAAAGTGTTCTACTTGAAGATGAAAGCCGACTATTGCCGCTACCTGGCCGAGGTCGCCACTGGCGGCACACGTGACGTCATCGTCGGCGACTCTCAGAAGTCGTACGAAGAGGCTTACGAGCTGTGCAAGTTGCGTATGCAGCCGACTCACCCGATTCGATTAGGTCTCGCGTTGAACTATTCGGTTTTCTACTACGAGATTAAAAACTCGCAGGCTAAGGCGAGTGAGTTGGCAAAACTTGCTTTCGATGAGGCTATTGCTGAGCTGGACACGTTGAACGAGGAGAGTTACAAGGATTCGACGTTGATTATGCAATTATTACGCGATAATCTGACTCTCTGGTCGACCGAGCCGGCGGCGGAGGTAACGACAGACACTCAGGGTGGTGATTGTGTCTACTAGAAATCATTCTGAATTGGAAATAATTTATATCTTGAGTAAACGACTATATTGATCATCGTGGCGTTTTCCAAGATGAATCGGATTTTTCTCAAAATTAATTTTGTGCATTAATTTATAAAATAAAAGGTGATGGATGTCAAGGAATGGATATGATCTGAGTGAGTTAGGTTTGAAAGTTGATATATGAGAGAGATTGGAGAGGGAAAAAAGAGTAGATAATTTATGGTCAGGATTTTTCTATCTCCGATTTATGTGGATGATTGATAGACATGTATATAAAACTATAATGTGTTTTGTGATGTATAGTTTTTATGATGGTTTTTTTCGTGTGGCCGACGCTTCATCATAATAAAATTATATATTGCATGCGGGTTTCATCACAGCTGTCATGTTATACATGAAACAAAATCAAATCCAGGGATTATGATTGTTGCGCAAATAACTTATTTTTATGTTTTGCATATACAAAATGTAGTGAATACATTCCGAACTGTTGATTTTAGAATATATGCTCATTTAATTTAAAAATAATTTCCGAACGAAAGTTGTAACACTGTACATTTCAGCATGACCTATGGATGTATTCCGATTTCAATTTACATTGAGAATCGAATTTTCTGGAATTTTCATTCTCAATCAAACTTTTTCTCTTCTCATTCGACTCGAATCAATAAGAGCACATTTTAAACGGAATGTGATAATGATGAATTCAACTACCGGACTAATGATGAAACAAATTTCTCACTTCAAATCTGTTGTTATATCATGTTGTCCATCATTCATATATTTATGTATGAGTTGATAGATTTCATTGAGCCAAACATATTTGCATATATGTGTGATTCTTAAGAATTCAACAACGCTGCTGTCCATCTTGTGGGTTAAAATCTGACATTTTTGTGGCAATGCGACAATGTCAAATGTCATGCCAAATGTGGCAATGTCCTGTGACATGTCCCCATTTTTGAAATTCCTTTTACTACTATCAGCAACTTCTACACAGGTCCACCTATAAATTCCATGAGCTATCAACAAAATTCCAGCCTTCAACTTTCAATAATCATCCCTGCTGTTCTATTATTGAATAGAGGACTCTTGCAACAAGTCAGTTTGAAATGAGTTAATAGCATTATCAAATGGAATTTTATTCATGTTTCCACTTATGTGCACTCGACACCTATAACGTGCTCCAGTTGTTGAGTGAGTGACCACTTAGCTCACTTCTGCCTAACTGATGAAAGGCACAACAACTGACAGAGAACAGAGCATCACAATCCATGAACCTGGATGGACTTTATCAAATTTAGACTCTAGCGGGATTTAGATGACGCGTATTTTGTGCAGATTCTGTCCGCGAAAGTTTGCGGATCGGCCATATTGGAATATTATCCAATCAGCGTAGACTGCCGACAGGCGGGTAGGAGTTGGGCTCTCCTTTGATGCTTTAAATCAGTCGGGAGAGTTTGTACTACATGAACGTGATGAGTGAATCTTGAGACAGAATAGCGTTTTTCGCTGCCTCTGAAACATAAAGATGATTTGTTGAATTTCCCGCCAACAAATGACAGCATGGTATTAACAGCCCGATATGTTTCACTATTTCATTCTGAAATCGATGAATAACAAAATCTATCAAACGTGTGAATTCTAGTATGTTCGATAGGTTGACGATTCTAGATAGTTGATCAGATAGATAAATAGTTGATAGATAGTTGATTCTAGATATAGTTGAAATGCTCCAAGACGATTCATCATTAGAGAAGAAGGTTCTAGAATATCAAATTCTCAATTCTATTATTGAATGATGATTCAAATTTGAATTCTCCGATTGATAGTGACCATGCAACATCTTTACTAAGAAATATTTTGAGATTGATTCCTAATTTTTATTATTCCATGAATCTCAAAAAATTTGAAAGAATTGGATAAATACATCAATCGAGATGTCTCTGAACTGAATGAACGAATTAATCAATCAATGATTTATTGAACCAATGATTTCGATGAAGGAAATAAACACAATGGATATAATGAATTCGAAAAAAACAGCGGCAAGAAATCCGTTTTTCCGGAAGCTGACCATGCATATATGAGTAACCACAAGGATTCAGCATGCTACTCAATAAAATATGAAATGACTGAGTAGCAAGATTATTATGAAATAAAAAGTGAATTCACTCGACCAAATGAACGAATGACTGAATGATGGATTAGTTGAAACAAATAATCCCAATAGAGGAAGAGATAGGTGTCGTTTTGTAAAATTGGCTGACAGGTTGACAAACTTGATGACAGCTGATATCAGCTGGGGCGACGTGAACGTAAAGTTAATTCCTTTCCCTACAATTGATGCAGTGAATTTGAAAAAAAAAAATATTGGGAATAAAATCCGTTCATTTGGCAGCTAGTATTGCATATATGAGTAGCTACAGAGATCGAGCGAGCCACTCGATACAAATATGAGATACATAGATGAGTAATGTAATTTCTCTGCTGATCAGGCAATTGAGGCACCGCTTCAGTCACTGGAGCCACCGTTGAGTGTAGATAAGATAGTCCCGCGCAAAGTATGGTAAAATACCCTATCTGGAATCAATTCAGAATCAATTAATCACTTTAAGCTCATACATATTCTAAGACTCATGATACACAAAAATTTTCTGTACGCTTGTAAAAATAATCATAAACATTTGTAATGAATGGAGATAATTTCTTTTCAACATCGTTTTCAAACTAATTTTATATCATATTTGTTATATCACCTTCGTTTGGAACTATTCACTTATAATAACATCTTGTTCAAATAGAAGTTATGTCTTCGAAGAACTACTTCGTCAAGTGAACTTAATTCAACTCTATTCTTGAAGTATATGATCAATTGCTATATAGGGCATGACTGGATATACTCAATGATAACATGATTCACCACCATTGCTTTCAACGTTACTCCATTGTTCTCTATATGGAACCCCATATAACAACCTCATCGGTATTTAATTTGTGAATCAATACTTATTCATTTTTATCATACTCGTGTGCTTCGGAAAATTTCATATCAGCGATGAAACGATCCGGAGCAAACATGGAAAACTACGAATAATAGACATGAACAAATTGAACTGAGATAGTATTTCCATTTCTATTGAATATTGCACATGTTTTATTTTGTCAGATGTGCTACTCTCTCATCATAGAATGGCATTTGATGTGGGAATACTCAGACTTTCCATTGACCAGTATAAGCACACACATTCATGATTATATATTTTATATTATTTTCAATTGTGTCGATTTTGTTATATATTGTCTGATTGAATCACTTTATTTTATTCCATCTTGCCATTTCATTCTTATATTATTATTCCAGGTTTAATATCAGAATAGAACACCTTTTTTTTAAGACTATTCGGGTCACAATGAATATTTCACTGTAGATTACTCACGCAAGGTGTTTTTAGAAATATTGTGTGTATATTACGTTTTATAGAAACAGAATACTTAATGAGGCTTCATATATTCCACTTTTTCTCCGAACGGAAGGAGAAATAACACAATGTTACAAACGAAATTCCAAGTCAACAGTGAAAAATGATGATAAAGGTAGGTCTACTGGTATCAACCTGTATCATTAATGCATACCAGAATTCTCATCATTTTCATTAAAACCATAAAAATATCATGAATGTCTTTGTGAGATGATCATTAGATGAAAAATGTATGAAATAACTCGTCATGAAGGGTTGAGGCGTACGAAATGTCTATTCATTATATCAAGTCAAATTATTCTTCGAAATTATTTTTTCAGATGAACAATTTTCTTTCACACTTATCAGCCAGGTTATCATTATGTGGAACATAAAGCACTCGAATGGTGTTTTTACTTATTCATAGTCAAATTCAAAACTTTGATGTGCATTAATTCTACCTCTTGATCTGTGGAACATACCGAAAATTGCCCAGATGCAAATCGTCACCCTGATAAAGTTATTGATTGCAGCATGCCCTTCTTTTTCCGCTGTAATCAATTTCTTACATAGATAATGAATACACTTGACAGTTGAAAAAATGCACAGTCTCCAAAGAATACTTGAATGTGGGAGAAAAAAGAAAATATTATTATTGTCTGTATATCTGAAGTTTTAAATTTTCATATCGATTTATGCAAGAAAGCAATCAAGAAAATGTAGATATGACTGACAAATTTAGTGATGACTATGATTTATAAAGTGATCTTATGAATAAATTCAGAGGGAATTAGTTATTTGGAAGCTCATTTTCCTTTTGACAAACTTGTAGTGAGAACTTCACGAGATTAAGATGAAGTAGAATAATTACAATACACACTTGGCAAGATGGTTGTGTTCAGGCAATTTAAGAATTGTTGAAACGCATCGCTCGACTTTCTCTATTCTACATCCATGCGATTTATATTCCAAAGGTTCCATCATACATTGCATATAAGTAACTCATATCTCATCTTATATCATATGTTAACTGTATGACAACTCATACAGATATTAGAAAAGCTTCGATTGCAACAATACACTATATGTAATTATTCATATATCGATAAATTGAAATACGTTGAATATCGCCAAGTTCTGTCTCCGTTGTATATTAAATCTCATCAACATTTGTTTCCGGTGATCAAATATGTGATCAGTTCCCACTTTGAGATAGTTTAATTGTTTAGCACAGATGAAGGAAATGATTAATTATTTGTAGCAAACTCATTAATCATCATGATGAGAGTTTTTTTATTCAAAGTAATGATTGTAAAATTGATGTAACAATCAAAACATGGATTGTAGCAACTTCTTCCCTCACCCATCAAGTTTTGAAAAACGTCATTCAATTTTTGTTACACTGCCTGTCATTTGAAATAAAATGTCATGTCATCAACTGTTATGAGTCAAGTTTAACTCACCTATTTTCTATTAAGTTCTGATTTCGAAATGAGAATATTTTGTATACATTAATCCATCATTTTGTTAAGAAATTTTTATTTTTTTAAATAACATCGAAACTTGATACAAAATCATTCTTCCCCAATCAAGGCTGAGGATAAAAGAAAGGATGGAAGATAAAAGTTATTTTCGTTTTCTTATTGAAATTGATTTGAAATAATTCAATGAGGTGGTGAGATCGTCCTCGTGTTACTCCGTCCAAACGATCTTATTTTTCATCCATAACCTCAATTGGGGATGCTGACTTTGTATCAAGTTTTGATGTTATTTGAAAAAATGAGACACTATCATTTCTGTTCCCACAGGTAAGCATTGCAAGTCTAATCGATTGCAGTGTTTGATTCCATTCATTTTCAGCTGAACAAGTCTAATGATTCAATTATCATTGATGGTTATCTACAGTTCTTTATTTCAGTGTGATATTATTTGATAAATCTATATGGAGATTTTCAGAAGTTGTAATTAAGTGATGCGTGGGTTCGATTTTATTATGAAAATCGGATAATTAAAACGACTAGCTATATGTGGACTCGTAACATATTCAATAATCATCAATATCACAAAAAATGGAGGAACACAAATCACTCTGATTTATATACCATGGAGAATCAAACCCAAGACTAAACCATAAACTTATATGAATGTTTCATCTCCTATTTTCACGTTTGCAGGTGTGTTGAACAATACGCTGTTGTCTTCAATGATCTGGGGAATCCAGATATGTAATGTTGCCACACATTGTTATACATTCCTCGTTTGTATTATTCATGATTGTTTAATTATTTAGAAGTTGAATGTAATCACATTTACGGAACAAATCTTCAGAAGGCTGTGAGATAAAATCATCTCACCTCTGATTACGACAAAGCTGCTTTCAATTCAGTTGTTTTGATTCAATTAAATAATAATTGTTAGGCATAATTTCCCCTGGCGAATGTCAGTGTGAGACATGTAATGTACCGTAAATCACATACGTTATATCAAGAGAACATGTGATGAGTACACACTAATTTGATAAACACATATATACATTCAAAGTTGCGAGAGGTTTTCTAGCCAGAACAATTATGTAGAGAGCATGCATATGAATGATCGATTCGACATATTGAATCAATTTTGAGTGGAGGCAAATTAATTATATTTTAAAATCACAGATAATTTCGATTCCTCTCAATTCGATCAAAAAAACTTGAAATCGATCGATACCAGTAATAGTATCACGTTTATGACTGCATCAAACGTCCGAATGTATTTATGATGACAAAGTTACGAATACAAAATATTTTTGAACTCATTTTCATTTCAGTTATTTTTTGACCTCCATACTTGAATCCTGGTATAGCAATGAATCCACATCTATGAATGACTTGATTCATGATTCATTGTGTATCACGTATCTGTTATTTTTTCAATCCAATATGAGTTGTTAACCACTAGATGAGTGTTGAGAGCAATCTACCGGCGAAAGTCAGGACTCAGATCCAGTTCCGTGTAGAACCAATCCCTTCATGTATTCATGAATATCATACACTTTCTTATTTCATCTTCATTTTGAATTCATTCATTCTGTAGGAGATACAAGATCTGTATCATATTGCAAAATATGTCGATATAACAAAGTGATCCTGATGACATTCATGAATTTTTGTGAATTATTCATCTACATAGAGTATAGTGTCAATGTAACTAAGTGCAATCTAAATTCTCTCTTGAGTTGTGGTGTCTTTAATTTGTGTTTGATGTGTCGTAGAAAGTGATTTGAATGGTGCTGGTGATTGGTGAGTGAAGTACTTTCAGTGGTAATTGGAATATATAGACCTCGAAATAATATTTGATACTTGATAGAGTGAGACAGCCACGACCATCCCCCACTCATCCTTCCAACATATCCAAGTGGACTATTCACACAAAAGATTGACCCTGGACAAGTATATACGATACAATGAAATGTTCGATGATTTTAATGATCGAATGAATCCTTCATCGGTGGATGGATATATCTATTCAAACAGGATTATTAATTGTGAATGAATAAGTGTAATTGTGTATTATGTATACATTTTCATGATAACTTTTGTGTTATTGTACATTTTTCTGCAATTGTTATTTGAGATGTATTGTTCCTTGATGGATAAGAAATGTTTCATACCTTACCCTATTGTTAGACGGCCCACGCACAAGACATTGTATTACACGGTTTCCTCGAATTTTCTATATACCCACATTTTGAATTTTATCAAGATTATTTTGAATTCTCGATTCTTCATTCGTTATCCCCTTCCGAGGTGGAATTTCAACGTATTTTTTCCGAATGAAGAAAAAATATCGAATCATTCTGGTATGACATTGATATGCAGAAAAAGTTTCGATTTGATCGTTTTTCTACTGACCTGTGTGCCACGTACAAAAAAAAAAACGAAAAAAACACGAGAGCCTGAGTTTTCTGGTATGTAGAATAGGAGCATTTCTCATCGGAGTATGAAAAAATGCTCGATTTAACCCTGCAATCATAATCACACGGATAAAAAACAAAACCCGAACCGGATCAAAATTCCCTATAAACAAAATTTGACAAAAAAAAGTTGATGCCAACTCTGAATGTCGAGATGTTGTGTATTGGAATGCATCAAACATGAGTTAATCGTGTAGCTCAACTAATGAATTGCATGCATTCACCCCGACTATGAACGAAATCATTCTGTGTTATTAATTACATGTTCTCTCTCCTGAACGCAGCCCGCAGAGCAGGTTCACGCTAGCACTGTCTTGGACGAAGCAATGGACTAGCGGTCGAGGCAACATCGGCAGGCACGGCACTTCGATTTTTATTCTACAATATTCTCAGAGCTAATACAGTCAGTTATAGGTTGACACGAAGTACTCAAACTGTCTTGTTATTTTTTATGTATATTCAGAAAATGGGAAAACACTATATATGTATTTTAGAATGAGCTGAGAAATATGAAAATCTAGGATGAAAAATACTCGTTCAATTAACTATTCATCGAGAGACCTTGGATCACTTGAAACATTCATAATTCGAATATGCTGCCTTTTGATATATATAGTGCGATCGGTTGCACATTCATTAGTTGAGCGTAGGGGAGACTTTCGTTCCACATACCGAAAAAAATTGGCCTCGTTCTTATGTATTTTTTTTCAGTTGTGTACGCTGTATACCGGTCAGAAAATATAGCCAATCAACCTGAAAAACTTCATATACAGATTGGTCCCATAGCAGAATAGATTGAACAGATTGAAATGATACATCTTCCAATTTTCTCCATATGACATGAAATTTTCTCAGAAGGTGGCTATTGTGTTGGTATATTTTTCTTCTGAGTTCAAAAGAATTCGGATGACTATTTTCTCATCAAGTTTGTCATCACATCGAATAAATGACCGATGTGCCTTATTGTTGTTACCAGTTCGTCAATGAAAATCTATCAGGGCTATGAGTGATATCAACGAAATTGAATGAATTAATTATTGAATGAAAGAAGAAGTTGCGTTTTTCCCGTAATATATACTTTTCATGCATTTTTCTTGTCATATCTCATCCGATTGGCGTGAAAAACATCCACGATGTTTATGATGGGTGTTTTCATATTCAGTAGAAATTTCACAGCTTTCAGTAAAAAATATTTTTGAAGTATTCTCCTCCTAAGATTTTCTCATGAGAATCCTCTAAACTCTCCTGAATTTCTCCGAGAAAATCTGCCGAACCGATTTCTCTCAGAGTCAATCTCAATTTTTTTCGGTATGATACCAATGTACAGTTTTTTTATTCTGAATTGATCGATTATTTCCTGATCTGGACCCATATTCTCGAGATTATAAGATTAGGAGATTATCTAGGTAGAATTCTGGTAATTTCACTGAAAATGCTATGAAAATACCATAACATTATAATCTCATCTCATAGTCTCATCTGATCTCATAATCTCATAATCTCGAGAATAAGGGTCCTGTATGCCACGTACAAAATTTCAAGGAAAAAATAGGTATGTGAAATGGAAAGTCTTTGCTTATCTCATCTCATTACTCCGTTAGATTGACCTCGTCAATTATTCTCAAGTTTTCTGGACATAACGTCACTTCTTCATGCTATGTTTCACAACGATATGTTTCTTTTGTGAACATGTATACTTCATCCACGGAATTTTTACGGAATTATTATATCTTCATATTTTCATCGGAATTGTTCACGGAATTCTGTTCACAACAGGTCCGAATGACAATATGATGACCAAAGAACGCCAATGGAAAAGATCCCTCTAATTTTACTTGGTTTCTCACGACACTGAATTCACAAAAATATAAATGAGCACTCATTAATGTTTTATCAGAAGACTTTATTTCTACTGTGCAGAGTGCACCATGAAGAACTCAAAGCTGCTCTATATGCCAGTTTGGTAAAGTTTGTGACGGTAAAATTTTTCGTTTAGTGTTCATATTCCTTTTCATTTACTTTTCCATACATCTCAAGAATTTTGAATAAATGTCATCAACAATAACCCTGAATCATGTTTGTTAGCTCAGTCCATGAAAATGTTGCTCAGAATGAGGTATCTTACTTTACTAAGTAAGTGAGTAAGTAAGTGTTCAAGTATTCATTCTCTTTAAAATCAATTTGATGTACAAGACATGGTTAAACATAAAAATATATGAACAACTTTTGAAAATGCAGTATAAAATACAAACATCATTTAATACTGTGGTCATAATGTAGTTTGAACATTGATTGAGCTTTTGAAAATGTCTTCGGAATTTGTTTGAATTTGACTCTTGCAGACTCAATATTCTACGAAATATTCTCCGGGTATCACAAATCCAGGATTTTATACACTTTCCCCTCATTATCATCGGTCAATGTCTTCAGCTTCGATTCCATGAAGAGAGAGTGAATCAAATGATCAAAGTTATCACTAAAAGTCCGTATTCAATTGTTCGTAAATAAGTTAATAATTGCAACTACACGAATGTTTTATCTCAATCTTTCATCTCAATTCATAATGATCACAATATTTGTTCATTGTTTGGGTGTGAGAAATATCTACAATCAGAGATTTCATTCACAAAATCGATTGAATCAGCTGATTCCAACAGACTTCTCAGAATTGCAGAAGATTCGACGAAAATATACAGAATGGAGTATCTATCAACTCCGTTCATTCATAATGATTCATGGGAGCCCGTATATTGATTATAAATAACAATTCTATGTGAGAAAAATAAATTCCCATGAATAGATTTCATTCAATTCTATGATATTATTATCCACTTTTGATATACAATATAGTTCTTCTCTCAAAATTAATTGGTAATTCCGTCTCTCTGGTATAAAATAACGGATCCATCTTGGTGTTGACATGACCAACGTGAAAGTAGCTCCAACTGTCAGCTTAAAGTTGTAATCACCATGGTTATCCATGATATATTCTAAACAACTCTCAGATAAAAGCTGACTGGATTCGGTAATATCATGGCAAAACTATTTTTTTGGCGAAAAGCTAAATTATCATGCTGAACATAAAATATATATGAATTGACTATATAAAGTATTTAAATGATGTCTCGAGCTTCAGGTTATGAGAAATGTTTGATAACTTCATATTGGACCAACTGAACCAACATATATTGATACAATATAGTTGATATCTCAATCCAAACTTCCACAAGAATTGAAAACTATCTACGCCTCCATTGTTTATTTATCACATATCGTTTGGTTTCTAGAGTCTGGAATGGAAAAAAATACAACCCCTTTCATAATCTCATCGTCAAAAGACATATGCATACTCGATAGTTACTATAATTAATTTCAATTCTACGCCTCAGATCTTCAGCTGTATGTTAAAAAACTACTTGTTTTCGGTGCGTAATCGATAATAAGGAGATATAAAATAAATATCTCCCCGTTTTATTCACCAAGATGTATATGACCCATGACTCACACATGTAAATAGCCATTCGAATCTACCCCCATGATTGTGATGTCCTTCAAACTCACTCGTGTCACATTGACAACAGCTCTGAAAACAGGTTCTTCATCCAGTTGTGAGATCAGTGACGGCATTCAAAGTTCAATATAACAAGTATCTATATCTATCAATACGAGTACTTGTCAACACTTGCAATTCTATTCGTCCGAGGGTGTGATCTGTGAAATAATTTCGACACAAAAAATAGAATATGATATCGGTACGTGGTCAAGAGAAAAGTGATAAGGTTCTTTGTTGTGAAGTTTGAGCATTGTTGACAATGAAAAAAAATCATGAGAAGTGACCGATAACTGAATTCGATTCTCGAACATAATATTGTTATATGTTGAGAACTCGATGTGGATGAAATTGTCTCCATGACAGTTGTCAAACAGGTTTCATGTCTGCTAGACAAACATGAATGCTCGGCCAGCACGTGTAAGATAATATAAAACTGATACGTCATGACAGTTCAAGAGTAGGAATAAGATAGTTCATTTGGAGGACTGATCAGATTTATTTCAAAAATTGTGAACAGTGGTTTGCGTGTGTTTGAACTCCGGTGTATGTTCGAGTGATATTGAGAGTTGGATTTTGTTCTCTGTGGATGTTTCTTTGTTCATGAGGAACAATAATTTTATTTCCAAATATATATTCTCAATTGTAATGATCACAATTGTACGTACAGTACATTTAGGAACGTTCAAAAATGTATTCTTCATTATGTATCACACTTGTACATAATTCGCGTTTCACCGGCTCCAAGGTAAGAGTGCATCTGATTTGATAATCACTGCCCAATCGTAGGTTATATAAATATCTTTGACCACTGCTATATAGCAGCACTAGCTGTTGCGGTAGGTTCTTTAATTATACTATTCCATTTGACAAATACGACTGTGAACTGCCGTAGTTTTTCCCCAGCCTTTTTCATTTCATGAATCGTTATATATAGTTATACTACGTGACGCAATCATTTTACGTATTCTCCATTTTTTTCCGACTAAAACTTTACTTTTTTTTGCCAACCATCTCGAAACTGAGCCAGGCTCAAGCTGATGGCTCTTTAATAAACGACCTAAAACGAGGTAAGTCACTGAAAGTAAAATATGATTTCAGTGAATTTGCATTGAAGATCACCGTGACTGATTTACGTTTCTGGATAATCATTTTGTTTTCCAATAGATAGTGATTGGATCAATTGAAAAAAGCTCACTCACGATAGGAACTTGAATTATTCATAAGTTCACTTATGAGTTCAAGATACTTAATCGATTTTGACTCGTCGGAACTACCGCACAATGTCACACAATTCTATTTTGGAAAATATGGGAGAGTTAAATGTATGCTTCACTAATCATGAAGACATTTTTGAGAATATGAAATACAGTCACATAAAATTCACCCAATTATAAATTCGTGAATCGAGAATAAAATACATACGACAGCCAGTTTTCGGGATCATTCACGACAGTTACAAAGTACATAAATCAGGAATGAAATTTGTATGTCAATTAATTTCTTCCTGATCTCTATTGATGCGATCATGTAACTATCCTCAGTCTTGATGAGCTTTCAGTTTTGAGCTGTCTCGATCGTTCAGACGACTATCGCTAGCGGTAGAAACTGAAGTCAGGTCGGGCGTGGGTTCGATTTCCGCATGAGGCATGAGTTTTTATTAACGTCCTTCCACCTATAATCCCTTCATTGTAACATTTTCACCCGCTCATTTGTATAACCTGTCAGTGGGATCATTCAGCAGTCAGTGTATATATGAAGGACATTTTCTGAAACTATCACCTCAAACTATGATTAACATCAAATTTGCGAAAAGAATCACCCGGACTAACAATAGCTTCTGTTAGCAATAAGTTGAGAGGAGAATTTCAATATACGGACCATATAATTATTCTTTATTCAAGTATATGTTTCATTCGTGAACTCTAATAACTTTCAACAAGAAAGTACCAGAATTGACCCGAATTATCAGAATATAATATAATATGGTTATGTAATCTTCTTTTCTGCTGATTATTTTACTAGTTGTTGTAATGAATGGACCGCAATGTTTTCTGTATTGCGTTGAACGAATACAATTACTTCAGTATGGATTTAATCTCTTCTTGAATCTCCGGTTCCGTTAGTAACCTAACAAACATATTATTGTCACCCTTAAATGAGTGAAGAGGTGATGAAGGGTTATAAAATGATGATTTCAATTTGAAAAAATGGGCTCTTGAAAGAAATTGTGTGATCTTCGATCTCGATAAATATATTTCTTTGGAAACATTTATTCATTCATCCCTCTATTTATTCAGTTATTATTTTGACCCTCTCCCGAGGAAAACGGAATGGTTAGCAGTTTACAATCAGCAACTCGCCAAATCATAAATGTGGATCATCACATTATATAATATCAAGGAGGATCTATCAATGATGATAATATTTGGAATACATTACATTTCAAATTGATTATAATCAAGACTATCAAATCATTTCTATTTTTTCAATTAATTCAAATTTTTAAGGTTTTTGAAATGTCGTTCGACCAGAGTCTTAAATCAGCAGAGAGTCTTCAAAGGTCATATCTGACCTAGTTCGATTCCCGCCACCGTCCAACTTTACATGGGTATTTCGTGGTTTCCCTCTGTAGTCTAGGCTGATGCCAAGATGGTTCCTATAATATGGACTTGGAACGCTTTCTTCTTACTATCCTTCACATTACCTAATATAAGAAACTTCATCACATCATCCCATCACCATATTTATTATTAATTCGACGCCAATAGATCCTAGTTTTCGATACGGTACGTCGTTGAACCCAATATAAATAATATGATCACCGCGCAACACATCCTTGAGTAGAGAGACGGTCGATCGAGGCAAAGCGATTTCATAGAGCATTTCATTTAGTGCGAGAAAACTCCGCGATGTACTGCTAGCCAGAAACGTTGAGAGCTCTGCTATCTGGCGGGGGATTTTCGAAGCGCTTCAAGATAAACTCTCTGGAGGAAACCAATGATCGGGTCAGCTGATGTCAGAGGCCACCGTAGCATGAATCAAGGATTCAAGATATAATCGAGATGTATTTCCAGGTAGAATTAAAAGAGATTTTGAAAGATCATATGGAAATCTGTTCTTCTGTTCCGGTTATATATACCTGAATATTCATATATATATATATATATATATATATATATATATATATATATATATATATATATATATATATATATATATATATATACATATATATATATATATATATATATATATATATATATATATATATATATATATATATATATATATATATATATATATGGTCAGTATATCGCAACCAGTGAAATCATCTGGTCAATTCATAATTCACATTATTATAGGAATATGACATGAGAAATAATGGACTCGATATATTTCACTGTAAGGCCTACATTTCCTTCAAGTTATCAGGTTTTTGTCTGTTATCCAATGGGTTGTCCATTATTATCAATCCCCCGACCACTTCTCTCACTCCCTCTCTCTTTCTCTGAGACAAAACAACTGGTCATCACTATATCCTCATCCGCCACGACCGTTCACCGTCATGTTTTCACCGTGATCTTACATTGCCAAGTGTGAGAATAGTCCACCACTTTCTTTCTCCATTCAGTACGCGTATATCCAATCTGTGAGTGCGTCGAGGAAATGGTTACGTCATTGTTAAAACGACGTCGACGTCGTGACGCTGCATTGAGGCCTATTCATTGAGTACAACTTTTCTTTCTTCCCCTTTCCACACCCTCAGAGAGAAACCTCGTTCGAGATGTGTTGAAAGTTTCGATCGACCGTCTAGTTGTACGAGATGATATTGCCGGTTGGCGGTTTCGATCAGTCAATTTTCTGGCTAGCACTTTGAGTGCTAATGGAACATGGTCGTAGTGGCGCTTTAACAACCTTAGATAACCTTAAATAACCTTTACAGAGTCCTAACGGTGTACAACATGGCCGATAGGGCTGTAAATAACATTACCGGAGATTTGTTATTTACAGTGAAGGTTAGACCGTATTTTATTTATCTTTTTGCAGGAGAAATGTGTTCATGTAATATCAGTGTTCATTTTAAATTATGATGAATCATTATTTTCGAGAGAGTTTCGAATGTGGATCTCTATATGGCAGGGATTCAAGAACTTTGACATATGATTTGTCATATGCATGATTCCAAACGTTACAGAATAAAATGTGTATTGGAATATGCATATATATATATATATATCAAATGTATTCATAATAATCCCTTACAACGAAACATGTGTACGAAACGTGATAATTTCAATTTTGATTGGAATTTCAACAGAAATCTTCGATTCAAATTCTCATATAGATTCTCTCCACAAAAATTTCACTCTATCTCTGTGTCGTTTGAGCTTCATTCCTCAGAAAAATTCTGGTATTCTGTCTCAAGATGAAGATATTCTTTGTCTTCTTGATCGAATGATATTGCATACTATTTATTCGGTATTTATCAACAATAAACAAATTATTCCAATCATCTGGAAATTGGATAGTATTTTTCCATCCTCATTCACAAATGATCGCTCGAAAAGCTGAAATGATCTACCAATGTTATTGAAGTCATCAAAATTCTCAGGACTATTCAAATCATCCTATTAGTATCGACTTTTGGTGTAGCAAAATTCAGAGATGATTATTAGAAACCATGTTCATTTTAGTTTCGATCTGTTAAATAAATGAATGAAGTTCAATTATTATCACGAAGATTCAATTTTCTTCAAAAATAGGTAAGAACCTGGAACATCAGCAACATATGGGGTATTCGCACGTAACAAACGACAAACAATCGTTACTATAGCAATACAGCGAACTGGTGAACTAACAAATATTCTGATTGGTCAATTACAACTGGTGCACATTGTTGTCTTTCTCTTTCAACAATGAGTGACGTCAGTTGAGACTACCCTATCGGATATCGGTATTCATCCGATCATTCTCTCAATAATTGAGCCTCAACTGATATACAACTGTTGAATGTAGCAGCATGAGCACGAATGACGATCAAAGTTACACGTGATACATTCTCAACCAATCCGAACTCACGTCCATCACTTCAGTCATGACAGGTCGACACAACAAATCGCCAGTGGTAACTTGTAGGAAGGACGGCGAATCGTCTGAAGCAACTCTTCTCGCATACTAAACAGCTCGTGAATCCGTTGCTTGGCTACGGTTGATTAATTCCCGTTGATGTTACTCTTGATAGAGAGGATACAAACCTATTCTGAGAGATTTCAGTGATTTTGTGATATATTTGAATGGTCAACACATTCACATTCAACTCACTCAACACATTGGAAAACAATTCTGAAGCATTTTGAAGAGCAGTAGACAAGGGGTGTCAATTTTCTCCAGCTGTATTCTCAATTTTCATTATTAGTTCAATTTTTCAAACATAATGTTATTATTACTTATTACAATTTTCAATTTTTCACTTTTCTCAATTATTCAACTATATTTCATTTCTATATATATTGATATCAAAATTGTATTTCATGCTGATTGTTATCCTGTAAACTTTTCATGAGCCAGGGACCAATAAAGGTTGTTTATATCATCTCCAAAATGATTCGAAATATCCACTTGAGAGTAATATTTTTAGTTCTAACATAACATATGAACGATCGCAGTCACTTTCCGGATGGAAATTTTGTAGGGAAACTGCTCTGTACCGTGCAGAGAAGTATATTCTGTAATATTGTCTCTCCATAATGGATATTCAAAATATATATTACGTGTTATTTGTATGTGAACGAGAGGTGAACATCGATGACAAAAGTTTCGAGTGTTATCGTTACATACAAGTGATCTTTCTACTTTTGTCACCATCAAATTTGACTCATTATTATTTTTGACAAGTATTGTCTGCATCAGGACTCTTATTCTCGAGATCCATGAGATGTGAGTTGTATTTCGTGGAATGAGATGGCTTTCTCACTCATTTTCAGTGGAATTATTGGAATCTTACCGAGATTTTACTCATTCAACATTTCATATATCTCGAGAATAAGGGTCCAGATGATATATACAATAATTTTGTCTCTTGCATGATTCAATTCACTCTCATTGTTGAGTTAGTTGAACAGAATACTAGTAATCGTTAGAAGTATTATATCTATCCCAGATAAATTTCAGATGGAGAATAGCGTCAGGATACTGATTTGTTATATTTGGTGATGAAATATCAACGTTCCACTTCTTATCATGAATTATAGCGATAAAATATACAATATCTCTTCAAATTCTATAATACGCGTTTTATTGGTAATCTGACTGAGCTTTTTGCACTGAGACGATTTTCTGGAGTCTTTACTTGAATTCTTGGAATACTTTAGAAATTCAGATAAACTTGTCGATATGAAGATGGTACTGTTGTTATGAGTAAAGACAACATAACTTCAAAGTGAAGTTCATTTTCACGTACATACAAGGAATGTCGAAGTGAAGTGATTTAATGGCGATGACAATGGCAATTTGTCATAAAAAATGTGATGGCATGGAAACCAACATGATAATCAATTGGTGTTTCAACTCCGTGTATCTCTGTGATGTGCTACCAATGATAACATCTCAATGAAATGTTGCAAGAAAGTCTTTGTTGTTCCTTGAACTTTCAGATAATTCCAGTTCATGAACAGAGTTCTTCACAACGAGGCTTTTGATATTAACTCATCTTGAACTCTCTATCTCAACAATCAATATTCAAATCACCGCACAACAATTAATCATTTCCATTGTTACAAATTGAATTTAGTTCAGTCCTAAAACCAAAGAATCTGAATATTTTTCAACACATTTTTGATGCTGATCGATGAATTGAAGGTTGAATTGGAGAAAAAACGTTCTACATTCAGAATTCTGTGCTATGTTACATAAAAATTAAATGAATTGAATTTATAGGATTTGTATACTTGAAAATTTCCATCATCATCATGTCATTATTATACCTTATTCGTCATTGGACCATGTTCGAAAATTTTCTGTTGATAGTTGTTCATTGGTTGTGTTTGTAAAATGAGTTGATTGACCGAAGAAACGTGGGTAGTTAGCCAGAAATGAAGAATGAAAATAATGCGCATTCCTGAAAAACGAAATTAGAAGTTGAAGCTTTTACTAAATTCTGAATTTTACTGATTCGAAAGTTATATGAGAGATGTGACATCGTTTCCAGGTCTATGATAGCATTTCTAATACAGTAGAAGATACAATGTGTAAATCTGATGGATGAGTGGTTTTCTCCACATTATATTTCAGTGCCTCAATTTAATACGCATAGCCAACAAAATTCCCCAACAAGCTTCTGAAGTTCGTGTATCGTGTATGATATTACTGAAAATGAACAAAATAATGTACGTGCCGCAATTGTTGGAAGTTTCACATCCACAGCGAATACTGTTAGTTATTTTCACCGAGGTGTGAAACAGAGTGAGATAGAGTTAGAAAAGTTGAGTTGTGTGGGAGAGGAAGAGAGAAAGTTTACTAATCGATCATAAGGTATTGACTACGCCGGTACGATGCGTAAACCCGGGAAAGCGGGTTCTGGTGAGAGAGATTCCCGAATAGTTGTGTATGGAAGAAATATCCGGGAAGCTCCTGTAGGAAGCTGAATTATCACAGAGATAATTTGAGATTGAAACTTGAATGAATAGAATACGGGAAGAATGTAGAGTGGTAATTGATAACACGAAATGTCACAGAGTTTCTACCTATATAGTATTCATAAAAAATGAGAAAAAGCAGAATATACGTTGCAATATGTAAGAAATTCCAGATGAAATATAATGAGACTTCATACAACTCGATTGTGAGACTATTGAACTCACTGCAGGTTCCTATATCTATTGATTATTCCAGTCGTTTTATAATTCAATTGGCTCCACTTGTTGATATCCTATATAATTTCCTTCCGATAGCTTTCATCAATTGGTGTAAGAAAAGGAGATACATAACTTGAAAAGTATGCCGATATTACTGCCGCCATTTCATTCAAATCAACTTTTTTTGTCAATTCAAATGAGGTGTATCACCCATTTTTTCCACCTTCAATATTTCACTCCTGATTTTTTCTTCTGGGAACATGAAACATTAAATTCACTCAATATAAGAACATCCACTTCAAATATTTTCCAACAATTTCATCCGATGTAATATTTTCATACATTTCTTTCATGTACTGACCTATTCTTGAGTTTCATTCCTGTGTATTTTGCTCGTGTTTCTTGTATTAAATGTCTTGTGACTTGGGCATGACGAGTAGTTTGTTGCTGAACTCTGAGTGGTATGCAAACAACGTAATGTCAACCTAATTGGTGTATTAATTCTGTCCGGTCAGCGTGTAGCAATGTGCGACACATTCATCAGTCAACAATGTTATTAAAACAAGCCGTCAGAACGATTATTAATGTAACAGTGAATTAGATTGAATAATTGTATTAGTCTAATTCAGAGGTCAGAATAATTGTTGAACAATGATTTGGTTGATGAAGAAGTGGTGATTAACTTTGTCATTCACTGTCAACTCACTCTTCCCCTCTCTCTCTCTCTCTCTCTCTCTCTCTCCGACTCAATATATAATGAGTCAATTAGAACGGTTGATTACCAATGTATTGTATTTTCTCTTGAAGGAAAATATATGCATGCATGTTCATTACCTCATGAGAAAAGCTCAATTCATTTCAGGTATTAGTATTTCCATATAGGAAATTAATATTATCAAAATATGGTACATACCTTGCTCTGATTCTGGAGGAAAAAAGTCATTTAATATCATATGATTGAAAACATCGTTGGGAATATCAATAGATTACAAATATACATATATTTGATCCGCCCATAATGTAATACTCATGACATACGATTCTTATGAGTAATCTGTATTAATAATGATGATGTATCGATCTGAACTTTCCAACATATTTATTCGCTCAACAGTAACCATTCAGCATGTCATTTAATTTTCCTTCTGTAATTAGTGATTTGAAGGGAATCACTTCCATCATAATTATTTTGAATTGAATTCGTACGAAACAGTTGTTGTGCAACATTAAAGTTCTATCAAACGTAATTTTGAGAAAACAGTTGGAACAATTTTCTAGACTTTAATTGAAGTTTTCAAAGTATCTCGAAGAAGTCTCAGTCCCTGAGCTTTGTATCACATTGCATTAAGTATTTTCTCAAATCCATGTCGTATAGCTGATTGCATTGCAGCTGCATCTACTGACACAAAACTGCAGTTTCTGAAGTATTTGCAACATATGCTCCCACGGATCCAGTTACAGAAATTCAAATTACGAATGCTTCACTGCTTGAATCATTATACATATATGAATGAATCTCATTAATACTTTTTCTAGAATATAACTCACTTATACTTGTTGAGAAACAATTACCCGATATGTTCAACAACTAAAATTATACATGGGATGGAAACACAATAATTGAAGGATGTCTAGAGTTGACAAATGCAAGAAGAGGGTGAAAGAAACTCGTGGTCTGCAATAAATCTTTTGTTTCACAATCGTGTTATACTTTCCACTCGTGAACTGTTCGAGACACAGCCTTCTTTATTCAGATCATTCTTCTCTGATACTGCCCTTTCACTCGGGGTATGCTTCCCATGTTAACCGATGTCCAATTATTTTAGTTCACAAAATCGCCGATGGTGCCGTTGTTTCCAGACCATGACGTCACTTTCCAAAGATGTTCAAGTATATCGGTTTGTTTGAAGTGTCATATCTGCGAAGATACAAATAACTTTGGGAATTTCCGTAGGATAATTTAAATTACGCACGCATTCTATTAGGCCGTGACTTCGCGAGTTCACCAACTAGTAACTTTGTTTATGATAATAAATGATATGAGAGATTTTATTCAATAATATAATGAATCCAGAATATCACCGGGACAAGTTCTTGAATGATGTTTATTGCTTGGGTCAACATAAATATCGTTCACGTCTAAATCTGGGTAAGCCTATAGACCCTCGCCAAAATGTAGATATGACATAACCTCAATAACGTCGCAAGAGATTGACAGAATATTGTGACAAGAATGACAGTTGAAAAGAATGACAATTGTTCGAAGTTGGAACTTTAGATACCAGGGTGCAGTACATACCAGACCATGACGTCATTTTTGCCTGCGCGAGCAAATATGCGCGAACCCGTCCAAATAGCCCGAGTGAAAGGGCAGTATAAGAAATGAATGATTTGAATAAAGAAGGCTGTGGTTCGAGATGAATTCATCCATCCATTTCCATCGATTTTTCTGTTCATAGACAAGATCCACATTCATTTCGCATCCAAGAAAAAACATTTCATCATGACTAAGCACAAATAGTTTGATGAAGGTACTGTAATTTCAAACCAGCATGTCAATATCATCAGCAACTTGTGTCAGTGAGAAACATTCCACATTGATTCGAGTAATTATGCAAGAAGTCATGAGATTCACTGCCTCATAGGTAATCTCCAGTGGTATTTTCTTCAAAAATTATATAATCAGGCACTATGAAAATGAAAAAAATATAAGTTCAAAACACTTGTTGTGTTACTATCTCGTGAAACATTGGTTTCCAAATCTCACATGGTATCAATATTCTCTCGGAAATACAAATCGGACAAAATTAATATGAAGAATAATCAAAGTTTGTCCGCATCTGCTTCAAACTTGAAACCTCATTCGTATTCACATTTACTATCCACGCGGGATACGCGTTGTGAAATGAGCCCAGAAGTATGGAAATGTAGGATGAAAAATATTCTGTCAGCTCAATCCACATATACGGACCTTGGATTACTCCAAGCATTCAAAAACCTCACCTGCAACTTGTCGATATTCATAGTGCTGCAACCAGTCGCATATATACTTTAAAAATTGAATTGATCCAAATATTGAATAAAATGGATACTTTTATTGCAATTTCTTTGTTATTTCTCATCCGATTGTTGCAAAAGTCACTGAAAATATGCGAGATAATGTTTTTCATATTCAGTGAAAATTTGAGAGCTTTTAAAAAAAATTCGTATTCAACTATTTTTCCTCCGGGCTATTCTTATGAGGATTTTCAAAACTTCCCGAATTTTGTCAGGAAAAACCTCCGAACCGATTTTTCTGAAAAACAATCTCAGCCCATTGTGGTATAACAGAAATATGTGGAAATAGTTTCAAGGTCATAGGTAGTTTTTCCTGACCCGTATGCCACGCACAAAATATATATAAAAAAAACGAGATGTGGAATGGAATCTCAGCTACGCTCATCCAATCACAAATCACAATGAGGATGGAGATGGAGATATGAAGATGAACATATATACAAATGTAAAGATCAAAGATGAAGATTACCTCGATCTAGAGTACGCGTAGGCCTACATTGTATGCCATTTTTATCTGATTGTGCACCTTATAGGTAATCTTAGATCTCAACAGGTTCTTTCATGTGACTATTATGTCATCATGAACTTTCTCTTGAGATGGAACGATGTTCAGAATCCAGATAAAATTCAACCAACAGCTGTTCTGACGTGAGAATGATAATAATTGAAAGTGTACATGATACGATGAATCATTCGCAATTTTATAAGTCGTATCATCTATCAAAAATCAATAATTTCCCAGAAAAATGCGAGTCGAGAATCATTTTGGTTGAGAAGACATTGAAGTGGAATGAGTCTGAATCTATGTGGGTTGGGGACCATATCAGTTGAGAATCAAATTATTCCGATAAAATATTTTGATTATCATTTTGATATTATTATTTTTATTTTCAGATGATTCTGACATTATTACCTCAGAATTCATTGTTTGTTGAATGAGTTATAGTCTATCATTTTCAATTATTCTTTGGGGTGGTAAGATCGCCCCTGTGATGCCTCGTTCAAACGATCCTATTTTTCATCTCTTGCCTCAATTGGGGAACAATGATTCTGTATCAAGTTTCGATGTTATTCAAAAAAGTTGAAGATCGTATCTGTTGAGGCGATATTGGAATAACAAAATGAAAAGATACTCAAGTCGTTCTGAAATATCGCGTGTCCAGAATGATATGAGTTGGGAAACGTATCAGTTGAGAATGATGCGAGTGGAGAATCGTATCAGTTGAGACAAATATGAATTGAGGATCGTATCAACAGAGAATTATTGTTTTCACCAGTTGATAATCATACCACTTTAGATACTTTTACAACATCAAACATGTAATATTGATACTGTTTGTTTTTTATCCATACCCACAACAAATGTTAGGAATTGATATGTTGTGTATTTAATTCAATTAGGTATGTTTTTATGTTTTAACATCATGACGGTCCATATGACGCACATTTTATACATTGTTGTACTACTTTTGTATGTGCCCAATTTCGACAAATAATACATAAATAATGAATGAATGAATGAATTATTACATATATAATAGAGTTTAATATTATTCAAAATATAGACCGATATACTTTTTTCTTTCACATTTCTCATTTTTTTTACGGTGAAAATGTATCGATTAAAATGATGCTATGGTTCTTCGAATATTCACTAACAATCAATTATATTATATTCCGGTATAACTCTCTCTTTCTCTCTTCTTCCTATCGCTTCCAACCATTCTATCTCTCTCCATACCTTGCTGTCTTTCACTCTCAGACCCTTTGATCATATTTGCGTCATGTTTTCGTTTGATTAGAGCATTTCTATTCATACAAATATCTTGCTTATCTCACTATACGCATATGCTTAGTTTGCCAAGAATAATAGCAAACACAAACACAAACACGGAATGATTATAACTTGTTACAATAACATGTTACAGTACTGAGTAAACGAAGCATGTACACTGTACGTTAATTGTTTTACGTTTGTATGTAATTTGAATGAAAATCAGTCGAAATTCACACAACTTGGTGTTGAAACCTATTCGATCATCATCAATTTTGTCGAATATATTTGTCATTGGTTTATTATGGAAGGTCACAGTTTGATTACTGTTGGTTACATATGTCAGGCTTTTCATATACCGTTGTATATTATATATTTATTATATATTCTTCATGCTACATTGTATTTGAAAACTTCAGAAGTGGATTTATATCCACATCTACCGAAACGATCCTTAGAGATAGATATAATTTTTATCAAAATAGAATCTTGATACAAAATTATTGTTAAATTGATGCTTGAGATGAGAGGTGGGATCATTCGGACAGTGCATTAAAAGTTTGATCGAATCATTTGAATCAAGTAACTCATTCAACAAATGATGATTCTAATGATTTCTAAAATGGCTGACAATTCGAACATTCACATTCAAGAGAGAAAATCTCCAGCTTTCACGGATGTTTCTTGAGCATGGTATTATTTCGCTTTTCATTCTCTTTCATTTCATCCTCGGGTTCTGTATTCGTCATGATATCGGTCATTCTGTCACCATATTCTCCAAACATTTTTTTCCCATTGATTGATTTTTTCAATCATCATCATTCCATAATGCATGATGCATTCGTCCATTCATGTATTTCATCTGAAATTTGTATTATATATTTTTTATTTTTATTCTTATTGTATTCATTTTATTTAATTTTATTTTTATACTTCATTCACTTGTTTTCTCATTTCTCTCAGGTGTTCAATAGTATATTTTGGCCGTGGGCGATCAAATTAGTGAGTTTCAATTCCCAATATTCAGTTTAAGGACAGAGGCCCAAAAAACGACCGTAAAACACATCAGTCAGGGTGACAAGTGTTGTAGTTGTTGTTGTTGTTGTTGTTGTTGTTGTCGTTGTTGTTGTTGTTTTTGTTGTTGTCGTTGTTGTTGTCGTTGTCGTCGTTGTTGTTGTTGTTGTTGTTGTTGTTTTGTTGAGATACTGAATGGTGACAAATCACCATTCTGGATCAGCATATATGATCCGGAAAGTTTGGTGATAATCGGTTCGCATCACGACCTGTAATGTGGCACGAAAAAATATCGAACAGATTCAATTTTGCATAGAATGTAAGTCTTTGTTCACGCTCATTTCTGGAACCAACTCGAGGAGATAACAAACAAAAATTCATATATATGAATATATATTCAATTCCTCACATATTGATATGTGGAAAAATTTCAATATATCGATGCAATCGGAAAATATATTCACTGTAATATCGATAAGGTCATAATGATATATATATATATCAGAATAACGAGAGAGGCAGAAAACATTCAGGCTTTGATCAGACGTCCTAATGTATCGGGTATCGGAGGTAGGAGTCCAAATCCTAATGAACTAGTATAATAATACTTACTTGATTGTGATTCATCCTCAAATCATGTGAATGTAGATGATTTTCTCAATTGTGAAAAAAAGTGAGATGTATTAAAGATAATGAGTGTTTGAACCTCTTGGATATTTTGTACCAAATAATGATTCTGAGAATGTATTCCTCAATCCGCAACAGACGACGATTACGACCAACCGTTTCTCATATTATTCACTGTCAACAGTCAGGAGTCTCGATCCACAAATTTCCTCGGAAAGCAGGTATATTCCATTAGGTGTGTTCTGTGTATTACACATAAACTACGTATTCATCATCTTTTTTAAGATGAATTTATGATGATTTCAAAATACTAAATCGTAATTGAAACAAAATTCATACATTACGACGTCATAAATAACGGAAATATGGCATTTATTGTGAAGAAAAAAGATTATAAAATGGTCATAAAATGCGCTTTGAATGAATTCGAGTCAATTTAACAACCCCTGAACTGGGGGATTATGATAAATTGTACTTATAAATAAGCTGAGGAAAATTGAACGAATATTAAAACACGTTGATAATAAATTCATCATGATTATTTAATAACATATCTCGACGATTAACCGAGACGCGTAGCCGAGTGGTGACACATTGAACCGTCATTCGGTAGACCGGGTTTCGATTCCCGCCATGGTCGACAGGGGGTTTTCGTAGTTTCCCTCTGTCGTTTTTCGATACTGGGATGGTTATTTAACAACAGGCCACGACCGACTCCTTCTCACCATCCAAAACATCTAATGAAAGAAGAATCTTTTATCTCATCACCCCACCATCTCATTCATTTTTTTTTAAAATAGAAATATTCTCATTTTTTTCCCGACGTGTTATTCTAATGGGTATTTTTGAAATTTTTAAAATTAATGAAAATAAAAGTTACCACCCGATAATGCCACAAAACTATACAGATCTAAGTAAGATAAGAAAACATAACGAGAAAAAAAGTTTGAAGTTGATAGCTGTAGCCGTTTGACCTGTGGAGAACGAAAAAAAACATGAAAAAAAACGAACACCAATTTTTTTTTAGTATGTCAGATTGAATCCTAAAGCTCGTCCAACAAGCCAGTTGAAGCATTGTGGATTATTTTGAGAATTTTTATATGTACTTGTCATTCTTTTCTTGTGACAATGTGAAAAAATAATCATTGCTAATTATGTGCTCATTATTATATGGCATTCGTTTTCTTAACCATGCTGACTGTTTCAATTGACATGATTATATGCACATTTTCATACTCTTTCATATGGGCATACTCTCATATCTTCATGAATTTACATTCTCATGTATTTTCATAAACTCTCATATTTCTATGAATTTCTATCCTCATACTATTCTATGAGAAGTGAAAATGAGCTAGCAGCACAAATAACAAAAATGCATAATCAATTCGAATTCAACTCTCAATTACTAACCACAATGAATTATTATACAATGCGAATTGAATAATTCAAATCATATGATCATATCAAACTATATCGAGTTGTATAGAACTATATATAATATATCATCAAATATTATGATGAATTGATCATATCAGAATATAACATTCATTCAGAGAACAATCATTTCTGTCGCAATTTCATTGTCAATGAGAATTCAAGTCCATTGAATAATTCTGTTGAGATAGAAATTCACCTCCAATTTGAACAGCACAGCTCCTGTATCATGTTGACTTGTCATGGACATCTGAAAAATCAGGATGTGATCGGGTTCAATCAAACAGTTGACAAAATGTATCGAGTTTTTATTATCACAAGTTTAAATTTCAGGAAACATCTCTTCTTATTCGCTTTAACACGCGCCAACAAACACTTCTCAAATATTGTTACTATATACGGGCTCTTCTTAATAATAGAAATGGTTTTGCTATAATCTGTTCATTATTTTTCGAAATCAAACTATGTAGTAATTCTAATGTTGAATACATTCTCTTCACGGAAGAGATAAAAAATATATGATCATTCCAATTACTTACCCAATATTAATCTACATACAATTTGACCACTTGTTGATCAAGCCAACTAGTAACTGGTCGTAATATTTAAGAGCTACATTCGATGGAAAACTGTACACATTTCTTTTTATAAAAACTGCATATTTATATATAATTTTCGGTAGCGAACATGTCAACATGTATATATATATATATATATATATATATATATATATATATATATATATATATATATATATATATATGTATATATATATATATATATATATATATATATATATATATATATATATATATATATATATATATGTATATATATATTCATAAATATATATTCGAGTACACATATATTATCATAAATGACTCATTCCCACATTGGAGATTTATCCATACACTATACATAATTATGCAAAAATCATGATGAGTCACACAATAACAGTTATCAAAATTATGCAAGTAGAATATTACTATTAAATATGATACTAAATCAAATCATGACTATGTAATAAAAGTTAGAACTGTTAGCGAGTGAATTGATAGTAGTTTGTTATTCCAATGCGGTGATTTCAGTAGTAGATTCTGAGAAACGTTCATGATGATTATTTCGAATGAGTGAAATATCAATAATTGCATCAATTTTGCTGTCGGAAATAAACTGAATGAATAATCAAATCGAACATAATTATAGAGTGTGCTTTGTTTTATAGTGGAGAGACACCAATCACTTTCTACAATCATCAATAAATGCACACATGCATGGATATTAAGTTCCATGTTAATGACGACATTCTAATCAATATCAGAAAAAATACATTTCTCACTTCCATTCATCAGATTTTCATATTGATAAATGTAAATGTCAATCCATTTATTTCGTATTACTAGGCAAACGCGTTATGTGTTTCCGCGTTGATGGATGAGCTGGAACATATCAACTTATCTTTGGATTGGTTATTATATAGAGAGAAAATCATTTTTATTGACGGCTGTTCATCTTCTTGATGACTGACCATGAAGGTCCAGCTTACTACGAATTTGGAATTATAATTGCCGAAAGTGAAAATGAGTTATACAAATATAGTGATAAGATCAAAAACTTAATTATTATACAAAAAAAAATATGAGAATTCAAGTAGATTGAGATACGCTGAAGAGATGATTGTGGAGAATATGTGATGATTTTCTTAATATTGTGGAAACTATTTCTTGAATTAATGATTTTGATACCGGTATATTAAATGATTTGAAATACACCTTGAGATCCAAACCATTACATCACTGCCATCTTATTTTCCAATAATAATTTATATGATAATAAAGAAAGCTTTGTTTTAATCGTTTACAGTCAAGTGGTGACACTTGTTGCTTTGATTTAATAGGTATCTTAATAGCTTTGAATAATTGACACAAATAACATTATACATTTTTTTACATCGAAACGGCTGATCCGATTTGAGTAAAAGTTCGAAATAATGTGTATCATTATCAGATTGAAGTTCTCTGAAAATTTGAATCCTCTCAGATGAAATATTTTTCACGAATGTTTTCCTCTGGCTTATTCTAATGGGATTTTTGAAAACTTTGGAATGAGTTTTCTCAGAAGTTGTTCAACCGATCGTGCCTCAAAACTATACAGCATCAAGTCAGATAGGGGTTCATGTGTGTGCCAAGTTTCAACTGATTTTGAATTTTCGTCTGACCTGTGGAGCGCGAACAAAAAAACAAAAAAAAAAAAAAAAAAAAAAAAAAACAGGCACTTTTTTTTCGGTATAGTGTAATTGAGTCTTCGCTTCGCTCATCCAACAAGTTTTGACCCTTCCGATCGACCGTCTCTCCGACAGAAAAGCACTGTTGATCAAGAGTTTCGACTTCACTATACTCATGAAATGAATTACAGATATTATGACTTCAGATATTTATCAAGTGACATCTTATTTCCGACTGGTTGTTATTCGTGTAGACACGAGAGATGATGGAGTGAGACACCCGGGCGTTATTGGTATTATATTCGAGAGACGATCGATCGAAACCTTCATCTCCGTTCATACGTCTATCAATAACACACTTCCTAGGTAAATGCTCCCTCACCAATTGATGAGATGATCAATTTTGTAACCACCAAATCTATTGCATGAATGTAATGAAAATCCATTTTCTGTGTTATTTTGAATTTTATATCGCTCAGAATCATGATGAATAATATCACTCACATTATTTCAATTTTTCTGTTAAATACCACAACAATGAAAAACAATATCGAGTGTGAATCGATTATTTAATGCTCTTCCAGGATAATCATAAATAGTTATATCCATGTAATAGTACATTTACAAATTTAAATAGAATGAAATAAAATGAATTTGAATCAATAGTGACATTTCCACAGATATTTGTGGAGCTTCCATGTGATCAGTATACATTTAATTCTTCATATAATCGTTCTGAGTTCGTGTACCATCAAATTCATTTTGTATTCCTTATATGGAGTTTTCAATAATATACAAGTCGCACCAAGTTACAGAATTTTCATCAAATGAATACAAATGTTGGAAATGCAGATAAAGATCAAATTAGATTGAATATTTCAGAGAATATAGTCCCTTGGAACTTGATAAATGAAGAATGATAGTCATGAATATGACTGAATGGAACAGTTTCAAGTTATAAAATAGTGTGCGTATGATTACATATTGAATAATTATCATATTTGGAACCAGCAATACGGTAGGTAAAGATATTCCTTGAATAGAGTAATTTTCCGAAGCGGATCTTTCATAATCCTTGGTAATCAAGTCTTTTTAAGAGAAAAATGATCAATTTTTAATCAACTGGGGTGCTTTTTCACTAGAAAATTTGGATTCCAATGTGTTTCTGAGAATGTGATTCATCCCGTGAACATTCAGTGTGAAATATTTTCAAAATATTTTTTTTTCAACTCATTTTTTTCGATTCCGTTGAATTATTTTCCGAACAATCAATCAATTTCAATATCAAATCAAACAATCAACATACAAATACATTTATACCTGGCATCTATTTTATATACACTCATGATATGCTTGAAATTGTCAACACATGTATTTTGCTTCGATAAAATTGTTATATTTATAATAAACTATTACATAATAATGATAATAATTATTATCAATAACAATTCTTATACTATCAAATATGTTATTATATAAACGTTGAGTTTTCCCCGGTATATAATAGTTGTAAAATTATGTCAATATGATTCTCTACAAAGTAATATTAGATTGAGATTTGATAGCTTCACGCAAAATTCACGAAGCATATACTTTAACGATTCACAGAAACGTTATCTTATATCGTATTGAAACGTTCCATTTGTGTTGACTAGAATCTCAATTTTCTCCACCGAGACGCACCGTCTTTTCAGAGTTTGTTAGGTGATACATTTATATTGTTTATTTCAGCCAACTCGCATCGTAGATTTTCACACCAATTACAGTTGAGAAGTCAGTAAATATTATTCAATTATCGAAGAACTGTTTCATTCAAGATTGCAATTAACGTTTTCATTCAGCTTGAGCTTTGAAACTGAAAAGTTTTGGAAACAATCACTGTGCCCATGGAAACATAAACCTGACTGGTAATTCAATTATAATTCAACGTCGAAGGTTTCTAACAGAAAACTTGGGTGATTTTTGTTTTTCATCCTGGAACGAACACCTGCATCGAATGGAATTGATTTGGCCCATATTGATCAAATTTATCTCCTATTTCTTGTGGATTCATATATCACAAACATAGACGGCGTTCGGGCATTTTAGATTCAGTTGGAACCACACGGGAGGAATCGAGTCGATACAAGCTTGATCATAATGAAGTATACTTTGTAATTTCTCAATTGACCAATGTAGATGGGCGTTACTAATACGAAGCAGGGAAAGTTTTAGATACCTTGATTGTCTATTTCGCTATTTTACCCTGCTTCACTGTCCACTTGATTGGTTTTTATATTTTATGACATCACAAGGGCGGACGATCTACATCGGTCAGTTGAATAGATTCGAGAATTTTGAAATAAGTAGGCCTATAACATTTGTGAATTGAGGTTATTCAAAGCACTATTATTCATTGGTGGACGCAATCTTTATTGATAGCAAATATGTTACTTATCTCCGGCCCTCCCCCCTCCTCAATCAAAGTGAACAGTTGTGCAACTGAATTACGTATGATGCAGTTACGGGCTGATGTTTGTTTCGCTTCTGAATCACTTCCATTGCAAGGAAAAATAGAGAGTGAATTATTTGTTACCAGTTCAATGCTATCATTCTGGTGGATTTTGTACGCACCTTTCTTATTATTTTGAGGAAATATTCTGGTTCCTTATTATTACTCACTTCAAGACACGATTCTATTACTTTTACTTCACGTGTTACAGCAATTTTTTTTCTCTTCTTTTCTGGCGGAGAAAGTGAAATGATGGCCAAGAAAGTTCTCCCAGGCTCTCTCTCTATATATATATATATTTATATACGGTGTGCTGTTATCTTGTTAAAACGCCTGGCAACATTATGTAGCCTTAAGGGATGAACGTAATTGGGGTAGTTCATTATTGGTTTTTAGAACACCAGCTTTCTAAGGTACCCTTCATTACACTTTTCGAATGAAATATAATTAAGAACCGCAAGATAAAGTATATTACATAACATTGTCGTCACAAATAGCCTCCACGTTTAAACTTTTGATGAACTAAGTTCATCTGGAGAGTTCAGAAAGATATAAAGTTTCAAGACTGGGCCGAACAATTTGTATTAGAACGGTGTTGAATTCAAAGAGAATTGAAGTTCACTAAAATTACATATTTTTGAAACTTTGGAACATAAAATCCTTAAAATTGAATTATTAAATTCACAACGTAAAATTCCAGTAGCTGAAGAGTTTAAAACTGGATTGAATGGACTCTGATAGCATGTCATGTAATTCCGTTCAAGAAATCTTCCAAGTAGCTGGCAGGTGAGATTGTTTCAGAGGAAATTAAATTCTGAATAAGAACACAATCCAAGGTTTGTATCCCGAGTTCATTCGAATTTATTTTTTCCACTTCACCATTTCCAAAATGAGCATCAAACGAGGTAACTTAGTATTGAGATTAATTAAAATGGATATTTCCTTTCCCTCTCCCTTCTGCCCTCCAATAAGCCCCACACTTTCTTCATTTTCTCATCCGGAATATGTTAACAATGTTCATTGGAATCATTTTCACATGGTTTAGAAAGTTTTCAAGACTTTAATTTAGTATCGTTTCTTAATTTTGAGATACTTTTTCTCACAAAAGTGTGAGAATGTTGTATCGCACTTTTTAAAACTCCGAACTTCAACTGTGAGTATTTCACAAGATACTGTTAACTATAACTTTGTTCATTTCCAACTCCACAAGTTTCATTGGAATTTAGATTTTTAATCAATCGCAATTTGTAATTGACAGTGATCCAAGTAATTAAACCAACTTTTATCCATAAAATCCTTCCCGTTGAATTAGCAATTGCTGAAAAGTTCTTCGAAAAAAATAATATTTGTAATTACGCACTCTCTATGAAAGTTCCAACTATCACCAAAACGGTTGAAACCAGCTCGGAAAACTTGTGTCAGTTCTTTGTTCTTGAACACACACGTGACCTCTTATTTTTCAAACACTTTTTCGACACGCCCACTAATCTTCTGACCTATAAGATACGAAGTGACGCTGGAATTCGATTGGTGCTCACTGTAATACAGTGTCCATTCAGTAATTATCCTTGCAAATTTGTTCGAACGTTATTTGACGAATATTGCACTCACATTCGATAACATATGTATGACGTCACTGACGATATTTGTGTAACAGATGAATGAAAATATGAACATTCGTTCTTGTCACTCCAGAGAAGTGGAGTCTTTGCAGTTGTTTTGATGACTGATGCTGGAAATCAGATGTGGTAACATAAACAAGCATGAACTTGTCAATAATATGGTGTTCAATACCAATGAGAAGGGTTCACTTGATGACGTATGATATATAGCCGGTGAAGATTCAATTTCATTCACCATATTTTCACTTCAGTATCTAACGCACTGCATTTTATACTGGAGTTAGTCGATAGATGAGTTTGAGCCCAAAAAAAGGCATGCGTTTTTGAAAACTTCATTTATATCATTCGTATCCCACAAAAAAGTGTAGTTGGTGCATGAGGTTGTAAAACGAATATATATATATATATATATATATATATATATATATATATATATATATATATATATATATATCGATGAAAACTTATTTTTTGATGACCAGATGAGGAAAAGTATTGTTTTTGGTGCGCACAGTATGCATGGTACGCTATTGCGCATCGAGTCCGCCACTGTCGTACCGTTGTGACGTCATCTCGTTCACAGTACACCGATAGATTGTTTGATACATCATATAGAGATACGTCATTCATAATTATCTGCGCGAATTGAACCCGTTTTCATACAAAATAATGGCATACTTCCCGTAGCGTACACAACGAGTATCCACATATGTAGAGATACGTATATCCCATCGTCCAGGGATGATGTGACGCATGTAGGCTACGTAACCAGCGTAGTATCCAGCTAGTATGAAATTAGTTTTTGTGAAAGTCTTGATAAGGTATCCACACGTATTATCCATGTATGTGTACACGTATCCGCGTATTATCCAGGGATATGATGACGTAAGCGACTAGTATCCACGTAGCTCAAGAGCCAAGATACATACAGTCGGTGTGACCGTCGAGAAAGCCGGTTGGTATTAGTTCTTCGACGGGCATAACTGCTGCCAACTGCCATTTGTCGCGGACCTGGAACATAATAATCACGTGATATATCCAGAGGATTGGCGGTCGCAATCGACCGTTTCTAGTATTCATTATGATGTTATACAAAGCAAATTCCCTAGAGAAAAACTGTACTAAAGAAAAAGTGATCTGAAAATCAACAGTACCAAGAACCAACTGATCCGAATCTCCTACTTTTTGAACATACCGTACAGAAGTTGGAGTGGGAAGTTTATCTTTATCCTTCAGAAATTACTCATAATGTGTTCCGGACTTTCGGAAAATGAAATACTCTCATCTGCGGCGGAAAATAAGGGTTATAAAGACAGTGCAGTCCTTGGTGTTGAAGTTCATTGGTTTCAAATAATTAAAATGGGGTGGTAAGATCGCCCTTGTGGTGCTTCGTTCAAACGATCCCAACTCTTATCTATTGCCTCAATTGGGGAACAATGATTTTGTATCAAGTCTCGATGTTATTAAGAAGAAAATCCATTCGAAGTAGATCTTACACACCTTATCTCAACCATCACTAGAACCTATGGAACATTAGATGAGTTGTAACCATTTGTGGAAGGGAGAAGTCAAACCTTTCAATTTCATTTCTGTACATGTTGCTCAAAGAAAAGAAGTTATAAGTTCAATTGGATCTTAGTACAGTCAGTTTTCAGTACAGTCTGTTTTCACCATTGTTGGTCGTATATTCAGGTCAGTTTATTTTCAGAGCAGTTGATTTTTAGTACAGTTGGTTGTATTTTTGGGGAAGTTGGATTCTAGAGCAATTGTACAGTTCACCTACCCGTAAGGTTTGAGTTGTTGGATCCGACAAAATTCGAGGAGCTCAATATTGTGAATTGAATACCGATGGAAAGTGGAAGGGCAGATCACACACATATAATTACTTTGAATTATTATTGGAAGTGAGTGTTTATTATAACTTGCATTATACAGTTTGTGTGAAAATTATCGAATTGATTTTTATCCAACGATCTTAAGATCACCATAGTCATGTGTCACTCTACAGATGCTTGTGAAATATTCGGGATACAATTCGACGTCAAATAGCATAGTAATCAATTACTTCAATCAATCGAGAAGCGAGTGGCTGAGTGAAATGTTTCAACATATTTGAATTGATCCGTTTGGTATGAATATTGTTATCAAACAGAAATGTTGTGAACAAAACATACCTCTTCCACTGCCTTGAATACTCTCATTATATTGGCCCCTGCTAGTTTCTTGAGATCTTCTTCGCTCCACGCAGGGTCTTCTAACAACCTTGCTAGCAAGTCGGGGTATTTAGAGACGTCTTCCAGACCTTGAGGCGTACTGAAACATAATGCATTACGCATGAAATATGATACATGGGTCACTAAAGCTGACCTTCCATGAACACGATTTGCGTTTCGCTTTCACAAGGCGGTGGAATTGAGGCTCAACAATCGGAAATCGCGTAAATCTCGTCACTGATTGGTCGTTTTATCACCATGGTGGCTTGAAAAACCTTGCGAATTCGCTGATCGAATACCGCGTTCATGGAAGGCCAGCTTCACATATACGTGAGCGAATATTGAAGGAAAAGTTCTCATCCGTAGTTTGTACATGTTTGTGGAACACTGAAAATATGAAAAATATCAAACATTGGATATTTTTGAATGGAACAGCAAACCTTCTTTGATATATGCACCCGGATTGAAATCTATGTGTGCTCATTCAAAGCATTGCATCAACTATATAACATGCTACATGTGTGTAGCATTGTATAACTGGCCTTCCATGAACGCGGTATTTCCTCAGCAAATTCGCAAAGCGGCTTTTTAAGCCGCCATGATGATAAAACGACCAATCAGTGACGAGAGTTACGCGATTTCTGATTGTCGAGCTCGCCTCAATTCCACCGCCTTGCGGAAGCGAAACGCAGATCGCGTTCATGGAAAGCCAGCTTGAGATGGGTTTAAACCCGTCCCAATGATCTTACTCTCACACAATCTTCAGATCCTCTTCATTGAAAAAAATACTTCTATATATTTCAGACGTAGGATTTCTCACATCATTCAAATGGCAACGATTCCAATCCAATTTCTAAGAACATCTCAACGGTATTTATCTTTGAAGTCAACTTTTCGAGTATTCTATCTATATGCATGTTGAACTGAATCGGGTTCTCAACCAGATTGAGCATATCGATCTTCAATTCTGAGAATGTATTGAATAAGAAAGTGATAGATGCAGTCTCAAGTTGTTTGTTGTGTGATGCATTCATATCGTCGACCTTTTTTTCCGAGACTAATGCCGGAAATGTATTTAACTTGATCAAACAAATTTCATATGCTTGGCGTCTCAGATGAGGTGAGGAGAAATGTTAGAGAATGAGAAGGCGAGTAAGAGAAAGGTGATGAAAGATAGAGATGAATAGAGCTAAGAAAGATGGAACAATATTGACATTTATGATAGTTTGGTTCTGCGTTCAGATGGCGATCATCTCAAAAAGAGCATATTACTTTTATTGTAAGCCAGAACGGATAGTACACGTTGTATTAAATTCTCGTTCGGTCGCTGCATCTGGAAGCTTCTGTTCAAGAAATAAAACCAAAACTTGAAAGTATATCCTATTTATATCGACTCGAATCCTCCTTCCAAGCTGCAAAGCTTTTCTCTATACATACAGATTCTTCCAATACATTAAAAAAGTTTAGTCGGTTATTTGAAAGCTGAGAAAAATGTTCGAACTTTTACGGCCGAGTCAATTGATTAACGAGTCTGAGATGAGAATTAAAGGAGTTACGTAGTGCGCAGAATCGGAACCAACCCAACATGTGGCTTTACTGATGTGATGGGTTGCATCCCTAATTAATAAAACGTATCAACCCAACCAAACCGAACTCTTTGAAACTGGGAAAATGTAGAATGTGCTTCGAAAGATGAGTGAACAATTACCTTGAATTATTTTTGTTGGTTATTTCCATCTCTCAATCTTTGTCGATGTGTATTGTGAGTAGGCATCCTGGATTTTTTTCATTCGTACAAGCGTAATTTTTTCAACTTCATTATCGTATTTTATTGTGAATGAGTTTTGAGAAATTTTAATCATACAGGAAAACGGATTTCGAAATATTTTAGATATCGGTAATAAAAAGTATCAAATCTTCTTCTCGTAAAGTTTCACAAGTACAGTCACGGTCATATAAAGTAATCGATCGAGTAACATCGAACATCATCATGAAGAGAGTACACTGTCATTAAACGCTTTGAAACCGTCAAACAATGTGCTCACTTGTTGCATGTGTACTCTTTGTATAGTCTTTGGAAATATATAATGTGGAAGAAATACATGGATTTCTCAAAATTTGTAGCTCAAGTTTTAGAATAAACCATTTTATATGACCGCAAGTGTACACATATGAGAAAAATATTCATCTCTCCATACATTCTTGATATATTTCGATGAATTGCTGTTAACACAGCTGACAATACGGTTGCCACTTGGACACAGTAAAACATGCAACATCAATTATGAAAAATTGAAACATCGTCATAATTACAATAATATTATTTTTGAAAAATTCCTGAAAGTAGACAGAAATCTACATAACTCTACTGCAACAACAATAAAAATTTATACGATGAGCTAGATAATTCTACATGTTACTCATGCATGCCATAACTTACTAATTGATACCGTCGTAGCCGGCGCCAATGCCCACGTGATCGACGCCGGCGACGCTACGGATGTGATTGATGTGTCCTAGAAGAGAAAACAAAAGAGAGTTACCAACTTGTCAAAAACTTGAGGACATTTAATCTTCTCCATTGTTTAATATAATCCAGCAGAAAGTTTGTGATTTTCAGCGTAATGAGAGTTTACGCATAACTTGGTACACTTCTTCAATTACAAGTGCTTGTGGATGTACAATTATCCAACAAACTGGAACATCTTGTTCTATTTGATGATGAGTGGTGTTGGAGAAAATTCAAAAGTTTTGAAACCATTTAATTACTTGAACTAACAACAGCGCATGAGAATGATCATCCCATTGATTGAAGAAATACTGTACATATATCATTTGCATTCGATTATTCTCATGATTATTCTTATGTACAAATCATTAAGTACAAACCAGAATATGGTGAGTATATACTATTTGATGGAAAGACCAAGACCATCGCATGATCAACATTTAACACACATCACACATTGTACACATCAGTTCTCACACTTGTATATATAATATATATATATATATATATATATATATATATATATATATATATATATATATATATATATATATATATATATATATATATATATATATATATATAAATATATATATATATATATATATATATATATATATATATATATATATATATATATATATATATATATATGAATTATTATTTCCGGGAATGCTTTGTGTATTGAAATTGGAAAAACATGTCAATATGCTTTCCTTACGTTTCAGCATGTTTGGACATGCCATTCTCAAGGGATCGTTTATTGATTCAAAATCACAGAATTGAAATTTTTAATCTGAATTCAAAACAACACAAATTCAGAATAAAGTTTCAAATTTCAATACACATGGTATTCCTAAAGATAATAATTCACATAATAAGGACTTTTGAAGTTTAAAACATAATTTATATATATATTTATATATATATATATATATATATATATATATATATATATATATATATATATATATATATATATATATATATATGTATATATATATATATATATATATATATATATATATATATATATATATATATATATATATATATATATATCACCATGTGAAAGTGAGATAGAAAGTTCACTCCAATTATTGTGGTGTGTGTGATTCCGTTTTCGACTTGATCACAAACACTCGTGCAATAGTGTTGAATTGCGACCAATGCAATCCGATACCAATCTCTGTGTCATCATGTTTTGACTGCAGTGAAACATGACCAGTTGCTGGGTGTTTCCATAGTCAATGAGTTCATGTATGTAATTCGACTCACCAATGACGTCAGCAATCGTTGCTGAAGAATTACATGTGATGAAGTACGTGTAGAAGTTCACCATCACAATTCCTCCGTTTAAGGCCTGAAAAAAACATCAATATGATAATTAGACTCATAGTCATAGTTAGAATTAGACTTCTCAGTTCGATCATGGGCATAGAATGGGTAATATTATCCATGGGCATATATCTTATTGATCAATTCATTGATTCCATTCATTAATTGGAATTACGTCTTCAATATTATATCAAATCATTCAAATAGATTTCAAAATATTCGAACAAGTTACACTCCATGAATACCCGTAAAGTGGGGTGATTCTAACCCACTGGTGTGACTTTGCCTTTTATTCGTGAAAAGTTCCAAACTGCTACAAATGAGAAAGTTTTGATTTTATCGTATTCATTTTGATACGTATTTTGATTTTGATACAGAGAAAATGAATACGATGAAATTAGAATTCTTTCATTTGTAGCAGTTTGAAACTTTTTCGAACAAAAGGGCAAAGTCTCACCAGTGGGTTACAGTCACCCTACTTTACGGTATTTTCAATGAATCCTGGCACCTCCACCAAAGTATGAATATTCTATCAATTCACAAGTATTTAATATGTAATATTTGACGCATGTGATTATATTTTCCGATGAGTGAGTGTATTTATAATCATGAAAGAAGAATGCAGCTCATAAAATTGTGTGACCAGCGTGGAAGTATTAATTTTCTCAAGACATTTTTTACATCAGCTCGCTTCACAACGTTAATGCTATTCAGATAATTGAACGACATTTCTTCATGACATGATGACACTTTGGATATCAATGAACCAGCTTGATCATTCCAATAATTTGACGTGTCCATATTTATAATGAGACAGTTTTTGTATTGAATTTTTTTTTCAAAATATAATTTTTTCAATGTTACAATCGTTATGTTTGAGAATCTTTTTTTGATTCTGGTTATAGTGCTTGTTGTACACCCGTCGACCTTGATATCTAGTGAATTAGGTTCTCATGCGTTTTCATAATCACATCTTATTCGAATTGTATGCATTTTTATAATAAGGTACTTATTGATGATGGTTACATTCGATGGTAATCTCTCAAAATCATTGTATCTCTCCAAACATTTCCATATTTAGTTATTATCATGAGGATGTTTCTAAATTTCGATATCATTCCATAGAGAATTGTTTCCAAATGATTTCGCCCCCAAAATAGGATCTCGCCAATGTTCTGATTATATTTCAATTTGATTGATAATTGCCTGACCAGTATGCCAAAACTTCTTGTCATACCTATATGACTGGTAGAAAAAACAAACCACAATTCTGTCACCATGAAATTGAACGAAAATTTTCGTTTTGCTTTCCTGATCAACATGGGAGATATATTCTCAACTCATCATTCAAAAAGCAGTCGTCATTATTATCATCATTCTAATATAAAGCACACCCACCTATTTCAGTAATTGAATATGAATAAGCTAGAAATTAATAGCGCTTTGAATCTGAGTTATGAATATATTTCATTCAGCCTCTTACGCAAAACAATCATCTACTCTGATAAATCATGAAACCAAATTTCAAGTGACTGTTTTCAAATTGAATTCTTCTCCTCGAGTTGATATAATGGGCTTTTAATATGAAATATCTAATTCTAGGACAAGAGCAGTGGAAAAATCTCGAGCACACGGGACTGTAAATCACTCAACTTTTCATCGCTTATAAACCTTTCCATTGAATTATCGAGAAAGTACACGAAATTTGATCTCTACTGTTCATTAAAAGGATTATTCATTATCACTTCATTGAATTACATCGGTTGATTGTTGATTTTTGGAGTTTAATTCCATCTTTCCTGAGCACGTATTGTCTTCAATACTTCACATTAAATATTGTTTCTTGATGATTGGATTTTTTATCTTCTCATATTCATGTCTTTGACGTTAGTCAGAAGCTTTATTGAGTGAGAATAACACGGTGAATTTCAATATACTTATCGCTTGACATTAAATTTCTCGAGCAATAAATCAGTGGTTTGTTGATATATATTCAACCGAGATGAAATTTAATCGAAAATGATTCAATATTTGAACCAGATAATGTCCATTATCATTTCATAAAAGTGGTGGTTGGCACTCTTATTTTGTTTGAATCTAGTCTTCATCCTCGTGTGAACACAAAATGGCGGAATCAAACAAAATTCATCATTTTCTCTGCATTATTCATCGCCTGATGTAATCTAGAAAAGTTTTTGATACCCATCGGTGAGGGTATTTCAAATTTTGAAAATATATGTATGAAAATACTATATGGTTTTAATAACGTGAGAGCAACAAACATTCATATCCCTGAAATTGAAAAGATCGATACGTTGTGAGTTGAGAGGTGTTAAGATACATTAAAATATGATTGACATGTGAGAAAAGTCATGAAAATCAAGGAATCAGTTACCAAGATGTGTGAGTGACTCCATATCATAGAACTGATTGAATGGCACCATCACATGGCATCAAATAACATATAGTATAATTCTCGATCTCATCCCAACACGTATAAGCTGAATTTTTCTAGTAATGATCATGATAGTATAATATTGCGATACCATTGATCAACATTTTCCCAATCATCTCTCAATTCCAATTCAAAAATAGAACACTTCGATTATTAACTCATAATAATAATAAAATGAATTATGAATATGTTGCTTATTCTTGATTGATTAGCAAGTAATATGAAAAAAGTCATGTAACATATTCACATGGTGGATGACATATAATTGATTATAGCAAGTGATATGAGAAAAGTCATGAAACATATTCACATGGTGGATAACATGGGCCTAAACATATCCATAACATTCATAAACAAAAAAAATAAAAAAAATAATCAGATTAAAAATTACTAATTCATAGATATGTGGAAGTTAATTATTGTCATTTAGGAACTCATGGATGGAGGAAAAACATTTATTCGATAGGAAGTTTTTTAACCATAGTTTAAAATCATTCATTCCTATGACTAGCTTGAGGCATTCGGAAAGGCGATTATGAATTATGATGTCTATACTTATTTCTTTTCTCAGAGCGTCTAAGACATAAAATTACTATAATTCCTTGTTCCATATTTGTGAATTGAACTGACATTTGTGGAAAGATATTCAAGTTCCACAACGAATCGAATAACATGATATATTTGTACGAACATGATACGGTAGATATTTTGAATTCAATGAATAGTGGTTCACACGAATCATTCATATATATATATATATATATATATATATATATATATATATATATATATATATATATATATATATATATATTCATGGAGTGGATTCACCATTCTTATATCACCATTCGCTCATGAATATAATGCATTTCAACCTAGAACCTACTCAGATGTGTGTATATGTTTTCTGAAGGCTATGAGAGAGGTTTTTCATTGAATAGATTTGGCAGAGATTTCAAGTTTCACGGTAATCATGAATACTGTCCAATATTTGTATACAACCTATGCTTCTCTTGTGTAATATATATATTTTTTTTATAATTGCCGTATCACGTTAACTGCTATCGAATACTGTTCACTCTTGAGCAACTTTTATGAGGATGATCAATTAGTGAATTGAATTAAAAATTCTATATGACAAATGTATCATGATGTGAACATAATAGTTTCATGCATTGTATAGTGTGGATATAATTTGGTGATCAAATACAGTATCCATGATAATGTATCAATATATTTACCTTCACACTCCGAATAACTTCACACGCCAATTATCATTTACTTAGAGAAGCAATTAGTTTTTTTTATATGTCAGAAAATTGAGTGAACTGTACTTTTCAGATCAAACAGACAATGAAATAGGAAATTGAAAACTGAGAACTCGCAAAAAATATCGAAATATAAATCAAACGTATGAAATATATCTCTTCTGTGAGTGGAATGTAAAGTTTGTTAGTTCGATCAGAATGGAAAGCAGAGAGGAGAACATCTTTACAGTATATGAGTGCTTTGATTTTGAACAATTAAAGTGAGAAGTTTTGAGCTCAATCGAAATTACTAATGACATGTACACAGATTGTGTACTATTTTCAGAAAGACTCTATTCAGAAGAACAAGAAACTGTGCATATTAAGAGATGAATGATTACAATGAAAATATATGATGCAAGATAAAAAAAGTTCGAAGATGAAAAGAGGGACGTGGGTTTGATGTTGATGATTCATTAGAACCAGCTGGGAATAGTTCTCTAACTGAATTCAATGAAAAACTGTAAATTGAAGAAAAGTCCTTAAGAACAGTAATTTCATAGTTCGTTTTCAAATTGTCTTCGGAACCTCTCATGAAAATTGTGAACCAAATTCTAATGGACAAATGATTTATATGTTCAGCTTGAGATGCTCTATGGAAAAAAGCAACAGAAATGAGAAAAATATGAGGTAAGAACGTAGCTGAAAGTAGAGAAGATGGAGATTGTCATTAGGTCTTCATTGAAGTTTCATATATTATTTAATATAGCCTCATCGAAATGTCGATGAAAAATGAAACTGGACATCTGAACAGATATGAACGTGACCTGAACTAATTGATCGAAGGGTTACTTTCAGAGGTACGTCAGTTTAAAAAGCAATACAAAGAAAGTAATCATGTGAAACGAACTAAATCCCCAACGACTGAAAACGCCAACGAATAAATAATCGTATTCCATGAAAAGTATATGCAACAGAACAAAAATCCACTTGATATTTAAAAAAGTACTGATCTGTAAATCAAAATCGTGATTCGTGAAATACTCCAAACAAACTTCTCCATTACACTCATATTCTCATTATTTTGAATCGGTGATTTGTTTTACATATACATCGAAACTTGACACGGAATTTCTATTCTCCAATCAAAGCTATATTCAGGAAAAATATTGAGAAAATATTCAATGAATAAATATATATATATATATATATATATATATATATATATATATATATATATATATATATATATATATATATATATATATATATGTATATATATATATATATACATATATATATATATATATATATATATATATATGTATATATATATATATATATGTATATATATATATATATATATATATATATATATATATATATATATATATATATATATATATATATATATATATATATATATACATATATACATATATTAAATTCATGTATATATATATATATATATATATATATATATATATATATATATATATATATATATATATATATATATATATATATATATATGATGTATACCGGTGGTGAAAAAATATTCTATTTCCATGAATTGCACTCACCACCGTTCTTAACACGTCATCCGGAACGTTTCTCGACGAGTTGCATAACGCGAACGCTGACGAGTGCGAGAATATGACGGGCGCTTTGCTCGTCGCTAACGCGTCACGCATCGTGTGAAATGACGCGTGACTCAGGTCTACCATCATGCCGAGACGGTTCATCTCGCGCACAACCAGCTAGAACAGAGAACAGAGGTGTGAGTGTTGAACGTGAGACAATGCTGAGCGTGGACTTTTCACTTTTCATTTTGGAGTTATGATACATGTAGTACGAGATCGAGAAACATGATGGCAATGATTGACTATTGAAACCTCACTCGACCCAACTTATACAAGTCGTATAAGTAGATGGAAATATATATATATATATTTTTTTTTTTATAACATCGAAACTTGATACAAAATCATCGTTCCCCAATTAAGGCCATGGATGAAATTTAGGATCGTTTGGACGGGGATCACGAGGGCGATCTTACCACCCCGCTTCGATCATTCAATTTTATTTCAAGTTCATTAACTTCAACACCAGGACTGCGCTGTCGGTGACCATAATTTTTCGTACATATTCGGAAATAAGAATTTGATTGTTAAATTTGTAGCCAAAATTGCGAATTTTCCCAAATATGAAAACTTTGACAATTGATGATTAGGTACATCTCTCTATACATTCTCCAATTCTATATTTTTTTTTGCATATTTCATCCTTCCTTGCATCAAAATGTAATCCAACTATCAGGACTTCTGCATTCTCATATTATAATCCTCACGTTCAAAATTCAGGCACAATGTTGGGTGAGAGAGTGGTACAAGAACCAATCCTCGCTATCTCCCATTTGTACCATCAGAAGACACATGAGACATCCATATATTATTACCGACTTGCTTTTTCATCATACCCAGGCACCGTGCTATATTCTAATTTTTTTTTGTACCTCATTGGTTTCACAAGTGTCCTGTATGATTGTTATCGAAAAGAGGTGGGATAGGATAGTGGGAAGGACGCGGTCATGGTCCATTACATATTCATATCAATTCCATATCATCATATATTTCCAATATCGAATCAGATATTCAGGGATCATTTTCTGATGATTGGATTCTAGTATCATTTTGATTTCTCAATCAAAAGAAATACATAATATAAAAGGTAAATATTCGAATCAACAAACGTTGATCAAATGGAAATCCATTGAATACTTCTCACTTAATCATACTTCCTAAATCACCCAATAATACACAAACAGTCGTATATCAAAGAAACTGTCACACAAATCCATTCCATGCACACAGAATTACCACAAAGCAATCCTGCTTTAGTGTTTGTCTGTACCAACCGGAACCCCAGGACGATGGCAGTTCCTGGTGGGACGATTGGATGTTCGGTGACTACACGCCATATCTTGTAATTACATCAGAGTATGATTGATGCTTATGTAGAGCAAACTAGCAAAACATAATTGATAGGCTTCGATTGATAGATTGATAATCCTCCAGCAGGATCTCCTGACTAAGCTGACAGAGGTGACACCTTTCAGTGATTGAGGGTTGTGGTGGGGAAGGGAAAGGCGAAGGGGGGGGGGGGAATAGAGTGGGGGAAAGCTGATCTGTGTCATCAGATATTAGTGCTTTCAGTATTGGATATGGTAAACAGTTTGAAGGCGGGAAGTCCTGATAATCGAAGTATGAAAATAGATATGGAACCTGGACCATTCTTCAAAAATCAAGTTTGCCTTTCAAATGTCAGCACAAGTGAGGATTATTTTATGATATCGAAATGCAATTAGCACAATTATCAGAATGTAATAGAGACAATATAGACAATTCTCAGTATCAAAATGAAGTTAATAAATGATCAAAATGAGGTTGTACCGTTTTTTCAACTGGAAAAAGGAGTAGGGACATTTTAATCGATATTATATCGAAGATAATAGCTCGATCATCCGTGATGATATATATGACAAAATGAATCGATGTTGATGAAGTCGTTAGGCGAACGATAATCATTCATAAATCGATATACGGGGTCATATAATTGATATGTCACACCATTCGATATAGTTATAAGAAATAGAACCACTCTTCGTTAGATGAGCATAGCGAAGATTCCATTTCACATACCGAAAAAAATCGTCTTTGTTTTCATGTTTTTTTTCTTGTAATTTTGTGCGCGACATACAGGTCATGGAAAAGTACCTATCAATTTGAAACTTCTTATACATATTTTTGTCATACCAGAATAGGCTGGGTATGTTTTTCAGAAATGTCGGTCAGAAGGTTTTTGCGGAAAAAATCGTAAGAATTGAAAAATACTCTTAAGAATAACCCAGAGGAAAAATACTTTGAAAACAAGAATTTTTCAAAAGCTCTCAAATTTTCACCGAATATGAGAAAAAACTATTACATACCTTCTAAGAGATTTTTTAAACAATCGGATGAGAAATAACAAAGAAAAAGCAACAAAAGTGTACATTTTATTGAATATTTGGATCAATGGGGTTTGCAAAGTGTATATGCGACAGGTTGCAGCACTATGAAAATCAACAATTTGTAGGGAAGGTTTTAGAACATTTGAGGTAATCCATGATCCGTAGATGTGGATTGATCTGAAAAAATATTTTTCATTTCAAATTTCCATACTTCAAAGCTCATTTCACAACACAAATCCCGCGTTTTGCTAGTAGTTATCAACGGGAAAATGTTCTTAGCCTGCATTCCTCAATTTCAAATGGCTATTCAACCCCACATTTACAGTACACAATTATGAGGCATAACTTATAATTGGCTTGAATTACCAACATGGGTGAAGCTTTAACTGAGAGTTAAAACCAGTTATGATCATAATTGTTGATGTTAATTCGTATTACCAACTTTCAGAATTAGGTTAACTGGACTTGGTATCGTACTGGGCTTTAGTTAAGATCGAATCAGTTTGGACTAGGTTTGTTGAATGAAGGCCTGGTATCGCCAGGTGCAGTTAGTCTTATTCTGAGAGTGTAGATAAATAGCATGAGTTACCATAGTGATAACAGGTTCCAACTTTTAGGTTCAACTCACTTTGGTGATTCGGGCACTAGAATGGTATCATTGTCAGTTAGATGACTTTGGCTTTGTTGTCAGTTAGATTGGACTGAATTGGATAAGATATGTTGATCACTCAACAACAACAACAACAACAAAAAACAACAACAACAATGCTAGATTGGGTCAAAACAATATATGACAGACTCAAAGTGTGCCCTGTTGTTTTCGTTCTACTGTTTCATCACTTTGATTATTGTTTTGATATCTCAACTATATACGAATGAAATTACAAGAATATCCGATCAAACTTGAAAAAATGTGAAGGTTCCATAGAATATAGGTCAGTGTCCTCAATGCATATATATATATATATATATATATATATATATATATATATATATATTTATATATATAAGTATATATATATAAATATATATATGAATATATATATGAATATATATATGAATATATGTGTATCTTTTTGAAAGTGGACCATCCCATAAAAAGTGTGGTTTCCGAAGACACATATTGATCATCGAGGATAAATCAACTGAGAATGAAAAAACATAATTATCGATTACAATGCTCCAAGTGAAAAATATTTCACCGATAATGATGATTCGATCAGAGATCAATAAGAGATTATTTATAAATTATGATGGAGCATAATGAGAAAATATAAACAGTAACATGGTGATATTTTGAAAATAGTATGAAAATTAAAAATTGTGAATATTTATGCTATGAATGTGTGTATAGCTGTTTCTCAAAATGTCGAGCCAATGGACCCTTTCAGAGCTGAAATCATTATCAAATTCATGACGTTACGGTCAAGTTTGAACGTTCTACAAAATTCTACGGAAAATATATTGATAATGCCCTTAGTGTGCATACAGACATCTTAATGATAGAAATATTCGATACATCATACGTGTTGTTCGATGGTTGTTCGAGGATAAAGTTGTTACTTCCGTTTGCCTTCATTTTTTTTTTGTTATTGACTCGATCATTTGATTTCTTTCATCATTTTCAATCATCTCAAATCGTTCTCCACTGTATTTTGAATGAGAACTCTCAATAGATGAGAATCTCATTCGAATGGAGAATGTCTTCCACAAGGGTTTATATCTGGAGCTTCAAATCTGCGTGATATTGTGATGAATATCGATATTTTGTGATTTTCAATAGGATTTAGGATTCTGAATACAATTATATATATAACCAAGCTACGAACATATGAATACATGGGCCACAATTCTTTCCGCTCTATAAAAGTTCCCATATGAAGAGATAGATCGAAAAAAAATTGAACACTGAGAGCCACAACTTTTGATATCTTATGGATTGTCATCAATATCTCATCAATCCGTCCACTGAATTCGCAAACACATTCAAAAATTTAGAAATAATAGTACCTCTATCATGCTATTCACCATCCATGTATCCATATCTATATCCATCTTCTTATTCCTCTATTTAAAATGTGATTGTTCCCAAAAATAATGTAACTCTTCATTTTCTTGCTATATATTGCATCATCCATATTGTAATAGAATATGTGTGGAAATAATCATTGCTGATTTCTTAGGCCCGGAATTACCAAGTCCAGTTAGCCTTTATCTGACAGTTCAAACTTGTTATCACCATGGTTATCTGTGGTATTTGTTTTCATCAACTCCCAGATAAATACTAACTGGACTTGGTAATACCGGGCCTTAGTGAAGTATCGACTATTCATAATAATAATATTCATCTTCACTGTCGTTCAAAATATTAATTACTTCCTCTTTGTTTGAATGATAACCATGCTTTTCCTTCTCTTCCTTCTCTCTCGCTCTCTCAGTTTCTCTCCCACTCTCTCTAACTCTCGCTCCATTCTACAGTAAAACTAATATAATTCACACGCGTAGTATCCACGAGTTTCCGGCATTTTGTAGTAACATAGAATGCCATGCAGGTATGTAGATAATCTCCCATATATAATGGTGCTGTGCAGGAATGTGTGACTGAGGCGACCGCAGCGCTGTAAACTTTACACATTCGACTGGTCTTCCATTAAATTACTGCATTCACTGTGCAATATTATTATACTGCATGGTGATAAGTTTCATTTTATAGAATTCTATTCACAGACGCGAGAACATCCGGCCAATACGGTGTGAGTTTATCTGTGTGAGACGTGATTATATTGAATTTTATTCAATTTGAAGATCGGTTGAATTGAATTCGGAGGTGAGATTAATCAGTTACGTACCTGAGGTGGTTCTAACACGAGGGATATTCAGAGGTGTCCTTAGTGTGAATAAAGTTTCCACAAAGGTGATTATTTGTAGAGATATTGTGAATGTTTATAATTATGGATCAACAATATTTCAGAAAGTATTTATCTGCACGGTGTGAAGCTGATTTACAACAATACGTTCATCCGGAAACCCACCACGATTGTTTATGCCTCAGTTGACACTAAAAATGGTCATAAAACATATCTTCTGCGTTACATACATAGTTCATTACTTCTTGGTATATTTCATCGATGTGTTCTCAAAAAAACTGTTTTTTGAGCTCAATTAGGAATAATCGGTCTACCAATATGAACTCGGCATACAAGACTGGGGAAAGTTCGTCATTTCATGTTAACAATCAAGTTAACAGAAACTATTCATTTGTAGCAAAACGGTATGCTGATGAAGTTCAATTCATTTGATTGATGAAGGTGAACCAACCAAAGTATCAATTGTTATCTTCATGATTAATATTCACTGGTTTTGTTGTATGTAACGGTTCGACGTATTTTTCAACTATTTTTTCTACATTCTCTCGAAATTATTCATTCATTCTCATCTCAAATCATCAATACACTGATTCAACATTGATACATCAATGAATACCAGGAGAATACATACTTTTCTGTGGGTGGGTTCCCCTTAAAATTGAAAACTTGTACAATTGAGAATGGATAGTGCTGCTATGGACCATGGATACTTCACCGGATTGGTTCATGAGTGTGTGAAAGAACGAGATTCAATTTCCCTCACTCACCTCTAATCACCCTGTCAATGTCCACAATTAGTGTCAAGATACGGACACCAGGAAGCGTTAGAAGCGGACTGGTGATAGCCAATCACAATCCACAATTCAGCCCGCTTGTCACTCGTTCGATCGTTCGGAATTCCCGCTAATTGCAGATATAAACGAGGAATTGAAATTGTTTAAGGGGAAATTGAAACTTGTTCTACCTTAAGTATGAAATGTCTTCGTACTGTTTCCATTGTCTATGTTCATACCGACGACTGTTTACCTAATCACTCAAATGGATGCCCAAATTGATTTCAATTAGGATACAATACGCATATTCATCATGTAAGATTGCATACCCCAGCTAGAATATCCCCAACCATTTCTTCATCACATATATTTGTCAAATTAGAAAATGATGTGTTGAATTTGAACTGAATCCATCGTGAAACATGAAATACAAATCTGTTGTCCATTCAAACGTTAATATTGAAGATTTGATATTGAAGTTGATGGAGGGAATTTCGACTCTTTTGCTAATCGGTCTCACATTCTAACTCAAACTTACCGTAATTCGACTCATGAAAAATTGTATTGACAGTGTGATATTTGTGTGGAAAATCCAACAGCATATTTTCAATGATTTTCACAAAAATTGGATAAGAAAGAACAGAGAAAGTGCAATGAAAATATACATTCATTTGAATATTGAGATCATTTGGTTTTGCAAAGTATATATGCAAGAGGTTAATGAATGCATGGTGACAAGTTTCATGTGAGGTTTTCAAACGTTCAAAGCAAATTCAAGATCTGTAGATGTAGATCAATCTGACCTAATATTCAACATTCCAGATTCTTATATTTCCAAGCTCATCTCACAATTTGTATACTGCGTCTTTCCGGTTTATCCACTCACATGGTGAAAAAAATGAACGGAAAAACATGAACCAATTGAGCTAGAAATGTTGAGGAAAAATATGAGATAATACAATATGCAATTGAATATGCTAATAAGCCAACAAGTGTAGCCAATAACAACAAATGATTCGATTATAGAATACGAATAATTTTTTTGCTGATGAATCGAAAACAATACAAATGATGACGATTTTTGACAATATTCAACGAGTGAGTCAAGAGTTTCTTCCAGTTATTTTCATTTGGATAGTGAGAATTTATTTCAATCAAATTTATTGATGCTTGTCATTTAATTTCCAGGTAAGCTGATTTTCCTATTGTTGAAAAATGTTGACGGCATACCTGAATTCTTCACGCTTTAGCAATCAACAACAAGTCGTTCTATATAAGATCAAACTCTCTCTGGCTTTCTGAAATACATACTTCCTCCGTCGTGCGAATCTTTTGGGGTTTCCATTCAGTTTGATCAACAATAATATTGTCATCTGTCGTTTATTTAACGAAGCGGAAACCCTCTCGACTTAATTCAAACAATCCAAACCGCATATTCCGGTGAGACGTCACAAGATGAATTGTAGAGGAAACAAAAGTGGTGATATCACAAACAATCTCAATACTTTGGCTTGGCTTCTCTCTCTCTCTCTCTTTCTCTCTCTGTCTCTTCTTTTCTCTTCTCTATCTCTATCTATATCTTACTATATTTCACTTTCCTACTCATTTAACTGTATATATAAATATATATCTTTCTCTCTCTCTCTCTCTCTCTCACTCACTCTCTTTCTCTCTCTCTCTCTCTCTCCCTCTCTCTCTCTCTCTCTCTCTCTTTCTCTCTATCTATCCATCTGTCTCTCTGTCTCTCTCTCTCTCTTTCTCTCTCTCTCTCTCTTTCTCTCTATTTCTCTCCCTCTCTCTCTGTCTTTTATTTTCTCCTCTCCATCCCTATCTATCTCTTACTATATTTCACTTTCCCACTCATTCAACTGCATATATATATATATATATATATATATATATATATATATATATATATATATATATATATATATATCTTTCTCTCTCTCTCACTCTCTCTCTCTCTCTCTACCTCTCTCTCTCTCTCTTCCTCTCTTACAACCACTCTCTCTCTCTGTCTTCAATTAGATTGATATTCCTTCCTCCCAACTCATAAGCAAATGTAGTAAGAAATCATTACGTGACCCGGCTGAAACTATATGGGATGATGAATCTATAATTTCGAAAGGTCCAATTTATTTGTCAGAATTGTATTGATCTCATGACTTCAATAAATGCTCTCAGAAACTTGAGATGTTTCAGTCGGAATAATATTTTGCGATATATTTCAGTTATTTTTCCACTCACTGTTTTTTTTCTCTCGAATTTGTTCAAATTTTAAATTCAGCATGGTTCAGTAACAAGTGATTTTATTCATATCACAGTCGAGTTGAAATGCTATACTGTTGTTTTTTATCGCTGCTAGATTTCAAAACTGATAATATTCATGATGATATAATCAAGATTCAAATTTGGAATGTCTCTCCAATATTTGAGCTCATACAAAAAATACACTACTACTGATGTGAAGTATATACAATAACTGAAACCAAATATTCCTAAGCTCATTGTACTTTCTATCTGAAACAAACAAATGCGTTATAGAAATTTTCGATCACCCCCCAACTTGACTACAATTCCAAACAATATTACGGGCATCCTAATTCTTTCTTTGTTCTCAACCAGTGGCAAGTTCACACAATAAAACCCAATGGGTTTTGTAGAGCTTTGCTGTAATTTGACAGGTTTCAACACGGATTACACTTGGATGGTGTGAATGTACCTAACGAACAATTCTAAAACATCATTAGCGAGTGATAATGGAATGAATGTGAAGAGTATTGTTTCTCGTGAAGTTGAGAGAGAGCAGCGGAGACATTGATAGAAAGAGATGGTTAACATGTGTTCCGTGTCACGTATAGAAAAGGCAGAGAAATAAGTGCATCATTCAATTTCGAAAAAAAACAATGTACGGTTGAAATATCCATTATTGAATGGTTATAATTATTTCCTGATGGGTCAATGCAATATGATTCAACCATTGATAGTCCAGTGGACGAGCGTGAATATAAGTTCACCTATTCCATACAATTGTGCCCTCGACGTATTATACTGAGAAACTGATCAAACTTCTCCTGTCACTTTTGTGAGTGATTCACATAGACCAGAGTATGATGATTTATTTTTAAATATTCAACTGTGATTCCAGGTTAACGCTGACAACAATACGAATCTATTGGAGAAATTTCACGCTGAATGCGTGAGTATTACACACTCAGTTCCATATTACACATAATTTTATTATAATCTTCAAACCGGAAAATCAGCTTTCCAATAAGAAACTATTGAGATATCAAAAAAAAGTTGTTGAGGGTTTGAAGCAGTATTGTTTTCACCACGTTTGAGGAAACTGAGAAATAGTTGAGAAATACACAATATTTACATTGTAACAAATAACGACATTTTATATGAAAGGAATTTCTCAAGTCTGGGTCCATTGGTGGTTAATCAGAAACGAAAATGGTTTGAATGACATTTAGGTGAGCGTGATGTTTTATAATTGAGCTAGCACAGTGAGTGGCTCAATTGTACCAATATATAGTAGCTGCAACATTTTGTGTGTGTGCACGTTGTTTTGTTCGGATCAGCATGACACTCCTGAAATTTTACTTTTCGGGACAAAAAGAATTTTAAGGGACTTATTCAACTTCATTGTGTTACATGTACAAATTGTCGGTACAAAATCGGTTCGACCACTTTTGAAAAGAGTAACAACGAATAAATACAAATCTCATATTAGATGAACTGAGATGGATACATTGTTACAAAAAATTTTCAGGGAACACCTTCATGTTCTGAGTAACTCCATATATGAACACACTATTGATATCGTGTCTTTTTCTCATTTGATCCAATATTGTGCCTCACTTACAATCGATATGTTGCCTTTGCTAAGAGGAACTGCCGTAAATGCTCACTGAAAATATATACTGTTCCAATTCAATACAAGAGATCATTCAAGAACGCCGAGAAAATCGATTATGAAAACTGAATGTGTTTTATTTGACACATTTCATTAGGTTTCATATCTGCACATCGACTCATTCCTCACGACTATTAAAAGTTTTTAGGGCAGAGTTGAGAGGGTTATCTCATTGAGGAGGGTGGCGAAAAATTTGATTCTGATGACAGAGAGAAATGTGAAATTTTGTCATCGCCTGACATGGCTTCATAAAAATTACGGAAGAACTCGCGAGAGAGAGAGAGAAAGAGAGAGAGAGAGAGGGAGAAAGTAAGAGAGAAAAGACAAGTAACTGGGTGAGTGAGTGAATGAAAAAAAGGAGAATGTGAAGATGGTGGGAGGCATTAGGGAAAGAGATGGAAAGAGAGACTACAACGAGAAAAGAAAGCGAAGCGAGAGAGATAGTGACAAAGAGGGAGATATATACATATATATATATATATATATATATATATATATATATATATATATATATATATATATATATAGAGAGAGAGAGAGAGAGGTAAGGGGATAAAATATGAAAGAGTTTGAGGGATTGAGGGGATGGAAAGTGAGACAATGAACGGAGAAGGAAGAGAACGAAAAGAGAGAAAGTGAGAGAGAAGGTGCGTGAAACGAGACGACATCACTTAAAATTTCACAGTTTTAGCATCTCCCTGTTTTCGCCTCTTTCCTCGCAGGCAGTCATGATTTATCACCTGGTGTAAAAAGCAAGACTGAGTGCTTGAGCCTTAAGTAGTGAAGCCAGCGGCTGCATTGCATTAACAAGTCTATTTAACTCCCGGTTTCTTATACTGATACATGTATATATACACACGTCCCTGATTGGAATAGGATGGTTCTCAATGAGGAAGTTTAAAAAATGAGATAAATACAGAAAAATGTATTTTCCAGGAAGCTGAGAACACTGTGATTTTCAGATGAGCGAAGTGGAGATTGAATTTTGACATACTCGAAAAAATACGAATATGTTTATTTTGTCTCTATTTCTGATCACACGCTACTGGTCAAACTGAAGTTAATAATTCAACAATGTTGAGTCACATGTAGGTTTTTGCACTGAAGTTCGTCAGATTGATTCATGTATTTTTATCGCAACTCGGAACAATAAATATCCGGGAAAATATGTGAGGACAAGTTCCAGAGAAATATAACCTACATACATTTCTTATACTTATCAAAGTCATACTTTGCACGAAAACTATGAGAAATCGTTATTAATTATGAGGTCATCATTTCGTGTCAGCCCTACGTATAATTGAACAAAGTTCATTCGATTATACGATTACATCACATACCATAAAACATATATGATTCTGATAGAAACATTGAACATTTCCTCATATGTTTTCCAAGGAACGAATGTATACTATGAGTCAATACATCTTGAAACGACGAAAGCTATTTCCTTGCTCTCACAAGATTAAGAAAACTTTCGTCTTGAATACCAGTATACCACTATACATATATACACAACTAACACACCGTTTCATTGTTAAACGGCGTGTGTTGAAACCGACGCCGAAGCCGACGCTGGATGTGGCCATTATAATTAATCATGTAAGATGTACCCTCCATTGGCCCCGCCGGCTCTAACTCTCTCTTTGTATATACAAAACAAACATTAATAACTCTCTTGTGGGATGTCTTGAGATGTATGAGCGAGGGAATATGTGATATTTCGTTCATCAACATGGCTGAGACGTAAATTAATCACAACTTTATACAAGACAAATAATATTGTTGTGTATATGTAAATCAGTTGACGTAACGCTTCTGTCAATATACTTATTGGATGGTATGTTTGACGCGTCAACGACAAGCGGCTTCAACTATGAGAGTAGAAATTGTCCTTGGATGGGATAACAGCTTACTTCTTATATGTTCGTTCGATGTAGAATTTATATCTCAAGATCAGTTCAATTTCATGAATTGTGAATACGGAAAATTCAAGAGAAAAAAAATAGCGAGGTGGAAGAAATAATATTTCAAACATGATACAACGAAGTGATTTTTATTTTTTGTTCGAGAATCTTTCATCGTATTTCATACTGTTCACATGAAAAAAAGGGAATAAACTCAATTATTGAGATGAAACATGGTCTGTGATGGAAATATATACTTAACTCATCGAAAAAACAAAATTCCGTATTATCGATTCAACCTACATCATACAAACCGGATGTAAACCGGATGCTCAGCTAAAATGATTTGAACTGAGATGGGTGACCGAGTGGTTAGTACACTGAACCGTCATACAAGCAAACGAGGTGCGATTCCCGCCATGGTCGACCATCCTAACAGGGGTTTTCCGTGGTTTCCTTTGTCGTCCATCTCAATACTTTTATGGTTCCTCAAATATGACCAACCCCTTCTCACTATATCTCAAAACCACAGCCTTATTCATACAGATCATTTTATATAAGAAATGAATGATTCGAATAAAGAAGGCTGTGCTCAAAACACCAGATGAAATAACCTCCGATACCAACATCCCATCATCTCATATATCATTCAAAGAGGCCAATAGATCGTGGACATCTGATAATTGCGTGTCGATAAATCTAATATGAACAAGAATAACGAATCACTTGGGCGCCAAATTCACAAACAAGGACGATGAAGCAGATTTGCGCAGGCGCAGTATGCAAACCCTGCAGACATTTTATGTATTTTGGTTTTTACAATTTCACTTCAAATTGTCACAATGAGACCATAAACCAATTAATGTATATAAGGTAATCTTGGTCATGCATTCAATGTATCCACAATGTTCTCAGACCTTTTGAGTATATTGATTATTGATGTATTATACAAATGATTGTGAAAATGGTTATTCAATTTGAAAATGAATTAAATTGAATTTTCAATTTTATTGAAAATCAATCGAAATCAATTATTGAAATTGAAAATATTTTCAATTTCATTATTACTGAAATAGTTTTACTCGGATCATTTTTTTTTCAATTGAAGTAATTATTCATTTTTCACAATTTTTTTGTCAAATTTTCAATTTCAATGATTTCCGTGAAAATAATGTGCTGACCTATTGAGATGTGAGAATTGTCTTCACTCATGAGCTGGAATAACTCGTAGCACCTCATGGGATGAATTGTTCGAGGATATATCATATATCACCTTCATTATTACGGTCAATGAATCACTCCAACTAATCTCTCTTATGGAATGTATCTATATTTCATTTCATACTATTGGATCCAGATTTATTGAAATGATTTTTGATGTGGTTATCTAGAAGATACAATCATCAAATGAGCATACATGGAAATTTCATTCTATTTATATCCACTGAATAATATATTGATTTGCATGATTTGCATTGATTGTATATAGGTTTGTGTAGGTTTCATGTATCATATGAGTTCTATGTTCCACTTATTTTTTTTTCTTCGATCAAACAAAATATACATAAACCAACATGAAATCATTACTCACGTGACACCGTCTCTCAACAGAATGGTTTATTTTCTTTCCACTCAATCACACAACTTATTGAATATTGGATCGAATTTTCAACAAAATGAAAGAACTGTTCAATATTTTATTATGTCGATCAATTTAATCGGTTCATAAATTATCAAGATAGGATATGTAGTGACTGATGTTCCTTGCTCACATCTTAAACTAACAGGTTGCTCAACTTATATTCACGAGAGAATGAAGATGCGAAACACCAGTACGCTATTGATATTAGATAAGATAGACAGTCGATCGTAACCTTCATCTCTCATCGACAGAAGTTCAGCACACTATATCAATAATATTAATTATGTAATGTTCGTCTTACCTTGCCAAAGTCGGAGAGCCCCGCTCTGTGAATAAGTGGTGGCGCCATTGTGGCTGTGGCTGACACTGTCGATGTGGTCACGGTAGCTCTGTCGGCAGTTGAAGTCGCTCTCTCAGCCAACGAACAGTCTGCCCTACCGAGGCCGACACGTATATTACATAGCAATCAGGAGATCAGAACAATAAGGAGTGATATGCTGCGATAATAGTGTGGGAGGTATAAGGAGTTATCAAAAATGTAAGTGTGAGGGAATATACTTCAAGTGTGGTGTTATAAAAATATAGAGATTATAATATTCTTTGTTTCTCCCACAGTCAAGTCTTCTTTGAAGACTTTGTGGATTTTTTGACTGTCATGTGTATTTTTGTATGTGAAAAAAAAAGATTAATAAAAAAAAAAAAAAAAAAATAATGGTCAAACAATTTTCTTGTCACCATTGTTATTTCTACGCGAGAAGGTCGTGTAGCACAAAACAGAAATATACACCAGAATCGAAAAACTAAAGCTGATATATTCTCAATATCAGGAGGAGATTCATGACCGTAACGCAACAGCGTCTTTCAAAAACGTTGAATGGTCAACGCTGCAGTGAGATTCTCCATAGGTACCGGACTTTCTACATCTATTTGATTGGTATAGACATACATCTCCCGCAAATACAGAAATAACAACTCATTTGTGGATTTTGACCGATATTGGGCAAGTTTTCAATCTTATTAGATGAGCGAAGCAAAGACTCAATTTATCCGTACCCAGAAAGAAGTATGTTTTGATTTTGTTTTTCTGTTCGCGCTCCACAGGTCAAACGAAAAAACAAATTCAGTTGAAATTTGGCAAACACAAGTGTACGAAGATGATTTGATACTGTACAGTTTTGAGGCTCAATCGATTGTACCACTTCTGATAAAAATCATCTCAAAGTTTTGAGAAATCCCATATAAATAACTCAGAAGGGAAAATTCGTGATGAATATTCACTCTGAAAGAATTCAAATTCTCACGGAATTTTGATGAGATAATGACACACATCATCAAAAACTTTCAATCAGATTGGATCAGCCGTTTTGATGTAACAGAATATATAATGTAATGTTCTCACATCGCTCAAAGCTATCAAGATACCAACTCATTCTGAGCAACAAATGTCACAGATCAATTGAGAACGATTAGAAAGAAGCCTCATTAATGATTGAGAAAATGACGTGAGATGAGTATTGAGTGAAACAGGAGGGCGGTGACGTGATCGTCTGGATCTCAAGTTGGATATATATAATCAACTGGAGATATGTTGCCATTCGAGCTCATACATGAACGCGAAAACACATTACGCGTTTTCCTTGATTATTCAATAATTCTTCAATATTGAGATCCATGGAGTACCGGTGAGAAAATAAACGACACTGAACATCATAATTACAACCCTACTGTGCTTGTTTTCGTCAAGAATATTGTGAAGATCAGTTGGAGAAAAGAGATATTTAGGAATCAACCAATATATTCTCGTTCCTGTGGAATATATATTCGAGTGTATTTTGAACATATCAGACTCATGAATGTAATCTGTAACTTTATTGCTGATATACGGACACAAGACGGCATAAACACACCTAACAACATATCAGAATGTTATATCGGATGAACGTTTATAAGAAGACTCCATCTGACTCTTGTGGAATTTTATACCACCCATGCTTTTTCTCACACTACTATGAATGTTTTGTATGCATTCCATTGCCTGACGAACTCCCAGAAAACATAAAGTTCCGTGATTTAGTTTTGAGAAAATACGATACATGGACGTCGATTAATGGAAGATAAAAATAGTCCAAATACTGTATTCTATAGAGAAGATTTTGAGTTATGAGATTTGTGAAAATCATGGAAACTGCCAATTGTCATCGATCAAATAGTCAAATTTGAGATTATTCTTCACAAATGTAAAAATCAAGTGAAGTTCCGGACTTTAAAAACTGAAAGACTCTAATCTACGGCGGAAAATTATGGTCACAGACAGCGCAGTCCAGGTGTTGAAGTTCAATGGTTTTGAATAATTGAAATGAAGTGGTAAGTTCACCCTTGTGGTGCCCCGTCCAAACGATTCTATCTTTCATTTGAAGCCCTAATTATTGCGAAACAATGATTTTGTATCAAGTTCCGATGTTAAAAAAAAGAATATGCCACGAAAATAGTCGGTTTTCAATTATAAATGAGTAACCAGAATGATTCCCTTCATATATATCACTCAAGAATGAGGCTGGAGACCGTGCACTCGAACACTGACCGACATTCAGGAAACCATGGTTCGATTCATGTTTATAGCATGCCATGGTCAGAACGACCATCTTCACCAATGACCTTCCTATATAACCCACTGAATGATCCTGACAGAAGTTTTTCCTGATCTCCATTTCGGGTTGAAATATAACTGGGCTATTTTCTTGGGAGTAGGTCAAGACCATTTTCTCCACGCTGTTCATGACAACTGATGAAATTACCTCCCATCTCATCTCTGTGACATCTCTCTCATCAATGAACGACGCTAACAGTTATCAGTTATCATCCATTTTGAAGTGTTCCGTCGAACCCAATATTGATAAGTATAGGCCTGATGACAATGTGAATACTTGTTGATGAGCGTAGCGAAGTCTCCATCCCACTCTTATAGGGCTTTGTCTCTGTGTTTTTTTTTTGTTTGTAAGCACTCCACAGGTCGCAAGGGTTGACTGATCAACATGAAACTCTTTTTGTACACGCAAACTCATCCAACTTAGAACTGTATAGTTTTTGGAATGAATCGGTCAGACCGATTTTGAGAAAAATCATCTCAAGATTTGGCTGGGCGGAAAATGATAAAAATAAAATCTCTCCAAATGGGATGAAATTTTCTCTAAATGTGTAAACATGAATTTTACACATTATTACGATTTTGGGAGCAATTCTGATCAGTCGTTTTGAAGAAAAAAATGAAAATAACTGATAATATTCATCAAATATATCATACAAATTGTGACAGAATTAAGTTGTTGAGATTCACTGTTTTCTAGATTCAAGAGTTGACCAACAATTAAGTATTTTTTATATGCGTCAAGGTGTGTACATTACCAGAGTCAATAAAGTGGCAAGATTAGAACTACGTTAACGACTTTTATAGCTTATTCAGATATCAAGGTGTGTAGAATACCAGAGTCGATAAAGTAGCAAAGGTAGAACTACTTCAACGACTTTTATACCTTATTAGGATATCTCGCTCATCTTACAACGCATATTTCGCGTTTGACTAGTAATATTGATGTTATCAATATCAATATTATTATTAGTAATATTCCGAAAAGATTGCAACCAATCACAAAATACTCGTTTTCATAGAATTTGACGAATAATGATTCAATCTGTTTCATTTTGACGAAAAAAGATGTGTCTTCGGTACTAAAAATATGACTCGCTCCAATATGAGAGGCTGCCATGGTAATATAGAGAATGAGAAGAGAGGATAAGATAGATACTAGGAAAACAAATGGATAAAACATTCGAATACCGTATTCGATAATAACTGTTGGTGATACTAATTATTGGTGATATGGTTTTATTGGTAATTACTACATTTCTGGTGATATTTGATCACGTATGATTCATAATCATCAGCTAGTCGAATGGCGTATATATGTAGAGCGTTTTCCTATCTATGTACGTCATTGCACTGGTAATACGAATTGCAAACTATTGATGTGCATTTGACAGATTATTCCATTGTTGAGTTGCTGCATTAACATAATCCTTGTGGCAGATATTTGACTATTGTGATTATCTGATGATTCGGAACGAAGAGGTGATATGAAGTCATCATTGCGTAATTGCTCAAACCTGAGTATGATGGAATATATAATAGAAATGTGTTGAAATCATGCGAAGGCACTGCCTCCAGGACCCCTATTCCTGAGATAAATGAGATGTGAGAAAAACAAAAATGATTGAGAAAATTATTATCTCACTTAAAATGGCCGATTTATCATTACAAATCAGCCATTTTAAGTGAGATAACTGTCTTCTCATTCATTTTTATTTTTCTCACATCTCATTTATCTCAGGAATAGGGGTCCAGGTTGAAACAACTTGGTGAAATATTGAATTTTAAGGAATTGGAATGGAAAATATTTTAGGTCAAATGATTGTTTTGATGAAAATGAATCCTTTCATCAAATGATTTCTTAACTTCAATGGATTGAAAGCTTAGATGACAAATGAATTTATAAAAATGTAACTCATTCTATTTTGTTGTTATACTTCATCTTATACCTCAATTGGTAAATGCTCACTGAAAGAACTGAGTTTCTATGACAACACAAGATAACAACAAAGTCATGGTCTACTGGACTTCAAAGACAATATTCCATGGATAATCTTTCTAGCATGGTTGAGATTGTGTGAGAACAATGGAAATATATATACGAGACTGGATATTTTCTCAATGTATTTAGCTCTTCCATTTTGTAATAACAATCAAGGTACTTGTTGCTTCGGAGCTGGCTACACCGAGGACGATATTTTGTGTGTCAGTCTCGATGAATTTCCTTGATTTAAAATCAATTTTTTTGTTCGAGAAATATTTATATGAAAATTTATATCATTGTGGCCCGGTTTTAGAAAACTAGATTAGGCAATAGTTAGCGAATCAACTTGCTACCCTTGGTATACCTTTGGTTACATATGTTATTTTCGTACCTTTAATTAATAGTTGGTGGATTAGAAAGATTGGTGAAGTGTTCTGCAAAATGGTTAACTGATACAGATAACTGAAACATCATATATATATATATATATATATATACATATATATATATATATATATATATATATATATATATATATATATATATATATATATATATATATATATATATATATATATATATATATAAATATATATATATATGAATATATGAATATATGAATATATATATATATATATATATATTCATTGAGAATTTATTATTCATCATCGAGTTTATTATCTCATCCTCATATTATCACCGATCATTAAAACTTGACAAAACAAAAACACCAGAACAAAAATTAAGAAGTTCAGCTTCTATATTATGGAAGAATTCACCGAGGAATTAAATACTTTCTTATCTTTGAAAGATAACTTTTCATATATTTCAGTGGAAATAACGAACAGCATTATTAAATACTTCTTCATAACAAAAAGACATGAGATATTTTTAATACCATTAAGAATTTTCCTCTCATTTTCTCATTATTCTTTTCTCTTTCTCTCTTGTATCCACAATTCTTCGATTACTTTTGCTCCATTTACTTGTGAAAAAGATAACGTGGTTAACGAGGTATGAATACTGAAGGTTCGATCGTCTGTCGCCTAGTATGATTTGACATCACCGATCTGAAGTTTCGATTGTATATTACTGGCATGCTCTCTTTTGGGATTCCCACGATTTTCTTTCCGCGTTTCGTATACATGGGGTAATACTGTGTAATGCTCATTTACATTGCAAATCCAGGCCACGGTATCTGCATTCTAAAATGTGGTCGCAAGAAAAAATCTGTTGAAATAGAAATAAAATGCATCTTTCAGAGGGTTTGTCGATCACGTAGCGAGAATAAAAGAAGTTTATTCAACTTCCAAGACATCTTTAGATTATTCCTCCAGTATACAGAAAGTATACATTGTGAGTAATCAACCTTATTACACAATTTTCCATCATTCAACCATTTATTGATTCATTGCTAAGCGGACATCATTTGTGTTAAAAGTGATTGAATACATTGTGAAACTTTCCAAGATGATTGTCATTGAAAGGAAAAAAAATCGTTCAAATATTTGTTCATAACATTCGTGAAATTATTCTTATACATTGAAACTTTATTTTATGCATTGAATTTCATAATCCGGTGGCACATATCACATTCATATATTTAAATAAGCGAGAAAAAAAAATATACATATATAATAATAAATAGCAAACTTGAGTCTGAATAATTTCCAATAGTCTTGTCATAAATAAATTAATTGATGGAGAGTTGACGAACATTCTTGATTTCATTCACATTGGAATTTTTGAAATTTTCTAAAATCATATATGACAAGAACGTCGGTAAGTTCCACATCACATTTGTACAATTTTCATGATCGATGTTATCCAGCTGCATGCTATAACTGAACAATTCATATCAATTCATTTCAATCGATCTATTAATTACACTTCATAAGAGGAGAATTTTACAAGAATTATCACATGAGTACAGTAAGTAATAAATCATTCAGAATTAATGCGTTGTATGGAAATATAGAATATAGAACATCATTGTCCATCAAGATCAGTTCAGATGCTCGTTGAAAAGATGTTCTGGAATAACATTTCCGATGTCATCGCTATAAAATATAAAGATGAAATATTGCACGTTATCGGGATAAATAATATGATAAAAGTTCCAATTTGGGCGGTCCTTAAGAAGGTCAACTTGATCGATATTATTCTCAGTTTTTTTGTTATTGTCATCAGTTTTGTACATACAAAATGAAAACACTGAACAGTCAAATACAATCCACAAAGTCTCCAAGGGAAACTTGACTGTGGGATGGAAGAAAATAATATCATATCTGTATATTGCTCAGCTCTAGATTTTATACATTAGTTTATGAATGGTGATTGAGAAAATATGAACAAAATTGAAAAATTGAGTGGTAATGAAGAATATGAGTGGAAAAAAGGTCAGTGATAATATTATCCTGAAACACGATTAAGATGTAATTTCATATTTCTCGAGAAATTACGTTTCTTCTCGCTGAAGAAACATCTTGGAAATAATAAAATTATCTAAGACACTGAAAATACATCTTCATAACAACGAATCAGTCCTTTGTCGTAATTTTATCCTCTTCAACTCTTGACGGTTGGTCTACCATTTCTATATAAGAAAAAAAAACAGGACGAAACTTTTCCATTATCAAAGTTACGGTTGTCATTTGTAGAAAACCCCATCAACTTTCATTTCATTGAAAAGGAAATTAAAAGAAATAAAAAAAGAACGTGAGTGGTGTAAAAGTGATGTTCTAGTTCTCGACTTCTGGTCTCGACTATTCGAGAATACTCTCTCGACGATTCGTGCGATGCTTTGTACTCGTAAAAGTTTCACGTTTTTGTGTTGCTATTGTTTTCGGTCTACACCGCTACAACCTGAGTGGCGCTGTTTTCCAACTTGATCAAATATTGAGTCACAATAAGCTGAAACCTGGAATGACTGGGAAACTAAGGTTTCAAATTTAACGATACAAGAAAAGACAGATAACTGATTCCGATATTCTAGGAAGGTTTATGTTTTGGATTAGCATATTACGGAACATTCATGGAATTCCATCATCGATTTCATATCTGGGAAGTCGTTATTATCAAGCATGAATATATTGTTGTCTTCTCATTCGATACTTTTTTTCTGAGAACTTTGAACAATCTCTCATCGTTTAGTATCACCAATTTACCATGATTATTTCATTTTGACTTTGTTTTCCGGAAATTGAGATATTACGATAATGAAGAAAATAAATTCAGACTACATATATTTTCCCTCTTGTTTCTGAGCGGAGAATATTTTTGTATCAAAATTCCAATATAAAATAACGAGATATATGATGACGAATATAATGAATATTGTATAATAATTCTATATCAAATAATTCTTCAGCAGGAATAGAATAAAATATTTCTATTTGCGACTGTTGAAATAACTCTCATTACGAATGAAATCTTCGAGCACTCCTCATAATTCCGGCATGTTGAATTATTGAAATTTAATTTGGGGTAATCGATTATTTCTCAAACTAATTCATCAGTTATTGAGTTGGATCAACAATTGCTTCGATTGAGTGTTTTTCAACATGGAATTCATTATTATAACTGAAATCTTGAGGATTAAATTTAATTCTATATGGTGAAAGATGAAGAACACAAGACTCGAACCAGAATCAACAATATAATATTCATATATATATATATATATATATATATATATATATATATATATATATATATATATATATATATATATATAAATATTCATAAATATATAAATCTATATATATATACATATACATATATATATATATATATATATATATATATATATATATATATAAATATATATATATATATATATATATATATATATATATATATATATCCGACCTTCTTATGTGATACCAACTTGATAAATTTCCATGATGTAACGACTCTTTCACAACTCTATCAATCCAATCCAAGCCTATCATAAACATCATATTTCCTTATTTATATCTTTGTTCCACTTTTCAATCCTCCTCAAATGATTATCTGCACCATCATTATTCTTATATATTCACTTTTCATTCTTCTCGAGACTTCCAATGTTGTTTTCATATTTCTTTTATCTCCCATCTGATTATCTTTCTATTCAAATTTCTCTGACTTATGAGTTTATATATTAACAATTGAAAAGATCAATCGGACGTCTTTCTTCGTCTACTAGCATCGCCAATCGACCGTTCTCAACCGGAATGTTCGATGACACTGCCAAATATGCTTCGAGTCAGCTGATCGTGGCATCTCAACCCTCCCCCTCCCCCTCCTTCCTAACACCCCTCACCGCTTACATCCTCATACCGTTCTTCTATAAAACCCTCCCCCCACCCTTTTACATAAATTGAAACTTTGCATTCAGCAAATTTGCATATTATTTCGAATCTTTTCTCCACCCCCTCCTCCTCCTCCTTTCTTCCCCTCCTCTCCCTCTTTCCCCGACGGTCACATGGCGATTGTTTATGCACCAATTAGCGGCTTTATTCAGAGAAGTTTCAAGCGAATATACAGTTTGTATCATAATTTATGTAGCCTTAACTCTTAATTAAGTTTGAGAAGATAAGTCGAAACTGTTGGATGACGCTCGAGATTGAAACGAGGTCAAAGGTTGCGAGTTGTACAATGGTGGCAACGTGTGTTGAACGCGGGGAGTGGTACACGAATGGAAATGAACGTGAAATCACTTAACTTTCAAGTTTCTGGAACGAAAATGCAGTCGGGTTTCAGTGTAATTGCATTTCATGAGTGTTGGCGATGTTCTTACCAACCTTACAGAGTAAAACGTGATCGTTATTCTAGTCTACTGTGTGTGAAGTTTCAAAGAGGAATATGTTAGATGTGTAGAACAGAGAGAAAGAGAGATGGAGAGAGAGAGAGTAGAGATCGATCTATCAGCTGAAGATATATTCTGTTTTAGAGTTCGTGGAAGAAAAATACGACGAACTATATCATAAAGCTGAGATGTGCAATGTATCTGAATATTCATCCATTTTTTTTGTAGCATTAGCTTAAATTTCAACCTCCCAGGAATACGCAATGAAAATCAAGATTGAAGAGATCGATATCGATCCGTATGAAATATTACCAAAATATTTTGATTTTCATATCCAATTTCTGGTTTATTATTTTCTATTTGATATCTGATATTTTCATTCATGGGAATTGGCATCACATATTCAATTATATGGCAAGTCTACTATAAATATATAAGCAATACATACAAACATACGAAGCTTTTCCGACCTACGACAAACGATGATGTAATACAAAACTAGACAAACAACATTCTGCACCTGTATATAAACACATTAAAATATTGGTCAATGAATAAAAAATGAATGACTTGGAAGATTTAGACTCATGAATGACTTTATATTTCAACCGTGTGCGAATCTTTGGACTAAATAAATGAGTATATACACCATTTGTCTTTCGAGAGTTTGTAGAATTGAGAAAATTATTGATATGTGTATTTCCTTCTGTTCCCTCATTCGATTTCAATCTCAATTGTCGATTCTTGAAATTGAAAATATTTCGTGTGAAAATCATTTTTTTTCTCCCTTCATCATTTCAATTCACAATGATATAAATTCACAATATTCGAAATTCAGTACATCTAAAAATCTACTCGACCAATTGTTACTCAAAACTATACAGTTCCAAGTTGGAAGATGACCCAGTTGATCCAAAAAGTTTCATATGATCTAGTTTCACTTTGCATCCACCGAAAAATGGAAATGAAAAATAAAAAAATATTCAAGTCTTACACCGAATGGAAATATTTGCCATATTGCTCATCATATACTCTGCTATTGTATAGGGCAGTCGCTATTCATCGGACTAGCGGTCCTTGTCAACACATGCGGACATTGTTGTTGTTGTCTTTTTTTATTGTTGTTGTTGTTGTTGTTTTTGTTGTTGTTTTTGTTGTTGTTGTTGTTGTTTGATTTTTCATCATCAATTTGATGAATCCAACATTTCCAAACTAATCTGAACCAACCAGCCTAACCAATAAGACTTCATGAACTAATTCAATCTGAATTAAAAGCAATCCAAAACATACCATAATCCCTTTCAGACGAGAAATAATTTCAATTTCACATGAGTGATTGAATCAGCAAGTTTGAAGATCATATTCATATTCATTGAATCACGGCCTTTAGGGCGTACGGACAGAATATTTCATTCTGTTCCAAACATCAACTGACAGTGAATTGCGCAATATAGTATGTGGATCAAATTGTTACCAATATTGATCATCGTATCTCATCATATTATCTCGACTAAGTGATTTATTAACAAATAGATTAACAAATTTACCATATTGTATCTTGCATTATTATAGAAGTTTGATCAACACATTCAAGCTGTTGTATTGACTCCAACATCGACAATATCAGGATTGCAACTGGGTAAAGAACCGATCAGTTTACCATTTTCAATTCAATACAAACATTTTCAGTCTCGTAATAATCTCACTATGATCATCCAATAACATTTTTGGGAAATTAATAATGAGTAACTGAATATTTTATAATATTCGAAGGATACCATAACCCTGGAACTCGATTTCAATTAATGAGGACGACATCATTTCCTGAATGCGAGAGAAGACTAGAAATCATCATCTAAATTCAGAAATCATAACCAATTTTCTTTCCTCCAGAGACCAAGTGGGCAGACATTACAGATTATTGATGGAAATTATCCGAATTTTGCAAGCAAAAATGGATTGAGCAGTTAATTTTTCTCATGTAGTCAACTTTTGAATATCAAATATGTCAAAGTTTAGCTGGAAGGTGAGAAAATGTCCGAACCAAATGCTAATGATCAATGTTGGAGTAATTATCATCCGCGTCATACAGTGAGAAAATTTTCTACCATTGGTCGTTAAGGGAACAAATTTTTTCTGTGTTTATCCACTCTAATTATTTTGCGTATGATTAACGTGATCACAGAATGTAATCTATGTTATGGTTACACAATTTCCATGGAATAGGACCCATGTGATACTGTTGAGATTGATTTTGGAATTACTCATTAATCTATTGATAATTATAATCATCAACCAATCTTACACATATAAAACCACTTATTAACATTTCCACTTGCATAATCAACCTGATTCAAACAATCATATTCACAAAAACCCAGTCGTTGAGGATCCGAAAAATCTTCAGCTAAATCCTGATTCACATGGAAGGAGTATCTCTCTAATTAACCCGGTGCCAACTTCATGCACGCAAAATTCCTACGAACATCAAACTCATCTTTTGATACCTAGAGAAACTTTTAACCTAAAAACTTCCCATCCGATCTCCGAAAACGGCCAAGTTTAATTTGAATCTTCTCAAACTACAGACAAAGTATCTCGGACTTGCCATGTTTTATCTTTCCGATCAACCCTTTTATTGTCTTTCCTCCTCACGATTTGGTATCCTCTCATTATTTCTCACTCTCTTGTTTTATCTGTTTGTGCTCCCCAGTCCCCTTCCCCCCCTCCCCCTGCTCCACATGCCCCTCCCTCATTGTTTACCGTGATTTATGGGACCCGTGGGACTCGTTATTGGTACGCTATCATCTGAAGTTAGTTTGCAAAGTCTTCGAACAACTTGCTTGTCGCTGTCTGGGCCTGTCTCAATCAGAGATCGGCCCCCCGGCTCGTCTCAAATGCATGCACGTCTGCTCTTGAATTCGATTTTGGAGTATAGTATAGATCTTTTTGAGGTTAGTGTAGTTGGCTTAGAGCTAAACAGTGTATGGCGATGAAAATGAGAGAGGCAGGTGGTTGACCGGCACTTGCGCCGTGGATTCCAATAATTCGTTAGAGACTGGATTAATCGACATTCTCAATCAAGGGAGATATCAGATTGAAGGTTGTTCAATTCATAGTGGATTATCAAAAAATCTGACCAAAATATCTTGATTGATGACTTCGCCCTCTCATCTGTTATGCAAGATGATGTGAATTTGTTTGATCATCTCATATTATTGTGACAACTGATTCATTATTTGATTCAATTATTCAGTGGATTTTATTGAATGCAACCTCATCTGGAATGACGGGTGATGGGGCATTTTTTTCAATAACATCGAAACTTGATACAAAATCATTGTTCCCTAATTAAGGCTGCGGATGAAAGGTAGGATCGTTTGGATGGGGCACCACAAGGGCAATCTTACCACCCCATTTTAATCATTTAAAACCAATGAACTTCAACACCAGAACTGCTATACCCATGCTATTTGTTTTCACCAACTCTCAGATAAATACTAACTGGCTGTGGTAATACCAAGCCTTGATATCATAACTAATAACTATCAATACATCTCAAGCACATCTTTCCATCATGTAAAAATGTCCTGACTGACTGATGAGACTGTATTTCATATATTCTATATTTTAAATAATTCTTATCTGTCCTATATGTTCTGGTTTTTCTATTTGGACAATTCATTCAGTTCGACTTATTTGATAACATTTACATATTGAATCAAGGTCAATGAAAAAAAATCTATCGACCTGAATTCATTCATCCAACATTCTCATTGTTAAATTTCTGTATTTCCTGTGTTCTTACTAAACAAGATGATGTGGCATTTCATTTTGTGGCCAAATGAAAAAGACGAATTCCAATCATATGGAATTCAAGGCAAAAAACTCTCATTTGCGTGAACAATAATCTACTTTTCCCAACTATTCTGATATCTATTCTCAGTTGATTGATTCCATTGTATCATTTCATTCATTGTATCATCTTATTATATCACTTTTGATTGTATCATTCATATCATGTATTGTATTATTTTAATAATTCCTCTACAGATGCAAGGTTTGACTTAGAAATTGTCAATCGTGAATATTATTGATAATTATATATTGAACTATTTATTGACATGATATTGATGCACAGGTATATTTCTGACATATTAATTTGTGCTTGCAATCACTCAAACTCGGACACGTACGTGGATAGTGCGTGTAAAGTGCGTGAATACAGCGTGATATGTGTACTCACCAGGCAGTATCGCACGTGTGAGTGACAGTCATGTAGCGAGCACCGAGATTGTAGAAGGTCCGTAGAACCGCTAAGGAGTTCCCCAAGGAGTGTCCGCCCTCCACTCCTATTAGGCTAGCTATCCGCCCTGCGCGGTGTGTGTCTTGTACTCCTGCAACAACAACAAAAACAACAACGATGTGAATCACGATATGGTTATTGTGGAAATGCATCGTGGATTCATTTTTAATGTACACAAAATTGATAATATTTCCAAAAGTTTTGATTCAATGTGAGCCAAAACAATTCAGGACAGCAACATTGGGCTTAAAATTACATTAAAAATGAGGGAAACATTGGAAACTTTCTGATTATATGTGATAATATTATATCGCATGTGCTTCTTAAAGACACATTTTTATTCACAGCGACTTTCACGATCCACGAAATTCAGCAGAGGAACGCTCTTGCCTCATGATTTCATAAAATTTCATGAAAAAAATGAGCTATATTCATTATAAAATAGAGTATTCGTTGAATAATTTCTTGACCAATTTATTTCATTCAGTAATTAGAATATTCACTGATTACTGGTCATCATTGCGAAATAATGTGATAATGGCATAAATGTTGCCTATTATCACGTGAAAGTTTTGAAATAGCTGAGATGTTTCTGAAAAAGAGTTTTCTCTCTACTCCCATCGACTAGCTATGCAAATGGCTAGCGGAATCTTCATGAGCGAAATAACGAAAAAAAAAAACATTTCTGCCAAATATCTCATATACTACACGAGAAATAATCGAGTTGATATGGTTTGATCGAATGCACGAATATTGCAAACAATTCTCAATTTTGTTTCTTATTAAATTGGTCAGGGCGGTACTTCGAAATTTGAACTGAGATCAATCTTGAATAATCGTAAGTGCGTTCAATGATATCAGTTTGAAAATTTAAGAATGGAAACTTCAGAGTTAATATCATCATGAAACTTTGTGCATATCGTGGTTATCATTTGACTTGATTAGTAAGATAATCTTGAAGGCAAGGAGCTCTTTGATGAAACTCAATCAACTTCTAGTTGGATTTTCTACTTAGTGTCATTTTTAATGAACATAACTTTTTCGTTTTTGAGAGGAAAAGTCCGTGATGACTTATATTTATAATACCATGGCAAATAATCTGAAGAATATCTCGAACAATGTTGTTATATCGATTGGGGGTACACAAGGAGGAATGTCTTAAGTCTGTGATAGGTTCAAATCATTCAGGATTTCAAATACAATAGAAATTGTTTGGAATTTGTTTCTTCAATCAATTATTTTTATCAAATAGTGAAAAACTATGCTGAAGCCGTGAATACGAAGCTAGAAAAGTAATGTAAAAGTAAGTTGTAATAATATTGTAATAATTTTGTTCATATTCTCAGTACACACAAATATATTTGTACGCACATTTCCCATACAACTAATATAAATATCTTCATCAATATTTCTGAAATCTGAATTATGGATACTAGAATTCATCAGATTCTATATGAACCGACACAGTAGCTGAGTGGTTAGCGCACTTGCTTCGTATGACCCGGGAGGTGAAGGGACATATCGGACCCGGTTCGATCCCCGCCACCGTCCATCTTTAAAGAGGTTTTACGTGGTTTCCCTCTGTAGTTTAGGCTAATGCCGGGATGGTTCGTGGCAATATAGGCCACGACCGCTTTATTCCCACTATCCTTCCCATTACCCATAAAACCTTCATCTCATCATCCCATCATCTCATTAATCATTCATTCGACGCCAATAGATCTCAGTCATCATTACAGTGCGTAGTTAAAACCCAATATATATATAAAAAATCAGATTCTATGACAAAAATTTGATCCTTCAATAACAATAGTCCGAATATTAGAATCAATATTAATTAATTGAAGTAGAGTTGCGTAATTGAGATTCATCAACATTTATCACTATTGTTACCAATAATATTTGGTTCCACAATCATGAGAATAATGATTACTAGTCTTGAGGATACCGTGTCGCCAAGTTTAATTATTATTTTTCCATCTTCCATTTTGAAATGAATAATAAATAGTGCCATGAATAAATTTTATTCCAATGAAGTGTTTCCAGAGAGAAACACATTCCATACTCCCAGAAGACATATTATCAAAACACAACTGCATTAAATGTTCCAAACTCACAAACGTTCTTCAAAACATAAATATACACAAGCTACGCGCAGATAAATTAGGATTAAGAAACCATTCCTGAAAATAAATAACGTGCATTTAACCAGCTAATCTCATCGCATTTATACTCAGCAAACAAGTAGCACAATAATTAAACTGTGCGAAATGTTTATGTGGAAAATTACTTAGTAAAATTAAGTTCTATAGAAATCATAACTCAACTCGTTTCTCTCGTATGCATAGTAGTAGCCAGTATTCTAATATTCTTCGCATTTCCGAATATTCCAGCTCTCCCCCTTCAAATATATATATATATATATATATATATATATATATATATATATATATATATATATATATATATATATATATATATATATATATATATATTCACATATATATATATATATATATATATATACACACATATATATATATATATATATATATATATATATATATATATATATATATATATATATATATATATATGGATATATATTTAAATGAATACATATGTATACAAATATATATGAGAAACGTTTTAACGTAATATCGTGAACATAAAATGAAGATTTAAGTTGTAGTTTTACAACTCCAACGGATATTACACAGAATCATTTGAAGTAATTGAACATTCTTTCATAGAGTAAACAAAATGTAAGCAAGATGCAACCACTTGGAGAAAAAAGACACGATAAAATACAAAGACATTATCAAAAGAAATGTATGAATATACTGGCTACAATAAAATGTTCATATCGGGTTAACGGGACCAGTTGAATAAATTGGTTTGAACTTGGAAACTGATTCTGTATTTAGAGAGCTGAAGTTCTTCTTATCAATCTAGAAAAATGCCGCGCATGCGTTTTCAGACGGCAAAAAATAGTATATGTGATGTCAGACACTATGTGATGCTAGTTTCAAAGCTGTGAAGTCCATCACCATTCCACTGCCTTCCGAATGCAGCTTCCAAACATTGCATGACTTCGGTGACTTCGGGAATTTGTTGTGCAGCTCCAATTTATCTTATTTTTTCATTAATTCGATAAATTTGATCGATCTAATATTATGGTCATCTTTCCTCTAACCAAACCATCTTTCTCGCTCGATTTGAACCTTCATGAACGAACTTTTATTCATTAACATTGGGTTTAACAACGCACTTCACTGATGACGAACATCTATTGTCGTTGGTGAAAGATATTTGACATGTTGAGAGGATGAGATGAAAGGTTATTTCATCAGATGTTACTGGATAGTGGGAAGGAGTCGATCGTGGCCTGTTGTTAAGGAACCATTCCGGTATTGACCCTAACGACAGAGGGAAACCACGAGAAACACCTGTTAGGTCGGTCGATCATGTCGAAAATCGAACCCGCCGCTCTCCCGAATGACGGTTCAGTGTATTAATCACTCGGCCACACGTATCAGTAAACGAATTTCATCATGATTCAAAAATAATCAAGTTGCAATCGTTTTCTCATACATTTTTCAATCCTCTTCACCATTTGGAGGAAGTTCTCCGATTTTCAACACTACTCCATAAGTTTTCTTAAAAATGGATCAAATAACTGCGCTCAATACCTAAAGCAATACATTTTTCAATCAAAAGTAAACATGCCACATCAAATGAACATTTGTTTTCCAATCCAATCCGCGAAGAGCTAACAAAGAACAACAGTTCTATTTCTTCATGAATGGTTGAGGTGAGTATTTGCCTAAACTTTCTTGGCGCTTGCTTTTCTTTGTTTTCCACAAGGTTTTACAAGGCTTGTTTCACAACAGCGCTTTTCTGGTGAGCCTATTTATGATATGGTATACTTCATAACTGAGTTCAAGTTCTAGTTATAAGTTTAAGCTATGAAGTTATCACACTTGTGAGGGTGCGACAGAAACCTCAATCGTAATACGACGGGAATCGAACCCCGTTCTTCTGAATGACGGTTCCAGCAATTGATTCATTCATCTCAGTATCAAATATGAATGATGATGTTTCCCATTGAGATCATGAGCTACAATAATCTGAGTTCATGTTTCCTCGAACATCTAAGATAGTGTATAACACAATAATATACGATAATTCAGTTAAAGTGGTTCAAACTAGATCCTTAGCTAGATAATACACACCAAGGGCAAGAAACTGAAAGTGGCACTTTGATCAAAACTTGGACTTCACCCAAAGTGATTCAGTTATAGTGTTACTAAAGTGTATTTGTAACTTGAATATACATTGGGTGTAATATGAACTCAATTACCAGCTATACATTCTGAATAACGGCAAGTCAGAAATTGTAATTCTATCAGAGCAGAATCCTATTTATGTCGTATCATTGTGGGATTGCAATGAATAGAATGTAACATGGAATGAATATCGGAACCGATAGTTTTTCTTGATGTTACTATTGTAGAAACTCGGAGATGCAATTTCAATTACCCATTCAGGCATTAGAAGAGATGTTGTAACTTTTCTGAAGGCATTTATCTTTCTGACTATTTTGGAAACACCCAATGATAATTAAAGTATCTTGCAATAGGGTATTCTCAACTGATGTCACTCATTGTTGAAAGAGAGAGAGACAACAATGTGCACCAGTTGGAATTGACCAATCAGAATATTTGGCAGTCCACCAGTTCACTTTATTGCTATGGTAACGATTGTTTGCCATTTTTCACGTGCGAACACTCTATAGATGGAATTTATCTCATCAGGTGATAAAATTCATTGTTGCAGAAGTAGATACGCGGTGTTCAAAGAATAGAGTAATTCATCTTTACTATTTTTGCACATGTTCACGCACTAGTAACATTGTATGAAGAAGTAAACCAAGTCAAAAATGAATTGATGCGCTTCAATCATCATGACATTCTATTTTTTGAAGACGTTAATGCATTTCAAAGATGTGATAAAACTCATCCACGTATTTTCTTCAAACTGATATAATTCGAAAGAATAGAATGTCATATCAATTGACGACTAGTGATTGACCCACCCATAAACGTCACAAAACAGAACATCCAATCAAATGGGCTTTGTTATGTGGGGAATTTCAAATTTACCTACCAGAGTATCTCTAAATTCCCACATGAAGTATAGATCAAGGTGGCCCTGGCGATTAGCCACGGCTATCACTAGTGGTCAATTGGAGAGCCTAAAATAACTCAGGAATTACCCACCTAGATTCACCTAATTATATTCGATCTCATCAATTCATTGAAATGGAAAAAAATGTGGAGTTGCATTTCTCCATTGCATATTCACCGTTCATTTTCACCCTTGATGTATCATTTCATATCGGGCATATTTCATATCATAGGTTATGAGAAATTAGTGATGGATATGAGAATTAACTTCACACTGACATCAGGATGAATCAATGCATTCAAAAATGCAAAGCCCAGAACCTGTTGTAAAATTGAGGGGAATTAGACATTACCAACTTCACCGTCTCATCTGGAGTATAGAGTTTGATTACGATAAGAAAGGCATCACGAGAAAAAAAGTATCAATTTTATCAGACATGTTGAGAATATGAATACATTCAGACTCCTAATACTGTCACATTATTCATTCCTCTAAAACAATTATCTCAATTCCTTACACAGCTTTGATATCCATTCAAATATCTCGGTACAAACATCACCAGTGGAACAATGTTGAACTTTAAAGCTCATTATCTGTGAATATTATTTCTTCTGGGTACACATCTCAAAATTTATTGAAGCAATCCCCATGAAATTTTAATCATACTCTCAATAATCCTGTATCTATTCAGTTTTCTGGGTGGATGCGAGTGGTATCAAATACTTACTCGATGAAGTTGATGCTCCTGATCAAATATCAACATGAAAAACAGACTGATACATTGATGAAATATCATTACTAGTCAAACGCGAAATATGCGTTGTAAGATGAGCGAGATATCTCAATAAGGTATAAAAGTCCTTGAAATCGTTTTACACTTGCTACTTTATCGACTTTGGTATTCTACACACCTTGATATCTGAATAAGCTATAAAAGTCGTTAAAGAAGTTCTACTCTTGCCACTTCATTGACTCTGGTATTCTACACACCTTGACGCATATAAAAAATACTTCATTGTTGGTCAACTCTTGAATCTAGAAAGCAGTGAATCTCGACAACTTAATTCTGTCATAATTTTTATGATATATTTTATGAATATTATCAGTCATTTTATTTTTTTTCTTCAAAACGACTGATCATAATTGCTTAAAAAATCGTAATAATGTGTAAAATCCATGTATACACATTTAGAGAAAATTTCATCCCATTTGGAGAGATTTTATTTTTCAACATTTTCCGCCCAGCCAAATCTTATGGGGTTTTTAGAAACTTTGAGATGATGATTCTCAAAATCGGTCCGACCGATTCATCCCAAAAACTATACAGTTTTAAGTTGGATGAGTTTGCGTGTACAAAAAAAGTTTCATGTTGATCAGTCAACCCTTGCGACCTGTGAAGTGCTTACAAAAAAAAAAAAAAAAAAAAAAACACACAGACAAAGCCCTATAAGAGTGGGATGGAGACTTCGCTACGCTCATCAATTATATTGTATGATTGATCAGAGTTATGAATAAAGTCGAGTTTTGTTATCTTTCCATGAGTCATTGAAGTAAAATGAAAATAGCAATCCACTTCAGTTCAATCGTCATTGAATTGATTCATATTTCATTTTTCTCTCATGAATTCCAGTACTTTCGTTCATTAAATTAATCAGTACCGCATAAGGATTTCATATTATGGACCAACTTATACTCAATTCCTGCAGTTTATATTCCAGTGAAGCCTCAAATGAAATGTAAATTCGTCTGTCATGAGAAAATACTCCTGTTCATTCAAACATTATTCTTGAATTCTTCTATTGACAGAGATTCCTAATCTTACATTTGATTTGATATTTCCCGCGGCGTCATTTATTATTAACTAACCGACCTTCAAGTTTTTGATCCATAAAATACACAGTTACACTTAAAACATGTAAGAAGTTAACATTCTTGAATAAATACTCTACATTTTAATTAATTGGGTACACATTTTAATTAAACCCCTTCAGAGGGTTGATGTGTACTTGTGTCGGTAGTTTAAGTTAATCCTGACTTTGTTTTGACGATCCCTTAAGGCGCTTAGATTATTCTCGCTCTCATCTAGTAGTATATGAAGAGTTGTGCTTTAGCTGCAGGCTTAGGGAAAGTTTTCAACATTCAACACGTTCATCAAGCTCAGATAGAATGTCAGAAGTTCTGATTAGTTATTAATGCCGGACACCGATGAGTGGGTTGGCAAAAATCAGTTAGTCGAAATAAGATGAAAAGCTCTAGAGGTGATTGAAATTAGTTGTGCATATTTATTTTCCCACCTCGCTTGAAATTTTGTTGGATCATATGTTTTCAAGTCAAATTTTTGATATAATTTGTGTCGAGAAAGAATCAGTTGTGGTCACATATTGACTGATGATTTGAATTTTATCAATGCGACATGTTGATTTGACACATCTAGGATATCATTTGGAATCGAATAAATATACGAAACATACACTTACTCAACGAGTAAAATGGATGGTATGTCCGATTAATCAAACCATCACACGGTGAAGTACAGATCATTCATTTCGGATGATCTATGTAGTTTCCATAACGATATGTTATTATCAATTGATTGTTGATAACCTGTGCTCGCTACTGGAAATATTTCGTGGTGATATAGTTCGTATCCATAGCTTTCCTTTGATATAGCTCTCCTTTTATAGCTTTCTCTTTCAGAGGTGATGTATTTCTATCATGATTATATTATTATGATAGCGAAAGTCGAAGACTCAAATTCAAGAGTGAATGATTGAATGAAACAATGATTGCATTTGTATATGTGAACCAATTAGAACATGAATTATAATAAGTTTTTTCAACTTGAGGCACGTGAAAGAATATGATTCAATTCTAAATTGGAACAAAATATTTAAGAAATATTCTTATGCACATCTGAAAAAGAGACAGATGAACCGACGTGAAAAATGGAAAACCTGATGATATGGTATTTTTGAAAATTTAGGGTGGGCCTATGTGGCCTCATCATTGTCCGTGCTGACGCTCATAATAGTCCGCCTGATTATTTTGTGTCTTGATGACATCGCCATCATTCCAGAATCAACGGAATTCTTGATATACAATGATTCGAATTTCATCGAATGACTGGTAATTTTTTGATAATGTATATATCTTAGATTGATTGATCATTCATTGACTTACTCATGATTCATTATTCATTCATCATTCATTCTGAGAAGATGAGAGTTGAATGTCAAATTTCATAAAGAAAACAAAACAAGCAGGCTGAAAATTCGTGCCGAAACGTTTTGACATTGTAATACCTTTATGAGTGAGTGGAGTATATAGACACAACTTTACCGTACCCGGTACTCTGAAAAAAGTTTTTCTCGTGCTCACGAGTAGAACGAGAGGATTTGTTTCGATGGAACTTGGCATGCTGATGCACATATGTGAAACTCAAAACTGCATAGTGTTAAGGCACAATCAATTGAATCATTTTTTAGAGAATCATTTCAAAATTTTGAAAATCCTCATGAGAATAACCTGGAGAGAAGAATAAGGAGAGAATATTCTCTTCAAATAAATTTAGATGTCTATAAAATACATTTTCACGGAAGTGACATCTTATTTCAAAGTTTCATATGGTTCGGATGAGTCGTTCTTCAAATGATAATTTCTGAATTATATTTCTTAATTTAATCGATTGGAGTTATCAATGTGGCTCCCATTACATGATCAGGAGCTGCAACTGACTGAATTGTGTGATGATCATAATCAATAATAGTTGAATTTTTTTAACGATTCTTATTTGTCAGTTCAAGATTATGAAGAAAAGTTCACAATATTCCACAGATAAGCCTGTAAACAGGCTTATCTGTGGTTTGCATCATGATTATAACATATGAAAAACATAACTGATACAAAATAATAACAGGTATAGTAATGGCGTATTCAGTTTTGTGAATCATACGAGTTCCAATAATGGTATAATGTGCCAATCAGGAAGTTATGAAGTTGATAGATTCAAAATCAAGGTGTGTACGACATAGCTCTCCATCAAATTCCATATACGATTTCGATTACCATACATGGCATATGCTGCGTTTCCATAGTTGATATTACATCACTTATGATGCTGAAAATGTATGAAATATTCACTTTAAAAATGTTTACCAAAATCAATGTGTTGATTGAAGACTTCAACAGGTTGTTCACCCTTGAATTGCCCAAACTCAACATCTTTAAAAGAAACTCCTCTTCTTCTCACCCCACCCTCAACATGCTCTCCCCCCCTTGACGCCGGATGGATTTATCCTGACAGGATCTGACGAAGAAAACGTCTCCGCAGAGTCGTTTTAAGCAGAGAGATCCCGCTCTTGTTCCCGTAAAACCAGTCGCAATCCAGAAGACTCAATAGGACTCAGCCTGCAATATAATCTGCCCTACTTCCTCGTCCCACTTCCTCGGGCGCAGAGACGCACGACTATTTATACAAGCAGAGGGAATATATGAACAGAGTCGTTGAGTTGGCGTGCCAGTAGGACGTATTCGGCTAATGTTGTTTCTGAGTTCAGACGTTTACGGAGTATTCAGGTTGGGACTGTAAACATGGTAATAATATCTTATTGATATCGGAGTCGATCTTCATGGCGAATGTTTGAATTCAAAAATGGGAAATTATTTTTCGGAATGTATTGATATTTGTTCAATTGATACTATGAACCCTCAATTCAGTTTCTTCGATTAAGGAATCCCTCTTCGATGTTATATTTTACAGGATATCTGATGTATAGTCAAGTGACATAGCACAATATGAGGTGAAAACAGCACGAATTTGAGAGAAATAATAGAAATCGAATCAATTATGTTTGATGATGAACTTTACATCTGCTGTCAAGGGAAAGAAGTGATCATTGCCCAAGAGACTTAGTTCATAGTGGAAGATATCAACATTCGTGTGTTTTGTTCACTCTTGATGCCAATGCTGGTTATGTCCGTATATATATATATATATATATATATATATATATATATATATATATATATATATATATATATATATATATATATATGTATATATATATATATATATATATATATATATATATATATATATATATATATATATATATATATATATATATTTAAAACAGGAATGGTTTATACTTATGATGTGTTCCAGACTTTTGGAAACTGAAAGACTTTCATCGACAGCGGAAATTTTTGGTCACAGACAGCGCAGTCCTGGTGTTGAAGTTCATTGGTTTTGAATAATTAAAATAGGGTGATGAGATTAGCCTAATGGTGTTCCATCAGATGATTTTCTCTTTCATCCATAGCCTTTATTGGGGAACAACAATTTTTTATCAAGTTTCGATTTCATTAAAATAAAAAAAATCAGTTCGATATCATTGTAATACGAAAACCACTGTTTCAAGAGAGAAAAAGTTATTTTCTGTTCCATCGAACGTTTACGTACGTGTTTTTGTCCACTGGAATGTTGAAGCAAAGCAGCCATATAAATGGTTGGTATGTTTGCCAAGGCTTTCCTCCTATACGTTCATGTTCTGATAATAAAAGTCTGGGAAACTACTCTTATTTAGGACAACCACCCCTTCATAAAGATAGTTGGCGAGGTTAGGGATCCATGCTTTCAGAGAACTCGCTAGCTTCTCCATTCTCTTTCTCCTTTTCTCTTGTTTTTCCTATGTTTTACGTGACTGTGAATGTGGAAAGAACATCGCCGAAGTAATTGACTGAGTTAACGGTGTTAATAAAAGTAGAAGGGACGAACTTTCATACATTCATAACTTTTATTTCACTCCGAAAGTTATGTCACAATGAGATGAAAAGAGTATTCTTATATATTGTATTTTGATTGAGACAGAAAGTGGGCTCACTATTGCAAAATTGTTTTTTAGAATTTGTTCAATTTTCAATTTATCCATTCAGTTCTTGAAACAGTAACATTTCACTCATTGTGTTGAAAGTAAATTTTATGGAATCAGTTGATATATATATAATACAATTCGGTTGAGCTATGATAGAAACCAGAGATGACATAATCTGAATAGTTGCAATGACAATGTCATTGAACAATAATAATGCAAGAGATTGCGAAATTCAGTCTCAGTTGAAGCTTCATATGCCATAAGATCCTTGTCTATAGGAGATTATTATTTATCAATTCTCAGAGATCATGATTTCAGAGAAAAAAATCAAAAAAGTTATATCAATCGGAATGTGTGATACATATGATAAACATATGATATGTTTATCATCTGCTGTTTGTTAATGGAAAGAAGTGATTATTGCCCGAGATACTTATTTCAAAGTGAAAGATATCAACATTCGTGTTTTGTTTACTCTTAATACCAATGCTGATAATGTCCGGATATATATCACAGAAACGGTTTTTTACTTATAATGTGTTCCGGACTTTCGGAAACTGAAATACTTTTATCTGCGGCCGGAATTCATGGTCACCAACAGCACAGTTCTGTTGTTGAAGTTCATTGGTTATGAACATCTAAAATGTGGTGGTAAGATCGCCCTTGTGTTGCCCCGTCCAAACGATCCTATTTTTCATCCACAGCCTTAATTGGGAAACAATGATTTTGTATCAAGTTTCGATGTTATTGAAAAAAAATAAAGATTTGATCGTACAGATGATTTTGTTATGTGGAATTATGCCCAGATTGAACTAACCATTAGGCAATTATACAATTCGAAATTCATATAATCATAAAAAAACTGATTGAGTCTCTGCTCACAATAGAGTTGCCCGAAGACACAGAATAACGAGCAATATAAAAACATCAAATGCAATTACAAATCCATATAAATGAGCTTATGAATGATTGATCAAATGATGCAGCCTATTATGAATGGATACGAAAGAAAAATGGAAAAACACGGGTGGAGTATTATATCAGAAGTAGAATAAAAATGTATAGAAAGTGAATGAAGATTGATGAAAATGTGAATATGAATTTTGATAATGGAATGGGGGAAATGTGAATGCATATGATTTTTACAATGAGTGATGAATGGTGATAAACTCAATGATAACTGAGTCGCGAATGATACTAATGACAATATCTTTTTTTTTCAAATTACATCGAAACTTGATACAAAATCATTGTTCCCCAACTGAGCCTATGGATGAAAAGTAGGATCGTTGGGACGGGGCACCACAAGAGCGATCTCACCACACCATTTTGATTATTTAAAACTGATGAATATTAACACCAGGACTGCGCTTTATGTGACCATAATTTTTCTCCGTAGATGAAAGTCTTTCAGTATAAACACACGAATGTTGATATCTTCAACTTTAAACCAAGTCTCTTGAGCAATGATCACTTCTTTCCATTAACAGCAGATGAAAAGTTTATGATGATCCAAAATGGACAAATTAAATCAGTGATAGGCCTATAATGTTATAATTAGGCCTATAACTCTACTAATCAATGGTCGTGGCCAATTAGTACTTCATCCACGCTTTTCCTTCGGAAAAGTCACGAAAAACTACGAAATACCAAGTCGGAATGGATAAAAGAAGGTGTTTGTTGGTCGAGCTTTTTCTTCTAACTTCTCCTCTTATTTTTTTTCTTCGTAGTGTTTGATATTTTTTTCTTTTTTTTGTTCTTTTTGTTTCTCTCTCTTCTTTTTTCTTCTTCTTCTCCCCTCTTTTTACCTATATCTCGAATTATGAAAATCTTGAATCCAATATTCAAAATTATCCCTAAAATTTTCTGTTATTTCAAATATCTCTCAATATTCAATGTTTCAAATATTCTCAATATTTCACTTTCCATAAAATTTGTATAACTTATTCACCATTATTGTTCACTCGAAGTAACTTCAAGTTGCCCTGTTGCTGCCTCTTGGGTGAAACTATGGTAAAATTAAATTTTCATCCATAATTACATTCGAAAAAGATGAAAAAAGTTTTCAGAATAACCATGATCAAGTCAAAGATCTTTCTCGTCATTTGAAAGTGAAGGAATGAAGTTGAAACCATTGCTATTCCCAAGTTTATGGAACTTCATTCAGCCACACATCAGATGATAATAGGTTCTGACAATTTCAGATACCAATTTCATTTTTGCATTAATATCGACTTCTAACGTAGGCCCATCACACAATCATATTAACAAAATGTTGACAATAAGGGTCCAATTATCAAGCAAATGAAGAATCTGATGATGAAAATTCGATGAGAAGTCACAACATATATTAACGATCACATGATACAATACGAGTCGTGAGATATTCAGCAGGAGAATATTGGTGGAGGTGCCGGGTTTCCAAATCTGTGGAGGTGCCAGGTTTGTTGCTGATTCAGCATAATGCTTTATTATCTATCGGTCAAAATTCACACCAATGTTCTGACACGGTATTTCATCACATACCAACAATTTTATGCAACAAACAACTCCACGATTTCAAATTATCACTTACTATTTGCATTTATAATTTGTATAATTCCTCTGTGAGGCCCACGTGTACACATATATGGATATATATATATATATATATATATATATAAATATATATATATATATATATGTATATATATATATATATATATATATATATATATATACATATACTCAATTCACTTTTCTACGTTTCTCCCACGTCCTTTCACTTTCACTCGTAATCCATTATGCGTTTCATAACCCCCTTCTCCACTCTACAAACACTTTCCAAGCCTCCTCAGAATACATCCGCCATCTGCATTTCTTGCTTTCATCCCCCGCCCCTGCCCCCTCTTCCTGCTACCCCCCTCCCCCCCACCAAGGAAGATTGATGAACCTAGGTAATTTGTAGAAACAACGGTACATGCTGCTCAACGTACAGATGTTAATGCTTACATGGAAGACGAAATATCTCTCGATATTATATTATTGTACTAATGTAGAACATTGTAGTTGGTGTGCTGAATGATTGTTTGAGGAGCTTAGTTTGAGTGATGGTGAGGGAGGGGGGAGGTTGGAGGAGAGTGATAGGGAAGAGGGATCGATATTATTTGTGGTTTCAATGTCTTTGGAAATATGCCTGGAATTGAAGAATGTGAAGATTATTAAATGCAATAAGAAAGTGAAAATCAGGTTTCTATACGATGGATTCTTGTCGCTTTCCAACTGAGGCCCGATTTTACCAATCTTAGTTAGGGTGTTAATCTAATAACTATTGATTAAAGGTACGAAAATAACATACGTAGCCAATGGTGATAATAACTCAATCCACCAACTATTGCTTAATCCAGTTTCGTGAAAGAGGGTCTAAGCATTTTTTTTCGGATCCATTATAACAAATATATTTCTGGACTATCAACAATCCACTCGATTTTATTGTTTACATAAATCACGATGGAGATTTATTGACGTATGTTACTGTAACAATCAAGTGAATTTATAGCTTCGAAAGTCGAGAGTAATCAATTTCCGATTCAAAAGACGTATTATCTTTTCTCGCTTTGCATTGTCGAGAAGAATTGCGGCAATTACTTTGATATCATTTCGTGAAATGTGGCCAGACTGAAAATAAACGACTGAAATTCTCAAGAACTGGTTTAATGGCTCGAGAGTTACGAGATTTCCAACACTTATAGTAGGCTTTTTTTATGCGTCAAGCTTTGATTCGAAATTTCCTTGGAAAGAAAATTCAGAGAGATTTCATACAGTTGAATGTGTTCAATACATCATTTGAGATCAAGGTAATTCATGGAATGAACTATTGACCTACTTTAATGTGAATCACAAGCATTCTACAGGATGAAGGAAATTTTCTCAAGTATTATTGATTTTTCATCTGAAATTCATTGAAGTTTTCTCAGAAATATATTAAAACATTGAGAATAAATCAATCATTATTGTGCTACGAGCGAGAATCGTTAAGACTGAGTCAATAATATTTTTTTTCAGACGAACTTTAGCGAGGATTCAACTTGACATACCGTACTGAAATAAATTGGTGTTCGTTTTTATATATTTTTTCATGTTTTTTTCTCGGTTATCCACAGGTAAAACGGCTACAGCTATCAACTTCCAACTTTTTTCCATCATGCTTCCTCATCTAACTTAGATCTTCATAGTTTTGTGACAATATCAGATGTCAACTTTTTTTTATGAATCTTAGAAATTTTAGAAATACCTATTAGAATAACACGGCGAAAAAAAAAGGAAATATTTTTATTCTCAAAAAAAAAAGGAAATTTTGGGTGAAGTTTGGTTATATTCTGATACACATTTCTGAGAACTTTCAGCTTGATCGGGTGAGCCATTTTTGAAGAAAAACCATAAAATGTGCCAAATTGGTACCACTCGATGCAGTTTTTACCCATTTCTGAATTAAATGTCACCCAATTGGCAAATGTAGGCAAAGGTTTGGTCATTAAAGTCGACATACTATTACTATACACTCGTCTAACAACGCATATATGACGTTCTCCTAGTTTTAACACATTCGAAATGATTTAACTCGAAATAAACAGAATTGCAGACCAGGAAATGCACATCTTGAATTCGATAGGAGCTCAAAGTTGATACGAATTTAAAGAAAATGTATTCTAAATATGTGAAAATGTTATTCCGAAATCTCATCTGGTCAAACTTTAAATTCAACAGGTCTATTCTGATCCAAGCTCGATGCTGATGGAGAGTTGCGAGAAAACTCATCGATTGATATGAAATATGTGTATTATTGCACTATTCACGTGTTGGACCAGATGGTCACCTCTATCGATTGATTGATAATCGGTAATCGATTGGTCATCGTTGATCCTAGATTCACCAGCAAACGAGTATGTCAAATCAAATGTTTATGTAGATAAACTGAGATGAATATAATATAATTTTCCAAACGTGATTCATCAATTTTGAGATATTATTCAGATAAATATACTCAAGAAACCATTCTCGATGAGAGAACCCGGAGAATGGTGTCATTGAAAACTTGATAATTTGATCGATGTATATACTTGATTCGCTCTGATAATTATTATTTCTACGTCGAGGACTTCACTATCGGGAATGTTCCTAATCCGGGGTTATACGATGAGATATTTGGTCCAAGGACCTTATTCCTGTATTTTCTGACTGAATTGTAGTTTATTCCCTGAACCATTTTCCAGATATTTTGTTTGTCATTTCTCAGAATATGAGAGATTAAAATTCATATTGTTGTGTTAGGTTCAATATTCCCATCGTATACAATAACTCTAATCATGTTCATTTCAATTTTTTTATCTGATGATGGATAATAAATGGAAGACACGACAGTGGAGTTGAATTGATCACTCGTGCTAGTAGCAACGTACAGTAATATAATAATGTGAGATAATATTTATTATTTCGACAAAGGGATTCCTCGTGAGAAAATGAATTATATGTGCTACACGATAAAGAATTCCAGATGATGATCAACTGGATATATGGTGAGACATATCACATTGGTTTGAAGCAGCTGATCAAGTTGGGCTGATATTGATTCTTCTTAATCTGAATTCGATCAAATTTTATATCTGTGCAATTTTCCTCACACTTTGGAATGGATTACTAATCTGGCATATTCTTTCTGTTTGAAAATCTGCGACCTCAATTTTATATTGTATAGAAGTTTCATCCACTGTCGACAAAACTAAAATTTAATGGTTATGTACATCATTGTTTCAGTTGTAGAGTACGTGCTGCGATAAAATTGTTTTGAAGTACAATTTGAACCACTTTTAGAATCATTCATCGATAACACTCTGAATAAACCCCATTTATCGTTCCATTATCCTGGTGAATAAGCACCAACATTCGTGAAATGCTATAACATGAAGCTTTGTGCGCCTGCGCTGATATTATGACCCTAACTCGACTTTAACTTGGTAAATCTACTCAAAGCGTTGTGAGCGCTGAAGTGCTACCGCATCCTTTGTAACTTGTTAAAAGTAACTTTGTTTAAAGAGGAGAAGTGAAGAGAAGAAGAAAGAGATGGTATGGCTGGATAAGGTTTTATCGCCGTCATTGCGTTATTATGACTTGACTATGTTAAGAGCGTTAGAGATGTGTTAGGAGGTGTAAAAATAATTACACGCAGGGTTTATATGTGGAATGAAAAGTACGACAATATTTGAGACTTTTTATGGACCACTTCAGAAATTATTGCCCAACTTGGACACTTAAAACTTCACAAAGTGTTTGAATAAGAATTCATTCTGTTCCATGATTGTGATGATTATATATAGGTGATGAGGAACATTTTTTTCACCTGGTTTGTGGATCTTTTTCCATGCCTGTATCTCAATGTATTCAATTTCAATTCAATCTCAATCAACATATTTTTCATTCTCATTGACAATATCACATGAAAAATGAAAATAGAATCACACACATGGAGATAACAACAAAATAGATATACATACGATATACCGGTAGTATGAAAAAAAAAATTAAGAAAACTGCCACGAATGCGATTAAAATTGATCAAATAATAAGAAGCCCGCATAAGAACAAATTGATTGTATTGATTACAGAAAAGAATCAATCAATCAATGTACGAATGATTTTTTTGATCTTCAACCCAATAAAGTTAGGTGAGTACATTTCACAAGGGCACAACATGTCGACTTGATTCTACTAGTCCCAAGTCCTCTTTTTCCTTCGTCTCCTCTGAATGATTCTGCTCTTCCTTCTCCTCTTTCAAGGTAACTCTTCTCACCACCTCCCTCCATGTATTTCTATTCTTCCAACATTCTCCAATGGAATCAAACAAATTACACGAATGAATATTGAACAGAATCACTCAATTCCATGGGATATCAGAGATATGTGATCAATATTAGTTCGAATTATCTTTAGGTAACTTTTAGTGCCTTATATGCATGGTTTATTTTTTATTCACATTTTTCACTTAAAATGTGTTCCGGACTTTTGAAAACTGAAAGACTTCTATCTGCGGCGGAAAGTTATGGTCACCAACAGCGCAGTCCTGGTGTTGAAGTTCATTGGTTTTGAATAATTAAAATGGGGTGGTGAAATCGCCCTTGTGGTACCCCGTCCAAAGGATCTTACTTTTCATCCTCAGCCCTAATTAAGAAACAATGATTTTGTATCAAGTTTCGATGTTATTAAAAAAAGAAAAAAAAATATTCCACATTGAAATTTCATGAACTCTGATAATAGACAGCTTGAAGCATCGTCATGAGGATAATGAAAACAATACGGTTGAGAGCAGGTAGACACGGTAACTGCATTTCGAATCCCATCTTGACTTCGTAGAGAGCACGCTCTGATATTAGAGTATACATGGGCTTACTGGTATTACAATTTGGCTTCCAAAATATGATTTTCTTCATTTTTTTTTCTCTCGATACAGTTTTATGTCGAATATGATCAAAGATTCATGGGAGAGTACTAATATCAATGACGAGATTTTTTTTCATTATTATTCGAATAGTTTCGTACAATGTTGTATAGTGTTTTACGCTAAAAAAATAAACCAAAAAGCCTGAAACAGGCTTGTCTGTGGGTGTATAAAAATAACAAATTATATGTATACAGTCAATGTTGGACATACAATAAAATTATATGAGGTGAAATATCAGAAAAACTTTCATGAATGGTGAGAAGAACAGTTCAATAATATTATATAATAATGAAGTGCAGCTAGGGTTCGTGTAAAAAATATTATGCGCAGATTGTAAGTGATAATATACGCAGAATTTGGATATTCTGAAAGAGTGTGAAATAAAATAATAAAAATGATTTATATTATACGATATTTGTGTTCCAGACGGTGAAGAGGTAGTTTTGAGTATTTATTTGCTTTTCGATCCGTTGTTTTTACTAACTCATATCTTCGAGTGAGTGTGATTTTGATATATCCACAGTCTTCTGTTTCAGACTATTATTGTGGTGAGTTCGACCAATATGGCATTCCAACGAATGAATGTTATCCCGTTACATAAATATACCATGACTTTAAAACGATCACAAACTCTTTCTGTTCGGTACACTACTTTATCTATGTAGAGCAACGAAAACCATAATCCTGTATTATCCCTAAGGCGGGCTCATTCAAGTGATATCGTAAAATAGATTAATTTGATAAATAGTGTACAAATCCGATTCAGGTCATGTTCAATGATCAAGACACTATCATTTAATTAGTTATTTATCTCTGTATATATAGTTTCTTCAGTTTTGATGACTTGTTTCAGTATCAGATTTCATTTTATCTCCATTGAAACTGACAGATGATTCTTTCTTGATTTTAAATCGAGATATTTTCATGAGATCAGTCTTAACATCTTGTGAACAACTTTATCATGAGTGACAGTCTTTATAACTTTCTCAAATTGAACGTATCTTTCCTTAACTTTGTTGAAAAATTGCTGGACATATTCAACTGTTGTCATGTTCCTGCATTAACATCGACTTCGTATAGCAATTTATCTCATAAATAGATTGGACATGACTTTTAGTCTCTGATGGGAAGACATTCCTTCTTAATCTTTCTCTCTCTTTCTTCATCTCTTCATTTTCTTTCTCTCGTCTTTTTTTTCAGGGAAAAGTAATCAGATTGTCAAAAGTCTTTTCATTAGGATGATAATGAAAGAAGAAGTCGTCAAAAAGATATATCATGTTTGCTATGAGTGGAATAATATGTTTCACAAAATCCATCTCATATCAGTACGGAGGTGTTTTCTAGAGAGGAATACCTCAACATCGTTACTGAGTCTTGTTCTGATTAAAAATACATTTTTCACATCTATTTTCTTCGGGGTAATCTATGACTCTTGTATATTATCTTTTTTGAAGAAGCGATGATACCTAATCCACATACATACTCCTCGACAATGCCCAATGTTCCGTCACATTTCCGGAGTAATATATATATATATATATATATATATATATATATATATATATATATATATATATATATATATATATATATATATAATGATTATGATGATGGATTGAGAATAAAGACGCTGAAAAAACAGAATTTGAGAGATAAGTGAAGCATTCAGTATTCCCTTAAGTTATTTCACTGATTTATTGTTAGTAGTGATACTTCAATTATCTCTTAGCAACCAAATGAACAGTCACACCCATCCTTCAATTCTACGTTTGGCTATATTTCCACATGTTGATGATTGTTGAAAATTATTCCAAAGAACTTGAGGATGATGAAAGTCAGCGAAGATTCTTAACTTCTCGTACTGGAGGGAAAATTTCGCGTCCTTCTCTTACCACGTCATAGTTTTGTCATCAAATGATAGCTCTTTAATATAACCTGGATGTTATCATGGTCGTCAAACAACATTAAATAAAGAGCTAATCTCATGTTCTTTTCTCTTATAGCATGAAAACATGATACAGAATCTTTGCTCCCCAATTGAGGCAATGCAAACCTCAAATCTGTTCGATTATTTCGGAATGATTCAAAGGAAAAATAATCTTATCAGTCATATCAGAAGTGAGCAATAGTTTGAATAGATGATAGTTGAATGAATAATTATACTGGTGAATAGTTTTATGTTCTGTTCTGAATTCGTCGATGGTTAATTTTGAAATGAAAATTTCAGAGTGGAAAATTTTTCTCCATTTCAGGATGAATAATAAAACACATATTTCCACCACATGTAAGGGTCCAGTCGCCGGGATCGAACCTGCACTTCAATTGAATTGAAAACAGATGATTTTGTTTGTACATTTTGTAGACAACTTAGAACATTTCTACTCAATCAGATACTTTGAACTTCACATATGTCAGATCAGACATCATGTCATGCATTTGTATTTCATATTCGGTCATTCTAATTTTTAATTGTTGCTATTATCAATTCTTTCTGATATAATTTATGATTTATAATTGATATTATCATGCATATAGTGAGACACATGTTGTTACGGGGCTCTTGCTTTATTCTCACTTTCTCTATACAGTATACAAACTGTATACAAACAATGATCAATAAATAAATGAGCTTGCAGCCTTTTTTCTAGATAAACAACAGATAGCCCACTCTATCATCTCATTTTTTTGGAGTAACCGGATCATACTTTTGTTCAGCTTAGCTTAGCTTTTGCTCAGCTTTCGCTCTCCAGGACGATTCGACCGGGAATGAGACAATTCCAGTGTTTCATGATTTTTGTTTTTCTTGAAGTTACTTTCGGTTGTTGTTTGAGAGCTTACAGCTTGATAACGAGGAGCCTGGATTTTTATATGCAAATAAGTTCAGAAAGTATTAGCGTTTTTGCAAATTCTCTTGTTGTGCAATCTGTTATATTTGTAGTCACTCTTCAGAAAATATCACATTTTTTCAGTGAGTTGTCTTCACAATCGAACTTTCACCAGAAATAAGAATTGAACCTGGTAACCTAACCTCACAAAATGACACTTTGGTTATATTCACAATGTTTCTTGTTACCCAATGGCTAGAAAAGGTAATTATGGCAAGTGGAGTGAATAAGGTATTGACATTCAAAATGATTGGAAATCAGTCTGACCATTACATCTTTATAGGCCGATGTGTGATTTCTTTGACCTCACATCACAAGTATTGATCGACGATGATGTATTTGTGATGATGAGTATATCTATGCAGAACACATTGGTATAATATACATCAGATTCACTATCTTATTTCTATTGATATAATGAATTCTATGGATGAATTGATGAATCAACTTCATTATTGTTTTGCATTGAATAAATAACTCATGTATCCTATTTTATACGGTGAACTATTTTTCGCAATTATTTTTCTTGAGTGATATCATCATACATATTTTATTGTAAAAATCACAGAATTGTGAACTGCTTGATAAACAGTATGATGAATTGACAACTTTTCTTTCCTCGAATAACTCAACATACACATATTAAAACAAAACATTCAATATTTATGAGTATTTTTGATTCAACATACAGATCTCTATATCTGCATCAATAAGATATGATATATATATATATATATATATATATATATATATATATATATATATATATATATATATGAATATATATATATTATATATATATATATATATATATATATATATATATATATATGTATATATATATATATATATATATATATATATATATATATATATATATATATATTCATAAAATATATATTCACCTCAGAGGACACCATATTCATCATCCATCCGACCACATCGGAAAATTTCATCAAGTGTTACAAATCTTTCCATGATAGTTCTGAGAGATGATATGTTTCAAATTAAATAATTCTTGAATCTTGTTCAGAGATTTCACATTTCGTGAGAAGTTGGAATATTGTGTTATCCTAATCACGTCAGTTCAAGTTATCTTTTGGTCAGTAATATTTACTGCTTCTGATATCACTTCCCCCAATACACTTTTACTCATACTACTCATACATATTAGCAGTGAGCTTTGATAGTAATACGTGATACCAGTCTAGTATTAAATCAGTAACTAAATCTGAAGGATGGGGATGTCTGATTTCTCCCCTCATTGAAAAATCAATGAAATAATGAATTCCTACGTTGTTTTCATAGAATGATGATCAAACTTGATGATGATTTGTAACATTCTTCTCAAAATGAACTGCTGTCAATTCGAAATGGAGAATATATATCCAAGATAAACCGTAGAGTTGTATATTATATTCATTCAATTTTATTTCTCTTGTACTCAGTTGTTTCATATCATATCTCGAGTCCGGTGTATTTTATATGATTCATGCTGAGGCTTTTACAAACTTGAATAATACTTGAGATATTCACTATCTATATCACATCAAATCTTGAACTGAATTATTCAAACAATTTCCACAGTATTTTTCCCAACATAAAACATTTGGCAAATGGCATTGGTTCCCAATCGAGATCAGGGATGAGGATATCGAATCTTCCCCAAATGGCACCACAAGGGTGAAAACACGACCATACAATGGAAAATAATGGTAATTTCACAAATTGAACATAACAGGAAACAAATTTGATTTATCGCTTTGAAAATATATTTTCTGAATGGGACCTGGATTGTCGAGCGCCTGAAGAGCGCATTCTGGAATACGTATACTACCAAGAGTGAACGTGGGCTTGGTGTGCTCACTTGAAAAGAGGATATATAAATGTGGGTGGAAATGACGTGCTTATTCGAGAAAACCATCAAAACCTGACCCAAATAACATTAACCAATTCTCCGGAATAGTAGTTCTTACGGCATTATTACACGGCAAACTCACGTTCTATCTTGGTAGTATCCGTATTACGGTGCCATTAGTTACTTGGTCTGCTGAGGCACCACTTTAGAAATTAAAGTCAACTTTGGGCGTGAGTTCGAGTCTTGCATGAAGCATGACTCTTAACTTTGGGCGTGGGTTCGAGTCTTGCATGAAGCATGACTTTCAACTTTGGGCGTGGGTTCGAGTCTTGCATGAAGCATGACTTTCAACTTTGGGCGTGGGTTCGAGTCTTGCATGAAGCATGACTTTTAACTTTGGGCGTGGGTTCGAGTCTTGCATGAAGCATGACTTTTTGTGGAACGTTCTTTCACTCATTATCACATCTTAGTTTCATTATCACCTGCTCATTCTTACCCCCATATAACCTGGCTGATGGTGGGGTCGTTGGGCAGACAATAATCGTCGTATTCTGGTATTGTATTTCGTTATTCCAAGATTGTTTGCCTCACTTCCAAATTGCTCTATTCAAGTTGCTCCATGCCAAGTTAATGAGATCTGACTTCCGAACTCACCTTTAACAGAAGTGACAAGTGTCATGTGATGTGGATTAAGCTCCGCCAGTCTTTTGATGAGATCAATCTGCTCCAGAGTGAGTTGAACTGCGTCTAAATATTGAGCTCCGCACGGCACGTACGCCGACCAGAACTGGTGACAACAAAAACAACAACAGTTGATACACGAAGAAACTTCATCAAGAGACATTACTCGTTCAAAAAGGTCGAAACAAAAGTTGGCGATTACAATTTGTCTTTCAACTTCACTTTCTTCGTCAGGAACGTGTCGATGGGAGAAATATTTGAGGTCGATACAAATTGAGTGATCTCTTGGAAATAGGTATGAATCCATTTGAACATGGACAGTGAAATATTGATTCAGAAAAATATACAACTCTGAATATCATTTGAATGATATATCTTCAATGATTGTTGCACTATTGATTGGTTATTGAATTAGTCAGTTGAGAATGGACATGATTTCCAATTGATTCTTATATTGAGGAGAATGGATCAATGCAGATGATCAATGTAACATCGTAAAGAAAACTTAACATATGTATATATATATATATATATATATATATATATTGGGTTCAACGACGCACTGAACTGATAACTACGATCTATTGGCGTCGGTGAACGATATATGAGATGATGGGATGATGAGATGATGGAATGATGTGAGGTCATTCTATCACGTGTTTTTATATAGTGGAGAGGAGTTGGCCGCGGTATAGTTTTAGGAAACCATCCCATTATTGACCTGAACGACTGAGGAAAACCACGAAAAACACCTGTCAGGATGGTCGAACATACGGATAAAAGAATAATGTTGAGCAACGAATTAAAAAAAAATGTATCAACAAAAGAAGGTGATTCGGAACCTCCTTTCCTCTCTCCCACACCACTAACGTGAAGGTGTGTCTCACCATTTTCCGTGTATACAATTATCACTCAAGTAAAACTACTTTGTCGACATTGAAGATGAGTATAAATGTGATATGAAGCAAAGCGTCTCAATAAATTGAGATTGAAGTTCCTCAACCTCAACTTTAATATATTTCTATTCTTCGTTGATACCTCTATCACGTTGCATACAAGTAGAATGATTGCATATTGCCATTCGTCCTTCCAACAGGTGGTTTTCGCAAGTGTATATGAAAGTAACCGAACTGAAAGTAATCAAATTTTCTCGACACTTTCGACATCATTTTATTATGATGAGAGCCACAGCATCTACCATCCATTTCACTCACTTTTCATCGAAAAGAGTACTCAATATACATCACACATTTCATTTTATTTTATCAAATTCATATCAGTCAAGAAAATCTGTTTACCTCAAGTGACTTCGATGAAGGTGACACTAAAGGAAATATTGAGAGTATTACATTATTATTTGATATGTGATTTATTTTTATATAATAAATTAGGTTATCTGCCACAAGTTCACCTCAGTCAGCTAAACTTTTGCGATGAACGTAAGTAATCGAGAACCTTATTTTGTGGTCACATTGTTTCTGTATTGATAGTTTATCCATCATCCCCTTCATCCGTACCTCCGAAAAACTCGTACTATAACCTGCGCAACTTGCTGATTTGTATGATTATTATACGAAATGAGCATTTCCATGAAATATCAGGTTGTTTGATTGGTATCTACCACTCACCATTTAATTTCAGTACTTTATTTCCACCATCGTATTCAATTAAATTCATATATCTGAGTTTTTACCATAAATTGAATGAGAACAAAGTATTCCGAACGAAAATCCGATTATATATATATTGATATTGATAATGGATATTTATTGAGGAAATTATTGACATGATAGAGAATATGTCATTATTGGATGAAGAAATATGAATACACCTATATCAATATTCCATCATCGTCATGGTGCATCTGAAAATCACAATAGAAATTTTGATGATCTGATGAAGTATACTGGCATCTCTGAAAAAATGGGTACTATTCCGTCAACTGCCAATGTTTCTCCAAATTTCCTCAGAAACTGAATTATCGTATACTCATTTCTCCAATCTCAATAATTCTTTGAGTTCTCCAATCAAGATTATTCATAATCATGGAATGAATCACATCAATAATGATTTAATAAGAATATTTCGAATGAAACAACGAATTTCAAATCAGTGAATTGACGGTTATCAACCTATATGAGCACAGACAATCGCGTTGATCAATTTTGCATTTTCGTTCTCAAAGAATTTTCATTTCAATACATTTTGTATTGCTGACATATACTGTTCAGGTCGTAACCAAAGATAGAAAAGACAACAATATAATTTTTTATGATGAAATATTTTGTTTTTTTTATTGAATTTCATCAATTACCGGTACCAAAATTTCCAATTTCGTTCTTTTGGTATCTCATCCAGATCTCTTGAATTATTAGTCCTAAATAATATATTTTGTGTTCAGTACTACAATACAAAATCACATAATATTGTATTTCATCTTGGAATGTACATCACGTGTAAACGTCATGAACCATAACAAGTCAGCGCACGTTGATATACTACATAACATAAACATCAGTGAAACTACGCCATAAACCGTTCCGTTGTTGAGTGAGAAACAATCGCGTGGGGCGCACCTGACGGAAAACACGATACACTAGAGTGAAAGATTACGGCGGCTCAGCGGTTCAACACCCGGCACGTCGGTATATCTTAGAGAGTGTGTAGTCAACTGGAAATGTTATTGTTTTCACCGTGTCGATGGGATACAGTGGCGTACTTATCAAGTCTATTATGTTTCATTCAGTATGGTGAGTGTAACAAACGATATTGTACAGTATAACGCAAAAGTAAAAAGCCGTTCCATTTTCTGAAGCCCGGGAGGTAGGCAACTTGTCATGCACGCTAAAAACCGGTCCGAGATTCAAAGTCCACATGCAGGTATACTGACTGAAGTAAAATAGTATTGATTATATTTGAAGTGATTTCATCTGTGCAATTCAAAATAATGTTTCGATATGTTTGTATCATTCGTATTGGTTTTCATGTCGCACTGCACTGATGACTATACGATATATTGGCGTCAGTTGTTTTGATGTCAACTCTTTCTCGTATTTACTATCAAGACATGTATTTGATCCAAATCAGATCTTGATCCGTTTTCTTTTCTTGTGTGCGCTCTACAGGCCACAATGCAAAACCGAACTACATGCTATTTTATCTATGGGCGTTATTTCTGAATGAATGCATATTAGGGTTTTAAGGCGCATCGACAGCGAGGTCATTTAGCGCATGTGCGTTATTTCTCTTCCATCTTTAAATACTTATAGCTTTTGGTGGTAATTGGATCGGTACATTTGGGCAGATTAACGATTCAAATTGAAGAACTTACATATATGAGAATAAAAAGTGAAGAAAAACGAACAATATCTCTCATTGGAAATTTAAAATTCATAATACATAATATATATATGAAATATATAAAATATTTAAGTATATAACCAATCCAAAGATATACTAATCTATTGTTCCAAATATTGTTCATCAACGCGGAAACACATGACGCGGTCACCTAGTATAATTCAATCACCACCTCAGTGATAGGGGAATGATAATGAAAATAATGAAAATAACAAATCAATGAGAATATTAGTTATGGTAATTAAACGTTTGGAAATGATGACACCCACATAAGCCGAAGATTGTGTCTGGGAAAGACGATATCCACCTTGAAATCCGAACAAATACGTCACTGCTATTCCTGATTTCCTAATCAATTTCTGTGATAATATAGAAGGCTTTGATTTGATCGTTTCCAATTAATTGATGACACCCGTTTCTCGAATTTTAATCGGTATCTTGACGGCTTTGAGTGATTCAAAAACATTACATTATATATTTTTCACATCAAAACGGCTGGATTGATTTGAAGAAATTCTCAGAATAATATGTATCATGATTATATTGAAATTCACTGGGAATTTGAATTCTCTCGGGTGAAATATTTTCGACGATTTTTTTCCTCTGGGTTATTCTTACGGGATTTTTGAAAACTTTAAATGAGTTTTACCAGAAGTGATTCGACAAATTGCGCCTCAAAATTATACAGTATCGAATTAGATACAGACACTTGTGCATGCCAAGTTTCAACTGATTTTGAATACTAGTTTGACCTGTGGAGCGCGGAAAAAAGGCACTTTCTTCGATTATGGTGGGATTGAGTCTTCGCTTCGCTCATCCAATTACAAAAAAGTTATCTCGATTGGGTGAAAATCACATTGCTTATGGAAGGAATAATCCATGTGACACTTTGGACAAATTGGAATGAAAATAGTGGATAAGGGATTCAGAACGTGAAGAACTGAATAGTGAAGCGCAAGACAAAATTAATGATTACTCATTAGGCGATACATGAATGACAAAATAATATGGACGAAATGAATGAACATGCACATAATGACTCAATATATAATGAACGTTCCAAAATTATATAAAGATGAATATATAATATATATTAGCTAGATTGAATGTGGGATGAATATACGCACACACACACATATATATATATATATATATATATATATATATATATATATATATATAGATATATATATATATATATATATATATATATATATATATATATACTGGTATATATATATATATATATATATATATATATATATATATATATATATTTATATATATATATATATATATATATATATATATATATATATATATATATATATATATATATATATATATATATATATATATATATACAAATATATATACGTATATATATATATATATATATATATATATATATATATATATATATATATATACCAGTATATATATATATATATATATATATATATATATATATATATATATATATATATATATATATATTTATATATATATATATATATATATATATATATATATATATGTATATATATATATATATATATATATATATATATATATATATATATATATATACTGGTATATATATATATATATATATATATATATATATATATATATATATATATATATATATATATATATATATATATATATGTATATATATATATATATATATATATATATATATATATATATATATATATACAAAGCTCCGTAAGAGTAGGATGGAAGTCTTCGACATCGCTCATCCAACTATTTCGAATTCTTTATATCGAACTTCAAATTAATTCTGTCCATGCTATCTCGATATTATCAATGATGAATAGAAATTTTACTGTCCGACTATTATGAATTTCCTTCGCTTTTTCAGTTCTTCATATTTGATTCACATCAAATTATTCTTACGTTCATAATCATACTGTTCATTTTCCAGTAAGCTATGATGAAAGATGTAGCATTTCATACAAAATTGGGCTTGAATAGAAAAATGAAAAAATATTCATTCAAACGCCATCGGATTGGCATAGAATCATAATTTTTTCATTGCATTTTGAATTATTTTCGATGGTAATTTATTATTCTAAGCTGAGATTTTCAAGATCTACAGAACAATTGAATCGTGAATTCAATTGTCGAAACTTCTTCACCCGCAAAACCTATTCTCGATTATTTGTTCAGAGTTTTTCTTGAACAATTTCGTCTGAAACAAAAAAAAATCGTCTCATGAGAATTCAAGAATGTGTGTTTCTGACCATTTCAGAACAGAACGTAATTCTCTTCTACTCCATATTGAAATCATTCCAACTCTAATTATGAATTGACAACAGTGCCAAACAACCCTTCGAACCTGTCGAACAAGTTGAATGGCAACATTGCTTGGTGATACGATTCACAATCACGCAGATCAAACTACATGTTGAGAATTGCTCATATCAGTCCTACCTGCGATGCGACCTTTGCACCCTAACCTCACCGGTTTACCATCTGTGTGGCGTGCTGCCTACCTCCCAGGCTTCAGAGAATGGAACGGCTTTTTACTTTTGCGTTATACTGTACATATTGATATTAATTTGAAAACCTCATTGTTGTAGCCCTGGGCCCAGATTCACAAAAGGTCATAACTTTGATCCGGCTCAAAGTTATGACAATTTCTAGACCTAATACCATATTTCATCCATCATTTCCGATTTCTTACTCTTAATTTTTTATTAAATCCATTTTTATTATCAATCTAATATTTATTAAAATTTAAAAATCAAAAATATTGGATCAAATATGGTATTATTTCTAGAAATTGTCGTAACTTTGAGCCGGATCAAAGTTATGACTTTTTGTGAATTCGGCCGCTGCTCACTGAATTTCATTCAATTGTGTGTATCTCACTCATGGGTAATATAAAACCAAATACTACGGTATTATGGATAAATGAGCAAAAACATCCAGTTGGTTACTTAATTGACAACTCGCAGTTTCCGCCCCCATGACGTCAGAAATCATACCGTCCAATCAACAGGGCGATTAGAACTGTGGACAAATTCTAATATCCAATCAGGCTATCTTGAAATGACTACAAATGATATGATCCAACTGGCTGACTGGTAAAGTCACGCCTATCTCGAGTCGTCAATTGAAGAAATGGCAATACTAATCTCAAAAGTCAAGTCAAGTGAAGTAACGTTTTATTTCATTAGTGAATACATTATTTGATAACCTAATCATTTACTTATGTGTATGGGCTGGGTCCCTTACAGGTATTGAAATACGTTTAGTTTGAAATGAAAAGATTCATAAAGTATAATATAATGGTGCATAAAGTGAACGGAATCCCATGAACTATTGAGATACTGGTATTTTGTGATTCCTATAATATTTTGATGAGAGTAAAATAAATGAATGGAATACAAACTTATTTTGGGAAGATGTAGATACACATTGGATCATCAATAACGTTTCTGATCACACCCGGATCATTATGATCACACTGACTTCCCGAGGAAAACATTACAGAATATCACCACTATTTTTGTTTCATCATATTTTCCCGGTAATTGCATCTCATTTTCAAA
>OZ023333.1:31993930-31996430 GCA_964007535.1 Brachyptera risi
TATATATATATATATATATACATATATATATATATATATATATATATATATATATATATATATATGTGTATATATATATATATATATTTATATATATATATATATATATAATATATATATATATATATATATATATATATATATATATATATATATATATATTTAATTCACATCCAAATCTTGACACGGAGTAATAATTGATGTTCCTAGAAATAGGAACCTAAAATAAATAATAGTAATATGTTCCTTGATTAGGGCTAAAGATGACAACATACAGTCTGATCGCACGGGACATCACATGCGTCGCAAATGAATTGATACATTCAATGATTGATACTACAAATCACAGAATCTCATCATATCTAATCACCTGGGTCAGAAACCAATCGAAACTATTCGACGAAAATTACCCATTTCATTCAATTGATGATACTGAATTTCACAAAAAGTCATTTCATCTCCATTTTTCCTGTTCTTTGTCGCAGTATCAGAACTGAACAGCAATGCAACTTTGTGAGGTTTCCAAAAGGTGATACCTTATGTGTCCAAACTCCCCCCTCCCCCTCTTGGGGCTCGTTTCCTGTCGTCAACCACACTTTCGAAAGTGAGCCTGTGACGTCACTGCCAAGAAACAACGCATAGACCGACCGGTACGAACAATTGCGTCATTGTTTTCTAGTCGACGAGCTCGTTAACACGTGAACGACAAAGGAGTTGTGACGTAGAACGACCGGAGATTCAGTTACATCGAGAGTGGAGGTAGGCGTCGGTCCGCAGGGAGGTGGTGGGGGTGGGTAGTATACGTGTTCGGGTCGTGCATGGGCTTGATCAAGAAAACTAGATAGTATATATGGAGAGAGGAAACTATGGTCATCTGATATCGATAGATGATTACTTTGGTAATGATCAGATATATATATATATATATATATATATATATATTATATATATATATATATATATATATATATATATATATATATAGATATATATATATATATATATATATTTATATATATATATATATATATATATATATATATATATATATATATATATATATATATACAGATATATATATACATATATATATATATATATATATATATATATATATATATATATATATATATATATATATAGGCCTATATATATATATATATATATATATATATATATGTATATATATATATATATATATATATATATATATATATATATATATATATATATATATATATATACGTGTGTGTGTGTATACACATTCAATCAGTATCATGGGGGAAAATTGTTGTAAATAAAATCATACAATCACAAATAGAAATTCTCCAGAAAAAATGTGACTGCAAAATAGACACTTTTGTGCAATACATTAATCATTTATCGTATACCTTTGGGTTTAGGTCGATCCGAACAAATTCTTGTAGCTACAACATTCTGATCACGATTTCATTGGTTGGAACGTAATTCCAGTTTGTATATCTTGAATATCAGGTTCGAAAACCTTTCAGTTGAGTCATGTCAAATATGATATATTTTCAAGAAAATGGTTCAATTTGAATTCTGATGTAGTCCTATCATATTATCACTTTTCCAATCAAATAAGCTACAATTATATATATGCAATGAATCAAACATCGTTATGTTTCTCATTTCCATCGGATTCAAATTCAGTCCAGAAGTCAAATCACTAAATTACTGTGGTGTGATAAGAATGCATCGTTCATGCAATAATACCAACTTGATAATTTTCATATTTATCGGAAATGATTCCGTTGAAAAATAAATCGATTATTCTCAGCCACCCACGGTAGCTCAGTCAGCTGAGTCACCACTTGAGAAACCGAAGTTACCGCTGGGCGTGGGTTCGAATCCTGCATAAGGCATGCATTTTTGTAATCGTCCTTTCACATACGGTATCATCACTTCATAGTTTCATAATCACCTGTTTATTCACACGCTAACTGCTTATAATTACCACGTGACACTCAACTGTTCGTGGGGTCGTTTAGCGATCATAGATGCATTTATACCATCAAAACAAAATCACAAATCTTCATGTCAATCAACTATGTATGCGGAATCATACGTTTAAAATCAATAAAAAATAACAATCGATGAGTCCTCCTTACTCTAATATTGATGGATCCAACTCCTACTAACAGAGTAAGTCTCCACTATATATCTTACACAAAAACACCCACACATCATTGATAATGTCAGTCGTAAAATGTGTCATACGTTTTCAAGTTATGACGTAACATCCGGTCAAACGGTCTACGTGTGCGAGATCTTACGAGGCCGCCGGAAATTAAATGTCTACCAAAAACCACCGGTAAAAACAAATGAAACTTGTGAAAACTACTCAATTTATTTCTTCCTCCATACAAAAAGGTTTACAGGATCATAAGTTCCCAGAATAAACAACATTGGAAGGAAGTTGATGTGTCTGAAAATTCTCGATCCAATCCAATATAAAATATGTTGTTTTTTTCATGGA
>OZ023333.1:32001430-32061430 GCA_964007535.1 Brachyptera risi
GTGATAAAAGATCGATCCAATAACTTCTTGGACAATAGAATATATTCATATACAACCCGTCGATATGAAATCATTTATTTTCATTCCTCGTATATTTCTTCTTTTTCATGATACCAACAGAATAGAAATTCCCTCAGTATTTCTCGAGGATATGCATTTTAACAAGCAATGCAAATAGTTGATAAATTCAACAATACCAACTTGACAATATATTTTTCTTCGAGATCTTTCAGAATATGATACGGTTCATGAATGGTACGTGTCTTGAACGTTGGTAATGACGGGATGAGACTTGAAAGTAACCTTTGTCGGTAAATGATAACATTCTTGTTAACGGATCAAACCTTCTGGCCGGTAATGTTTATGAACAGTAGAAACAGTCGATGGAGACTAATAAAATTCAATCGACTCAGATACTATAAGCAGTCGAGTATGATTCGTTATTTATTCATAGATTGTAAACAACAAGAATAAACACAGAAAAATTGAAAATGTAATTACAGTGAAGTATCGGTAAGGAAGAACATTTTGAATTTCCGGTCAACAGAATGAAATGTCTATGACCATTCAGAATCAACAGGGGATTGCGTCGGCTTTGACCACCCATTCTAAAATTAAGGTCAAAATATATATTTGCTCACAAGAATAAAAAAATATCTGGGATACGGTAGAATGATGATGTTTTTATCGATAATATGATATCAACATCGCCGAGATAATTGTATGTGATGAGAAAATGAATGAGATGCAGCAAATTTGATAGGTATAGTACGTATAATAACTTTTCTCGTCATTCCATTTGTTTCGAAAATATGAATATATGATGTGGATAAACCATCCAAACAATATCAGATCCATTTCTATATTGAGATTAATCATTCAACGTGGTATGTAGGAGTATTTTCTTTTCGACGGTTCATTAAATGGTTCATTTGTATTTTTTTCTCCCAGTTCAGTCGCTTATCAATTATTTCTGCGCATTTATTTCCGATGCATCAAGTTGCCTCCCTTCCTTTCGTCGAAGTGTATTTTTGTCTGAAGTTATGGAAATGAGCCTGTTCTGTGCTGAACATATTTGGTGTCACGGTGAGAGAAAATGTGGGACACTTTTAATGAACGGTAGCAGGGAAGAACAAATTTTCGGTGGCACATTCCATCACAAAAGGGGCACATTTTGGAAAACTGAGAAGTGAAAATTTCAAATGTGGGGAGGAGGAAGGGGATGGCCATATACTTACCATTTCCCACATTGAAATTGTAATTACTGAAAAACGGGAGTAGCACGGAACAAATTTTTTGCAACATATTTCAGAACAAGAATAGCGCATTCCAATAACGTCAGAAAAAATAGACATTCCGAAAGTGAGAGTGGGAAAAAAGTTAATAAACCTTTTCCATTCCATAATTAAATTCCAGATCCAACTTCGAAACAAGTATTTCTCATTTTTTGAGGAGAAATGTTTTCGTCATCGTTATTGTGAAAGTGTTTTTCACCATTTCAACTTTGTTCGCTTCAAATTTTCTCTGAATAATTATCTTCCGAATCTTTAATAACATTGGAGTTATATATATAGTGAAGTGACCGCTGTCAACCGTTAGATGATCAAGCGGACTATCTGGATGTGTTAAACCTATCACCGAATTGCGCACGCAGTGAGATGTCAGAAACAAAATTAGTTGAATTCATATTCATTCTTTTTTCCACATCTCAAATATTGAATCTATAGATCTATCCGTATCTCAAACTGTTACGTGGAATCAGTGGAGTAAATATCGGTGGTGCAAGCGGTGCGGTGGCACAGAGGCCCACGACTAAATTCACTTTGGGGGCCCACTGAGACTGACATAATTTGCTGAGATGATGATTCAGAATTTATTGCTCCCAATTCATATGTTTATATATTGTTTCGTTCTATAAACGAGACTTGGTGCAGGTTCGATTTGATTAATTGAACCTGAGAGAACACGACGGATTCATTTGGTGATGTGGTAGACATTTTTTCAAAGCAAAAAGTAAGGCGAAGAAATTTTAATAGCAGTCAATAAGTGAATTGAATAATTTATGTGCAATAAATGGTATGAAAATTCGAAGAAAATTTCAATTACATTCATAATGAAATAAATTGGGAGCAAACGAGTTTTTCGGAACTTCGCCAAATACAGAAAAAAAAGGGGAAGGGCCCATTCATACATTTTGCATTCCTGTCTTGTTCCTTGTTACACCACTGCGTGGAATTCATATATTTATACCAACACTTCCTTGAATATAACCATTCCATAGTGAAAATTACTACTGTAACTTCATTTTCCCATTGTTATAGTGAATAAAATATCGACACTTTCAATGACGTCACGGGAGTAGCAAGCCTGTCAGATTTTCATCATGTAGACAGCGTTTTAAAAAACCCTCACTACTTGTATGGCCTTTGATGTATCGACTATAGGTCCAAGGTGTGTGTTTTATTGACTCCCTATTTTTTGGTGTACAAATGCTTTGATGCATCCATCATATAAAGAGTGAATTCAACACACTCGGAATTTTACTTAAACAGCTTGCGATTTCATGAGGTTAACAAAGAACATGGGATAAAATTCATGAGATGAAAAAAATGTATTTGGGTGGATAGAACGATGAAAGAATATAATGATAGAGTTAGAAAGATCGTATTGATCCCAGGACCTACAAATGTCTCATATTTAACTGAAAATATACTGAATGAATCATCAATATTTTCGGAAATGATGATTAGCCAAGTATCAAAACTGTGTGTAAAAAAAACAAGTTAATATCATTCAAAATGTATTAGAGAATATCTATGATTTTTTTTCATGAATATTGAAGAGTGGTTGCATAATTCAGCCATATTATTATGATTTATTTTCATTTCATCAATTCGCAATTGTGCTCAGCATGGTGGCGAGTTCCTATATTAGTGGGCCTACAGTTACTACAGTTGAAAAAATGTAATAATGCACTCAATATATCAATTAATATCACATCTGGAAACGACTTGAATATTTCATCATCTCTGTGTTCGTATAATACAATAAAATCTACGTATGAATCACATTGTGGATGCCGTTACCATTCATTAGGGCATAGAAGTTGTTAATGAAGTATCTATTTTCTGGTGATAACTGTGTACGGTATGAGACAGGAAAATTCTCATAGTTCACTTCTGTTAAGAGAACAATTTCATCACGTTTACGTCAGCACAATTTGATTTATATGGTGTGATTTTGAGAAGTATACAACTGAAATTTTATAACATGTAAATAAAACGACTTGAAAAAAAAAGTTAAAAATTAATTTTTCCACTATGTAAATGTGAGGATGGATCTGAATCAAGTTACCGATTTAAACTCATATAATAATCAGGGCAATTCTTAGCTAGAATATTAAAAATAAATCAGGTATTTCGCAGAATCAATTGCCAAGGGCTTCAAATGAATATCAGGTTCTCCATTTTAATGAATATTATATTATATAAAATATTCGAATATGTGATGATACCTCTCGTCTAGATTCAAATTTCCCATTATCGATATATCCACAGGCTGTATATCTCATAGAGATGACGGTTATGATAAGTAGCCTCTCTCATCTTCTGTAGTTACCGACCGGAGTTCCGACTGTGGATTGCACATACTCTTTTCTCATTTCATCCCTATTTTCTTGACATATATTGTCATTCTAATTAAATTATTGATTTTTCCCGTATTTTTCATCTCAGATTACATTCATTCCATTCTTGGATTTAATACATTCGTTTTTTTATCTCTATATAGGCAACTGATTGACAATATCCTGAATCAACTTCGATGTATCTCCATTTTTTAAATATGAATATCACTATTTATCACCATAAGTAAACATTTAAGAGTGGAAAATGATATGGCTAGATCAAAGATATTTTTTCAAGTGATAATTCAATTCCTAATTATTATACTTGAAACATCAGAATTTGATCAGAATATCATAACAAACTGATCATATACTTCGTGATTGGTATCACATTACTGGCGATTGATAGATTGATCGAATTACTTGTAAATCGATCAAACAATCTAACATGTCAAAAACAGCAGTTTTGGTTAGAAATAAAAAACCAAGTTTCTCTCTTGCATCAATCATGTCTTCTCTTTATTTATGTTAACCAAGCTATCATCAAAGATAAATAACTGGAGAAACTTTCAGAAGAGTTCTCGTACAAATATTTGTAGAAGATAATGTGAGCGTTTAGCTATAAGCGAGGTTTTTCATCAAACAAAATAATCTGAACTAATAATTGAAATTTCAGGAAAAATATCACGTGGAAATCAAGAATCTTTTGACATAGAGTCTGAAATCACAATTTTTGATATCTCGTCTCATCAAATGATATGGAACTTTGAGTGTGTGTATTCAATCAAAACGCATATCTTGTAATACGTTTGAGGCTAACGAAATATTATTATCTGGATTTCCTCGATTTTTGAACCATATAGCGACATTCGTGCTAAATGTATAATGATTGGTGTTTAGTGTATTTGTATATTTCACTGGCTTTGGTGAATGATGAGTGAGCTGATGAGATGATGAGACGGAGGCTCCTTGAAAAATAGTGAAAAGGACGCTGTCGTGACTTCATTATGGGAACCATTCTGGTATTCACCTATACGCCACATAATAGAACCACAATGAACCTCTTCGAAGCTGATCGGTGGCCGGGCACGAACTCAGGACCTATCTGAACCTTCACCTCCTGGTTATTGAGAAAGCGAGCTACTAATGTGTTTCCAATGCCTGTATGATGGATGATGTAGGACCACGATGTATTGAGGGGAGCGTTGGTTTGGTGGTTTGTTAGGACCTAACGCCCTATCCTACCATGTTGGAAATATGTACCAATTTACCAGCCAAATATCTGAACCTTCCGATCTTGAATAATCTAGTACATATACATGGGACTAACTGTTCACAGAATTACGTTAACGTCGGCTTAGTTGTAGCTATACAGTCATCTGAAATGTCAATATTCGAGGGTCGCAGAAAGTATTACGCATAGTTCCATATTGTACACTATTGGAAAAGCAGCGATCAGTAGGTTCAAGGAAAGTATTCATATATAATTATTTATATTGGGCTTAACAATTCACTTAAATAATGATAAAGTCCATTGACGACGGATGAATTATCAATGAGATGACGGTATGGTGAGATAAAGGTTGGTAATGGTGAAGATAGTGGGAAGGAAGCGGTCACGACCCGTATTGTATAAACTATCCCAGAATTGGCCTGGACTACGAAAGGAAACCACGTGAAAAAATCCGTAAAGATGTATAGTGACGGGGATTGAACCAGGTCCAATATTCCTCTCACCTACTGGACTACATGAAGCGAGCGCGTTAACCACTGCGCTGCATATGTCGGTGGAAGTACTCACGAGATGGAACAAGATTGACAGCTGAGTGATACAACCATATGTGATCTCGATAAACCTCGGGTTAGAGTAGTGAAGTTGCTGCTTACCCGTCGATTAAAGGGACGTCTCTCAGTATCCGTCTGACGGCGTCGAGACGGTCCTGATGTGTCGTCGGTCCTCCCGCACTCAGGACGAGTGGCACTCCTAAACCGACGCCCAGTGCCGAGAAGAGGAGGCACACCGCCATGCCGATACACCAGGGTCGGAAACGCACTTCCACCACGGCCACTAGAACAAAACAAGGACACAATGTGTTGATTTTTCCAGTATATTTGACGGTGATATTATTTCATATGTGTCAGGTTTCTCACATGAATCACGATGTAGTGATACTAATGGACTTCATCATAATATGAAGAACGTGTAATCACTCTCAAACTAATAACATTAGGAAGACGCGAAATATGCGTTGTAAGATGAGCGAGATATCTGAATAAGGTATAATACCAGTCCTACATTTACTACTTTATCGACTCTGGTATTCTACACACTTTGTCCTTCATTTAATTGCTACTTTATCTTCTCTGGTATTCTACACACCTTGACGAATATGAAGAATATTTAATGCTTGGGCAAATATCGAATCTAGGAAGCAGTGAATCTTGGCTCATTTCCATATATTTGATGTATGCAAACAGTCAATTGAATTCTTCTCTTCGAAACGGCTGGTTCGAATTGCTTACAAAATGGTGGTTATGTGTATCATCCGTGTTTAAACACTCACAAATATTTTTATTTTTTTCGGAGAGGTTTCATTTTTTCGCATTTTCTCACCCAGCCTAATCCTATGGGGTTTTTGAAAACTTTGACATGATATTTCTCAAAATCTATCCAACCGATTCATTCCAAAAACTATAAAGTTCTAAGTTGTAAAAGTTGGCCCATACAAAAAAAGTTTCATGTTGATCAGTCAAATCCTGCGACCTGTGCAGTGCCCACAAACCAAAAAAAAAAAAACACTGACAAAGCTCTATAAGAGTGGGATGGAGACTTCGCTACGCTCATCTAATGACCGGTATTTGTAATTTCCTGGGGACACATTGAAGACCGGATTGAAGACCTCTATATACAGAGAGAGATACATGAGTGTGTGATTTTATGAAGGTAAATTGAATCTCCAACATACAAAACCCAAGACGTGTATTTAATTATTCGTGTGAAATTTCCTACATGGAATCCTACGCCATGTATAATCACACAAAGCTACAGGTCTAATTACATCTCGCACCCTTGATGACATCACTTTTACCTTCGTACGTGCTTCACTTTTACGACATCTTAAGAGTACATGGTAGTCGATCTGGCAAATCATCAGGCTCTTGAACATCATGATACCATGGAGTTGGATGAAAAACTGACTCATTGGAGGTATATCTCCGCGAAAAACTTGAACTACATGATGACATCGAATGTTTGGTATCATTACCGCCAGGTGTAGGCCCACTGAAATTTGTTTTAAATTTTTAAATGCTAAAATTTTCAAAGTTTTAAATGTTTTAAATTTTTATAATGCTTGCATTCGAAGACTATCACCATATGATATATGATTATAAAGAAGGCATTGCTGAATAACCAACGTGGGACTACTTCCAACTGTCAGTTGAAACTCCAAATCGGTCACTATTTGAAAATAACCGGTAGTACGCAATACGCGATCCTCAACTAATTTTTTTCCAAAAGTCACATATCGTATGTTTAACAATTTTCCAACATGAAATTGTGTGGTCCCGATGAGAATTCAATGTTGAAATAATTGATTGAGTTGTTGCAAATATCGGTTACACTCATTGCTCGAATAACAAAGACTGTATTTATTTCTGATGAAGCTGTTCATAGGCAGTGACACAATGAAACATAGAGACAGTGACATAACTAGGAGAGATTGCAGATAGCATTATCGATTGAAAATATATTTACGATTCATTCTTCAGAACATATTTTTCCATCAATCTGAGACATTGTGACATAGAGTGTGAGTGAAACAGTGGAAATATTCAGTAATGAATTTCGAAAAATGGTGGATTTTTATTATTCAATTACTCAAAAACATCTATTCTCTGAAAAGTGGCCAGATCGATCAGTGCCAAAAATTGGATAGATTTAACTTGTGAGTGTCAGAGTGTTCACATAATGGATGAGACTAAACGATTGAACGATTAATTGATCTGTGGAATGCATTTTTTGCATTTCCGTTCCAAAATATTTGAAGATACAATTTTTTCGAAAGTGATGAAATCGTCCATGAGAAAAATCATACTGATGAAAAGAACACTCCGACCTGTGGAGCCCCCAAAAAATCAGATATAGCAATGAAGATGCATATTGGACCTGATGAAAGTCTTCGCTCCGCTCATCCGAATGATTCATTTGATTCGGGTGAAAAATATCCGATTTTTTCTACCCAGAAGTATAATAATTCCGAAAATTATGTTTGACGCTGTTAATAATTTTTCGTTCATGCCAATCCGTCAATACCAATTGTGGTAAAACAATTGAACCAATTGGAGATATTCATTTAACATATTATATGCAACTGATTCCACCATTCTGGGAATGATAAAAAAAAATTATGGTGTAGATTTTGTACTGAGCAAAATAGAAGTATCACAAATCAAATCTTGTACTCAATGGATTACATCCCGTTCATGAAATTTCTCATTATTTTTTGATCTATTGAAACCGAATGCTAGATCATATGAATATAATTGAAATGTTTCACGTATTTCGCCAAAAAATAATTGAAGAAATTAGTATTTCTGTACATTCGAAACATTGAAATCTCATACAGTTCGAATTCATCAAAACGGAATCACTTCAAGTCGAGTCTCAAGCACTCTTAATGAACATCAAAAGTGGGTGGAATATCATTTTTCTAAATGAAATTTAAACGCGTTCACTTTTTAATCACTCTGCCTAATTGCCTCTGTCAAATGGTTTTGACCTCTAGAGACCCTTGTCGTGACCTCTCCGCACGCTCCCTTGTACGGAACAGCGCTATTCACGGCTGGAATATCTAATTATCATTTGAATATCCCAGCGATGTGCGTAGAACGTTCAACGTACGTAATCAAATATGCTTGAAATGAGTTAACTAGATGCTTGGGAGTACGTCGAGATGACGACGTAGGTCGGACTTTTAAAATCATATCAGAAAATATCAAACATCTTTACCGACGAATATGAATATTTACGTAGAGAAGCACTTATTATGGAGGTCAAAATTAACGGCCGTTATCTCAAAGTCTAGTTAATCTCATTTTCATGGTAATTGGCGAGTAAAAAATCATTGAAGATCGATGATAGAGAAGACATTCGAAAACCAGATGAAGATAATATCTTTGATTTGTATTTGGTCGGTGGTGGCTATGGATTCTATTTCAAGAAACTACTAAAGGAGCGGCTCCAATGTTCATTACTCTGAAGATTCGTCAACATTCATTCAACTTTTGACTAGTTATTTCCCTTTATAATAACCGGTGTTATTTTATCGAATGAAAAGTTGACCAGCCAAACTTGATAGCTACGTCGTTTTTAACGGATTACAGAAATCGATGGCGTCAGTGTTTGAAAAGGTCCAATTGTTTATTGAAATATCTCGTGATACATCCACACCGACACAACTGACACTTGATATTACCGCCATCCCTGTGACGCAGTCGACTATCGCTAGAGTAGAAACTGGAGTCAGGTAGAGGGTTGGTTCGATTCCCGCATCAGGCATGGATTTTTGTGAAAGTCCTTCCACCTATCATCGTTCCATTATCACTCACTCATTTGAACCCCCGTATGATATAGCTCATGGTGGGGACGTTGAGTAGTATCAAAATAGAGATGTGATGAAAACAACATCATCAGAACTGATATATGTTGTAGCAGAACCGACAAAATATTTACATCTTCACCTGTTCAGAACTGGTTTCAAAAAATGATCAATAAGTAGAATTGATAAGTCATTCATTGCTTGAGGTACGTAAATATCATACGTAACCAATTTGGTGATAGCAATTGAATGAGCTGATTCTTGTTGAACTTGTCATTTCTGATCATCAAAGATTAATACAATTAGTTATCATTCTCTTATCAATTTCGCTGGCCACATCAATATGTTTCGAATGTGTAAATCGATTTCATTCACAATATGATACTACTAGTTTCAACAACCCTAATTATGAATGAATTATCGACTGTGACGTGTGACCGAGTGTTTAACACACTGAACCGTTATTCAGGAAACCGGAATTCGATTCTCGCCATGGTCGACCATCTTGACAGTTTTTTTGTGGTTTTCCTCTGTCGTTAAGGGAAATACTGGGATGGCTCCTTAAAAGATGACCACGACTGACTCTCACCCACTATCCAAAAAACTGATATAATAACCTTCCATCTCATCATCCCACCATCTCATATATAATTCACCGTCGCCAATAGATCGGAGTCATCAGTTAATCGTTAAACCCAATGTGAAGAAGAATAGAAGTGAATTATTGGTATCATCGTATGTATGAAATTACCTGTTACCTGGTATCGTAAATTATTGTTAGGCATATATATATTGAAAAATACGTAATTGATACTGAGCATGGAATGTGAATTGATTATTCAGGTTCACTCTGGGTGAAGACACGAGTATGAAAAGTTGTTGAAGTGAGAAGTGTGAATAGTAAATATGCGGTTAACATCAATACAACTGGCAGATAAAGTTATCGAGTATTGTGCTCATGTATCAATAAATTCTGACCAAAATACCTAACATTCTCCTATGAGTAATCGATGCATATAACATTGATGCCTCGGTCAAGTCAACCATATGCGTAATTCTTGTTGTTACGCTCGATTGAACGTATTGTAGCATCACGTGGACAGCCATGGTCAAAAGTGTTGCATTGTTCATATCCTGCTATTTACCACGATAATTGTGAAAACGCTTCAAATAATATATTTTTTTTCTCTTATGAACATCGAAACTGGATACAATATTATTGTTCACTAATCAAGGCTATGGATAAAACTAGGATCGCTTTTATTGGGCACCAAAAGGGCATGAAAGGGTTCTTACTCCGCCATTTTGAAATGGATCATTTGTACATTTTTTTGAGTGATTTCTGAAATTCCTATACACTGATGAACATTAGATTGTGAGAATGAAGAGAGCAGTACGGTGTGATTGAAGCACAACCTTCTTTTTCTATTCTTTATTTACTGTTCTTCTATTTTCTTTCATCATCGGAGAATAATGAACTGAATGAAGACAAAAGGTAAAAGAGCAAAATTAAATGAGAATACAAATGTTCGGGATCTAATAATTGTAGGATCAGTCTCATACGGTTTCAAATTTTAGAATCATCAGAAATATATATCATTTCCATCATGAAAACAATCATCCCTGAAACCATTCTCAAGCCTGGTTTATACTCCGAATCTTCTCGATCAGCTAACGAAATACCGGTCGAAATTCTGGCATCGGTTTTCGTCAGAATTTCGGTCAGAATTTGAATGCAGGGTTCCAATCACTCGTAGCGCAACTATCGCCTTTATATTGAACTACAATGCTAAAATACCACCGGTACCATAACCACTCTTCATCTACATCTAGTTTACAAGATAAGTCGCTGAACTGCGACAGGAAATCGGGACTTATGGCTCTGAAATGACCGCGAGAAACCACAAATATCTTCCATGTAATCAGTATGGGAGTATGTGCACTTTGCAAGTATGTACAACATGGCAACGTAACAACTTTTACGGCAAGAAATAGATTAGGGTGAAATTATCGAAGTTAAACCAACTTTTCCGAAATAATTTTGGAACGAAATACGCCGTCTTGATTCATCGGAATTCTGAATTATGATTGGACCGAAGCAAATTTTGGCCGAAATTTCGTCGGACATATCGAAAACAATACTCGGAGTGGAAAAATGGCTTCACAAAATTGCATTCTCCAATCTGAAATTCGAATTATTGTATTACTCCGAGTAGAATAATTTCTTTTTCATTGTTTAATACGTCTTGAATATACCGGAACATACTCAAATTCAAAATCAAAACTTGATCAAACTCAAAACTGAAATGAATCTAGAACTACTCAAAGTTGACTTGAAACTGATTAGACGAGCTTTAGCGAGGATTCAATTTGACATACTGAAAAAAATTGGTGTTCGTTTTTCTGTTTTTGTTTATGTTTTTTTGTCAGTTCTCCATAGGTCAAACGACTACAGCTATCAATCTCAAACTTTTTTTCATCATGGTTCCTCATCTAGCTTATATCTTTATAGTTTCGTGGCATAATCGGGTAGTAACTTTCATTTTTATGAATTTAAGAAATTTCAAAGATGCCCATTAGAATAAGACGGTGGAAAAAAATTGAACAATTATTTTTATTTTCAAAAGATTGAAAGTTTGTGTGAAGTTGAATAACATCTTGATACACATTTCTGAAAATTCTCAGCTTGATAGGGTCATCCATTCTGAAGAAAAAACATGAAATGTGCTAAATTGGTACCACTCGAAGCCGTTTTTACCCATTCAGAACTAAAATGTTACCCAATTGACGAATTTAGGCCAAAGGTCGGCAATGAAGTCGACATACTATTAATTTTCGCTCGTCTAACAACGCGTATATAGCGTTTTCCTAGTCCAAAACCAATACAAAATCATGGCGTTAATATGTGGCACATAGGATTTCGTTCCGATCAATAACAATTTCTACTCGGTTTTCCTGAATGTGGTGATATCCAGTTCAAGTACCCGCTAATAAATACCCACAACGTTCAAACATTACTTCGTTACATCATACCAACGTTTCCATCTCTAATCGCTCTCGATGTTATAACGTTCCACACGAGGTTATGACGTAATTAATACCAGTGTAAACTAATCGAGCAATTAATACCAGTGGGAGCTAATCGAGATATGTACATTCACACAAATACCACACAATAAAATGGAATGGGGCTGAATTTTGATGATGAGAAATGTTTGAAATTAGCGACCGTATACCGAAGTGGCTGACATACATTATAATGATTACACGTATAATTTCTCTACTCATTAAAATCATTAATTGTCTTGTGGTTTGGTAATGAACATTTTTCCATGTAATTGACTTTCGAGTGATCATGATACATATTAAGGCCAACTAGTCAATTTAGTGGAATATCAGATGCGTAGTACTCGCTCATTTGTAAATGAATCGCAATTTCACATTCCTAGTTGAATCTGAACAAAATCTTCGGTGGAAAAGTAGTATGGTATCTTCATAAGACGAGCTTTAGCGAGGATTCAATTTTACTTACTGAAAAAAATTGGTGTTCGTTTTTATGTTTTTTTGTCGGTTCTCCACAGGTCAAACGGCTACAAATATCAACTTCAAACTTTTTTTCATCATGGTTCATCATCTAACTTAGATTTGTATAGTTTTGTGGTATCATCGGGGGATACATTTTATTTTTATGAATTTTCGAAATTTCAAAAATACCCGTTAGAATAGCACGACGGAAAAAAAAATCATTTTCAAAAAAATTGAAATTTCGTGTGAAGTTGAACTACATTTTGATACACTCTTCAGGAAATTCTCAACTTGATCGGGTCAGTCATTTTGAGGAAAAAATATGGAATTTGCTTAATTGGTACCACTTGAAGCAGTTTTTACCCATTTATAACTTGAATGTCACCCAATTGGCAAATTTAGGCAAAAGTTTGGCGAAGAAGTCAACATACTATCCGCTCGTCTAACAACGCGTATGTAGCGTTTTCCTAGTAAATACTTACTATAAACCCACAACATACTCAAAATTGAGAGGAAATCATTCACCCATGATGTATTTTCATTTTCACGATGAGTGATCATAAAATTCTAGCTCACTATGAATTTGGTGAACGATACAACCAGTATTATGATACATTCCACAATATTTCAGTTATGGAAAGTTATGGTCAACAACAGCGCAGTCCTGGTGTTGAAGTTAATTGGTTTTAAATAATCAAAATGGGGTTTTAAGATCGCCCTTGTGGTGCCCCGTCCAAACGATTCCACTTTTCATCCTCAGCATCAATTGGGGAACAATGATTTTGTATCAAGTTTCGATGTTATTGAAAAAAAATATATAGATATTTCAGTTCATCAGAAATTATGAAACTCTGTTCTTCATGAATGTGTATGATGTGTAGGCCTAATTGCGATGAATTCAATTCTGATCAATAATTTCCAGGCAGTATAATAATGACGTCACATTTTTGGATTGCACATTTGTGTTGAGATGGTGTTAGATTAAGCTATACTGAGCTGCATCCTGAGACAATAGATCAATATTAAACGCACTAAATCTGGAAGAAAATGAGCAGACGCTCCTCACGTATATAGTCTGCGAAAAGAATACGAAGTTCAATGTACGTCGGAATTAAATCACAGAACTTGAATAATAAATTCGGATCGAATCATTCGATATGATTGCGAGTGTACATGCTGCTTATTCACAGAACATTTGACTCAATGGTCGACTGACTATTTATATCTCTATGGACATGATTTTACATCCACATCGGCTGTAAAAGAGACTGATAACCAACTCTGACCATAAAACTTCATTTGAATGAAATGAGAATATACACATTTATATTCGAAACATTCATGATGAGAACATAACCTCTCCGTACATATAATTCGGAATATCATGTCTCAATAATTGATATGAGATTTTTCAAAAGTTAATATTGTATGTTCATGATATTAGTAGAGGTGACGGGTTATCACATCTTTCAGCGTCAAAAGATTTATCCGATAAATGAGGAGTGGTATGATTTATATTGATGAATTAGATGCTGACGATTTACCAGAGATAAATTTTATTTTCACAATCAATAGATGAACTGAAAAGATTCAACCATTCATTCGGAGACATATTCTCAAACGGCAGTAGTTCAATCCATCCCATCACCCTGGTAAAAGTACTAACAATCACTGCTAATTGAGAACTACAACAGACAAAACTAATTCGAGTTGTTTCAATTTTGTCACTTTCCCTGACATTAATCTAGAGAACAAAATCGCAACGGTTTTGACATTTAGACAGTGATAATGTAGTTCCCAACCTCGTGGACAGAAGTGACTCGAACTGAAGAGTCTACGAGCACGATTTAGTGATACCAACCTATTTTATCACTAGGAAAACGCTATATACGCATTGTTAGACGAGCGGAAAGTAATAGTATGTCGACTTCTTTGTCAAACCTTTTCCCACATTCGCCAATTGGGTGACATTTAAGTTATAAATGGGTGAAAACGGCTTCGAGTGGTACCAATTTAGCACATTTCATGTTTTTTCTTCAAAATGGCTGACCTATCAAGCTGAGAATTTCCAGAAATGTGTATCAAAATGTAATTCAACTCCACACAAAATTTCATTATTTTTCAAATAAAAATATTTTCATTTTTTTCCCGACGTGTTATTCTAACAAGTATTTTTGAAATTTCTAAAATTCATAAAAACAAAAGTTATCATCCTATAATGCCACAAAACTATACAGATCTAAGTTAGATGAGGAACCATGAGGAGAAAAAGTTTGAAATTGATAGCTGTAGCTGTTTGACCTGTGGAGAACCGAAAAAAAAAAAAAAAAAAAAACATAAAACGAACACCAATTTTTTTAAGTATGTCAAATTGAATCCTCACTAAAGCTCGTCTAATAATATGAAGAAGCTACAACTCGGGTATTGAAAGCAAAATATTACTGAGGTCAGTTCCCAAATCCAGTGTCCCAATTGCCACTTTTATATCACTGTCACTTTTATATCGAATTATATAAAACGACAATACTCGACAATGCTATACACGGCAAATTTATTACTTTCCAAAAGGTTTTTAGTTTTAAAATACCAAAATGACCGACATATGATTTTGATAAAGGATCGCAATCATTAGTTATTCCTCTGTTTTTTCATTGCAACAAATTTCTGTATCTGAAGTGTTTTGAATAAGTCCATGAAAACATCGTATCGGGTACTTCATAAATTTTCAAAAAAGTCACTATTCATATTGTTCCACAATTTCAACAAGCTTGTCAATGAACGAGAAAACTCACGCTAGAAAATATGCACATATTTTATATTTTTGCACGAATAATGATGAATACAGAAGAGTTCACTGATGACTAGAAACATTTTTCAATCGAACAAAATGACAATTTTCCGTAAATATGCGGCAATTCTATCAATGTAAAATGTTCTGAAGAGCGAACTGAATCTCTTAAAATTAATGAGCCAATTCGAACTGTTGATTCTCTTCTAATTGATTTATACGAGTTCCAGTGTTACAAGCGTCCCGACGCCATCGACGCCAGTACGATGGTATAAGTGGCTTCATTAGGACTCTTACCGACTCCTATCAACAATATTGGTCAGCACATGCAAAACAGGCGTATGGGGCGTGAATGGTTCGAAAAATATCAGCAGCTTTACAAATATGTGGGTGTTTATAATTGTACTTACGGATGACAAAGGTCATCTACTGAAAAAAATATATAACAATATTAACCAGCACAGTAGCTGAGTGGTTAGCTCACTTGCTTCGTGTGATCCGGGAGGTGAAGGGACATATCGAACTCGGTTCGATCCCCGCCACCGTCCATCTTTACAGGTTTTTTTCGTGGTTTCCCTCTATAGTATAGGCTAATGCCGGGATGGTTCCCACGATATAGGCCACGACCGCTTCCTTCCCACTATCCTTTCCGCTACCCATAAAAACCTTCATCTCATCATTCCATCATCTCATTAATCATTCATCTGACGCCAATAGATCTCAGTAATCATTACAGTGCGTCGTTAAAACTCAATTTGAAAAAAAATATTATATTAGTATGGCTGCAGTATTCTCAATGTCAATTTTTTGGAGACAATTTAATCGATTATGTCGTTGATTATGACAATCGATAATCCTAATCGATTATCTCATCTTCCATTCATTCTCTGAATGTGTGATATGGCAAAAACGAATGTCATTCACTTTATTCACTTAATTCATTTTTCAAGCCATCTATGTTTTCACTAGTTTTGAGTTTGAAGGTGTTCTAAAATACACCGGCGCAATATAACCACGTCGTTGACGCGCTGTTAACACACAATATTCATTCTAAAATGCATTGTCAAGCTCGTCAGTTGTAACCTGTTAGTAACCTTCGCCATCACTTGTCTCTGTACACGCCAGAACAAGTCGGGTTTGTAAGACACGTCATAGTAGTTTAGGATGGAGAAGAGACAGAAATATGAGTTAGCTCAGTAAGAGCAATTCGTGTGGTCAGTGAACTAGAGAAATTGAATAATATCGCTATTTAGTGTAAGAAAATACGCATTATCTATTGTAAATTTCTAATTTTTCTCATTATGGCTGAAAAAATGCTTGACAATTCTCAACCCTGCATTTTGATATAATTGAAGCAAGGTCACATGGACAAATAAGACAGGTTATGTGTTCTGATTCTACGTCGAGTTGAATCTATAACGAGTGAGGTGTGATACTTTGAGTGATATATTTTCATTTCGAGTGTTTTTTAAGTGTTTAATTGATGTTACCCTTGAAGAACAGTTGGAGAAAAGAGCTTTCGTAGTTTACTCAATCAACCGTAAAAAAATATTTGTTTTAGAAACTGGAGCCACGTTGAGCGTGGGTTCGAGTCCCGCATATGGCATGGGTTTTTGTGAGCATCCTTTACCTATCATTGCTCCATCATTCCATCATCACTTTCTCATTCGTACCCTCACATAATCCAGCTGTTGATGGGGTCATGAAGCAACATTGTGATGAAAGTTTCTTGAAATTTTCTCACATACTATCCATTGTTGATCGAAGTGGCACCTGGAACAGTTTTCGATAAATTGCATCACCCACCCAGCCTACGGAGTGACAACTGTTCTAGTTCAGTTAGGGGCTCGCCACATCTGACCGGAAGTGAGGTAAGTCGTCACATTATACTATCTTCCAGGGAAGATTACAGACAGTTCATTGTAGTCGTCCCCCATGGCTCAGTCAACTAAAGCTTGCTGTGTCAAAAACTGAAGTCCCGCATATGGCGAGGGTTTTTGTGAAAATTTTCTCACCTATCATCATTTCATCATTTTATTTTCACCCGTCAATTCGCACCCCTACATAACCTAGCTGTTGGTGAGGTGTTGAGCAACACTGGAATACAAAAGAGTCGATTTGATGATTCATTATTGATATTGAATACGAAATATATATATTCGATGAACATTTAATACATCAGATTCATAATTCAATGATCGATTATCAATGGTGGATAATGGATAATTTCAATTAATTAACGCATAATTGTGAGAATATATTTTCAATCAGATTTGATGATAACACAGTTCTGCACTTCTAGCAGATTCATGCATAGTCTTGAAATAAACATACATTTGTTATACAGGCACAGTAGCTGAGTAGTTAGCGTACTTGCTTCGTGTGACCCGGGAGGTGAAGGAACATATCGGACCCGGTTCGATCTCCGCCACCGTCCATCTTTACAGGGGTTTTTCGTGGTTTCCCTCTGTAGTCTAGGCTAATGCCAGGATGGTTCCCACAATATACGTCACGACCGCTTCCTTCCCACTATCCTTCCCACTACCCATAAAACCTTCATCCCACCATCCCATCATCTCATTAATCATTCATCCGACGCCAATAGATCTTAGTCATCATACAGTGCGTCGTTAAATTGACAAAATTTAAATCACAATTGAATCACAAATTGACACTCAAACTATAACCATTGACCAATTGACTTTTAACTTCTAACTTTTAATTTTTAATTTTTGCTTTCAATTGAGACTATAACCTTCTAATTTCAATATTAGTGTACTTTGTATAGTGAATTTATTTCAGACTTGTTTTTATTCCGCATTTGACTTGGTAGTTGCTAGGTATTCATAAAAAATAGCATCTACCATTTATTTCAATTCATGTATATTTTCTTGTTTATTTGTTGTGTATGATACGGTACATTATCTTGTATATTACCCTTGACTGTCCATATGATTAGGCTTCAAAATGTTCCATTTTAATTGTAATCCTCTTGGACAAAAATGAAAATAAATGAATAATAAATAAATAAATGAATGAATAAATAAATAAAACCCAATATAAAAAAATGAATGAAAAAAAATACATTTGTTAGCTACCGGTACTTCATTTCAAGTTCTCCATATCTCCATCAAATGAAGATTTAATAGCTGAATACATCCTCGTGAGCGACCTTTAGCTCTCTCGTTGTTTCAAATAATTATAATGTGTTGACAAAAGCGTATAATTAATTAATTATAAAATGTGTATGTAAATTCCCTCAAGCAGTATGACATACACCAACTTTCCAACACAGCAATTATACTCACCACATACACTTGAATAATAAAGATATCAGGATATACTGAGAGGATTGTATTCTGTTTATTCAGATTTATAAACACGAAATACATTTTTTTTTTTTTTCGATTTGTCCATTAGTTCATTCGTTCATTATGAGTCTCACATTTCGCATGAATTGTTCGATATCCGAAATACTCAGCAATACTGAAATTCCAAATATTATTAGTTCAAAGCTCATTCCATGTTCCATTCTCATTCTCATTCAATGCCACTATGCTATACAACGCAGTTCCTGAACAGTTCAAGACGTTAAGCCAAAATGCATTCAAAGCTGCAGTGAAGAGACTACACAAAGATCGGATGTGTATGGCAGATAAATAGCAAAGTGAAGAAAGACTAACAGTACAGCTGTATGTATCAGTCAGTTCTAGTACACCGTATTTCATACTGTTTTATTATTATATTCATTCATACCATATTGTTTGTATCCCATCATATCATTTTTCATTCATAGCTCATACGTTAAAATAGGACTGGTTATATGGAAGAGCAGAATATTTTAGCCATACTAAAATCTGAATATCGCCATTTTTTGTATCAATAAGCAACAAAAATAAAGACAATTGAAATGAAAAAAATGATTGATAATTTCAAATTCTTGTACTTGGGCATAGTATGATTTACTGAACTGTGATGATTTGAATCATAGTTGAATGGAATGAAGCCGTCAAATGATTCATTTCACTCGAATGATATATGAATGGGTCATTGTATGGTCATTTTTTCATATTGAGTTTTAACGACGCACTATAATTATAACTGAAATCTATTGGCGGCGAATGAATGATTGATGAGATGATGGAATGATGAGATGAAGGCTCCTCAGATATTGAGAAGGTTAGTGGGAAGGCAGCGTATTGAGTTATTTGCATGGTTGGCCACAGCATGTGTTGATATATTCCTCTTTTCGTTCTTCTTTATCATCACTAGTGATTTGTTCGCTCACCGAGTACTTCTCGCACCAGTAGCGCCGCGTCAACGTGCAATTGTGACTATTCCCTCTCTCTTTCACACTCTCTGTCTCTCAATGTCTTTCTCTCTCACTCTCATTCTCTCTCTCTCTCTCTCTCTTTTTTCGTTCTCTCTCTCTTTCTCTTTCCGTCTCTATCTCATAATTCTCTCTACCTCACTCCACTAATTTCTCTCACTGTCCTTTCATTTTCTCTCTCTCTCTCTCTCTCTCTCTCTATCTCTCTCTCTCTCTCTCTCCTTCTCTCTCTCTTATCTCTCTCTCTCCCTCTCTCTATATCTCTCTCCGTATGAATATATATATATATATATCATCCATCCATCCATCCTCTCCCTGTCCCTCATACACTCTATCCTTCTTTCCTCTCTTTCATACACACACTCTCTATCTCACTCCGTGTCCTCAACTCTAGCCTCTCTCTTTTCTCGTCCTTGATCTCTCTCTCTCGTCGTCTCTGTCCATCGCTCTCTTTTTTACCATCTTTCTCGCTTTCTCTCTCTCTCTCTCTCTCTCTCTCTCTCTTTCTCTCTTTTTCTCTATTTGTTGTATGTTGGATGGTTCTCGCCTAATGAAGTGGCACTATTGTATTGTCTGGCGCGGTAAATATCGTAGTATTAGTAATGCCGTTGTGACTGTGAAGTACAGGGATTAGTAGCGAGTTTATTGGTGCTGTTCTCTCGTTAGTGTTAAATTGAGTTCCATGCTTTTTATCGAAAGCATTGAGGCATTGAGGCATTGAGGCATTGAGGCATTGTAGGAATAACATATATCGAGATGGTCAAACGAAACAGAGTACGCGTTATTGCATTTATTGAAAATTCTCGGGCGTCGATAGGTCTGCTGATTATGCGGTCGTTGACTTGGCTGTTGCGAAAACGAGTTGCTTGACGTGAGGTTAGACGGGTGCGTGAGTACACGAACAACAAGAAACACATTTTATCAACAAAGTTTTGAAACTTATTAATAATTCATGGACAGATTGTTGGTGAGTATTTGCTTCTCCATACAATGAGAATTCCAATGTTTCATGAATATCTGGTTCGAGTATTTTGATAATTTTCATAGAAAATGCATTTTTTTCAACAATCATTCATATATTTCTCAATTTTCTCTCATTATCAACCAATAATCCCAGTATTTTTCAAATTTCATCGTTTGTATGCTGGATGAACCTCATTTTCAACAAATCCAAAAATTGGGAAGTTGCATGTATTTATCTGAAAAAAAAACTATACATCAACATGATAGAATTAATGTAGGTGGTGTAGAGACACCATCTTACTTCGAAACTATCTTTTGTTATCTGAATAGAGCATACATCACACTCTGTGAAAACAGTTATGTATAACAACGAACATGTAGACAAGAATTTGAATTAAATACGTTTCTAAATACCTCGAAGCATTTTATTCTCCTTCAAGACGTACAATGGAGTGAAATTTCTGGCCAACAAAAGATGTTTTAATTATGATGTACATTGTCGCGCGGGCAATCATGTTCCTTTCTTCTCGCGTCTTTACATGAAGTCGGAAGATGAAAGACAAAAAGTCAAATACTCTATTAAGAACGGTTGAAAGAAAGCTGGTTTAATTGCACATCTTTTCCTTCTATATATATATATATAGTGAAGAAGATGATGGTCATGAACATATAGTGTTATCTCTTTCTTACACTCCGTGGCTCTTTTACACGCAGAAAAAAGATCATATTTATTCATACTGGGTTTAACGACATACTATAATGATGACTATAGTACCTATTGGCGTCAGATGAATTAATAGTGAGATAACGAGATAAAGATCCTTCAGGTTAAGGGAAGTATAGTGGTAAGGAAGCGGTCGTGGCGTATGCGGTAGGAACTATCTCAATATTTGGCTACGGAAAAAAGATGAAAAACTACTGTGAAGATGGTGTCAAGTCTAGGTTTGATATAACCGGCCCTCACTTTCCAGATCACATGAAGCGTGCGCGTTATCAACTAAACTACTTGCGCCGATGAAATGAAAGTCTAAGCAACGGTCTCAATTTGTATGTGAACAATACATAACCTGGAACCAAGTACGTGGGTTCAAATCTCATGAGGTTTCACAAGACTTGGGGTTTCACTGGAATCCTCACATTTATCATCACTTCATTGTTTCATTACCACCCGCTCAGTCTCACCTTCCTACATATTCTAGAAGTTGGTAGGATGTTCAACAGCAATTACAACAAACAAATCAATATGAATGAGAAAGTATTGGTTTCTAGTTGGAAATAATATGGTGAACACGTTTTATTGTATTATTTTGAAACCACATTTTCAAAATTGAGACAATTCCTTGTTTTGAGACTACAAGGGATTCTGATGAGAAGTGAGAAACCATTCACAGGCCGATTGATCGATTGATTGATTGAGACGGGCCGATTGATTACGTGTTTGTTCGATGAGACAGAGCAGTAAGAGCAGATTGGGCCTCAAGTTGACCCCCGCAAACGGTCAACTTTATATAAGTTTCTTGTGATGTCCCTCTGTAGTCTGGGCATATTCTGGGATAGTTCCTTCAATATAAATCACGACCGGTTCGATTGTATCAAGATTCCATTCTTGAGTTCATCTCAAACGTGAGTTCGGAGTCGTTGATCAGATTTGATTGAAATGTTATCTCTTCAATAATCCTAATTTTGATCATTTTTTTCGGATTAACACATCGGTACGATCGGCATTAGAACACCATCATCACATCATCCCATCATCCCATCATCCCATCATCCCATCATCCCATCATACCACCATACCATCATACCATCATACCATCATCCCATCATCCCATCATCCAACCATCCAATCATCCAATCATCCCATCATCCCATCATACCATCATACCATCGTCCCATCGTACAACCATCCCATCATCCCATCATTCCATCATTCCATCATCCCATCATCCCATCATTCCATCATCCCATCATCCCAACATCCCACCATCTCATCATCCCATCATCCCATCATCCCATCATTTCACTATTTCTCTAAACAATCATCGGATCCGAAGGGATCTTGATTATCGTTAAAGTGCGTCATTAATTCCAATATGAGTAAGAATGAAAAATATTTATGGAAAAAATATATTCTCACCTGTTTTCAACAACAATTAACACGTCAATAAAACATTGTTTGTTCATCCTTGTTCTGATTTTTATTCCAACTGTGCGATATACCTTCTGGATTAGTAATAGATGAGTATTTGTCGACCAACCAAGGGGAAAGGGAATTTGGCTAATTGACTGTGCTCTGATTTATTATTCGTGAACTATGAACCCCATATTTGTTTCCCATAGTGACGTCCCATTCATACTACCATAGGGTGGTAGAATGTGAGAGAAACGTGTTTTCGCCTCAAATTAGAATATTTAAAATTGTTGTGGTTTGGTTAATTACCCCACCAACAGTGAGACATTTGAGGGTACGAGCAACGAGTGAATACTATGTATATACAATTTTCATCAATATTTGTCGTCATGCGAAGCAAGGCGAAGCCTTTCAAAACGTCATGCCATACATTTATTTCATAATTTTGCTGTGATATATGGCTTCGACAAATTCGATTTTCAAAATTCATGTCAGTATATTTCTAAATACAAATTCTTCAATATTTTTGAATGTCGAATTAGTTTGTATCAGAGTGTGTCACGAAGTTTTAGAGAAATCAACTCGAAAACTGTTGAAAATGCGTGCCTAAACTTGAGCCCACGTGACTTTTACAGCTGTGAAAAGATTTGAACGTGGCTCCAGGTTCTGAAATGAATGCATTGATGAAAAAGTTCATGAATAGATCGGTTGAAAAATCATCAAATTTCATCCATTATTGTATTCATATTGAGCTTATAAAGAAGCACCACATTGATGAATGAGATCTAGTGGTGAGATGGAAGGTATTTTATCTTGTTTTGTTCTCGGGAGAGTGAGAAAATTCTACCCGTGCCTGTTGTCAGGAAGCCTTCATACTATGTACCAAAACCTTCGGAGAAAAATCGAAGAAAAGTAGCTCTGTCAGGGTGGCATTAGAGCATTGGTATGTGGGTTCATGGCTGTAATAGCACGCCCAGTCTCTTGAATGACAGTTCAGAGAGCTGACCACACAATTTGGATTCGAGAACGTGTCACATATGTATATATATACATATATGTATATATATAAATATATATATATATATATATATATATATATATATATATATATATATATAAAAAAAAAAAATATATATATATATATATATATATATATATATATATAATAATAATATATATATATATATATATATATATATATATATATATATATATATATATATATAAATATATATATATATATATATATATATATATATTATATATTTTTTTTTTAATTTTTTTAATTTTTTTTTTTCCAGGTTATGATGGAAATGAACCATCATATCAAAAATACAGAACCGTCCCAGTAGTAGCAAATATATTATCAACTGGAATTTTAATAATGTATTTGGTCGTAGGCCCATATGAAAAGTTTATTCAAATCAACGTTTTTTTCCTCGCATGTTCGAAGCTCAACATATTGTAAAATCTATGGAATATGAATATATATATATATATATATATATATATATATATATATATATATATATATATATATATATATATATTGATCTACATCAGATTCTAATGAGATATCGTACGAATTTCTTATCAATAATGAGAAATTTTGTTGGTCAGAACAGTAATTTACTTTCGAAAAAGTTCACGTATGAAGAAGTTGTTGAGATGAAAAGTTTTCGTAAACTAAAATATTCAATATCTTTTTCACCGACCGTCATTTTTTGTGATACTAATCACAGATAAGCTCCACCATTGAGTTCAGAAATAACTGTGGAATATAACATGAAAAACTTAGCTCTTTTGGCATGGTTATTTTTCTCAACTAAATAGGGGTTCATTGAAAGTTTGTCTAGTTTGAAAAAAATCCCAAGATAAAACCAAATGCCTAACTCTCACGAAAGTAACGGTATAAAGAAGAACTGAAATACGAAGTTTCAAGTGAGAGAAGCTATCCGTGAAGTCGTATCAAGTATTAGGCTGAAGTAAATAGGAGATAGCGGAGTCCTCCAATACCTGGTGAAGGCGCAACTAATAGATAAACTTCATTCATAAACGAAAGTGGATAAGAGAATAAAACGCATGTGGTCTGAGATAACAGAATAATGGAGAATACTGTCATTTTTATGACCTTAAACGAAAAAGTTTCAACGCATGAAGATAGGTGGTTTGAAATATATCATATTTTTTCTTCAATTAAATCTCTTCACAACAAAATATAAGATTGTGGGATCATGCTTGGAGCTACTTTTTACAATTTGAGTGTGAATCGTGTGATATCACAGGAATTAATCGTATTGGTAACGGAGCATATTGTACGAGCAAGTAGTTTTCATATTCGCTAATTGGTAATATTATACATGAATGAAATAATACAGAGATGCACTACGGTTGAACAAACTTTGCTCGAGTTTTGTCATATTTATCCCATCCGAAATGATATGTATATTAATAATGATGATATCAGCTGTGTGGATATGATTCGTATTCTTGATGTATAATGAAATAATAATTTTTCAATTTCATGTCCACATATATATAGGATATACATATATTCGATTTTGTATTCCTTAATTATTGAAAAGTTTTCATTTATTTTTTCCTTGTCCAAGCTATTAATTTCAATCATCATCCCACAGATAAGCCTTTTTGACTTTGTGGAAGAGCGTATTGATTAATCTTGTATGTATGTATTATTTGAATCTAATGAAAAAAAAAAATTCCATTTCAATATACTGTAAATACTTTCCCTGAAAAAACGTCTATCATCAAAACCATATATATATATATATATATTGGATAAATCCATCTGAGAAGGTCCTGAGGTTATTATGATTCCACCAGGAAAAAAGTGTATTCACGAATAACATGTATTCACGACAGTGAATCTCGAATCTTTTATCGAATCTTTTATCGAATCGAATTGTTGAATTTCAATTCATTTCTTGTGATACTTTGGTTGCGACAATATTTCTCATACCACTTTAATCCAGATTATCTCCCATCGAAGCGACTTAAATATTGTTACAACAGCTTTCAGTACGTGCTTTGCCAATATGTGAATAATGGCGTCCCAAAGGAGTTTTACAAATCTGTCAAAAACTTGATGATAAACTTCAGTTTGTCTTCGTAGGTGACAGTTCGAAATCTCCCGACGGTGACTGTAAAGAATACACCAAGACCTGCGCTCGAACAGTCATCTTCCATGTTGCCCCAGGAGAATTGTATACACGAGTGAAAAGTACATGTAGGAAAAACTTCCTCCCCGAAGGGTAACAATGTGTTGAGCTTGACATCATTATGGCCGTATTAAGGGATGAACATCTCCCCTAACGACAAATGGACAGAATTCGTGGGTACATATGGTGTTCTGAACTTCAATATACTTAGTAATAAAATGGACTTTTGTTCCTATTTTGTGCTCTCAATTGTTTTTATTGGAAAGGGCCTTTAATGCCGTGTAAAATATTCAGCTTATTCTGTTGAAATGCTCACAATAATGTCGAATTTCTGAAATATATCTGTGAACCTATAAATGGAGGAGTGAAAACAATACTATCATAACCTTCTCGGTAAAGGTAGGAGGAGTCTATTTGAATAGGTTTAGCGCGTATTTAGAACATGAGCATGGAGAATGGAGCGATATTGAAGGAAGACCGACACATCCCCAATATCGAATAATGTCCCAAATAAGACTGAAAAAAGCAAGGAAGTACTTGAGAAAATAGTTTTCCTCTGCAACCAGACCATTGTAGACTGGGATATGCTATTATATAATGAATTTGTATATTATACAATTTTTTTCTCAGGTCAGTGCATGGTTGATGAAATTGTTGGTATTTTTTTTAGAAATAGAAAATTTGCTATTTGTATTCGATCACAAATTGAAAATTGAATTGATTTGATCAGACTCTGAATTCCTGTAGTTAGCATAAGAAAGATCTCTCACGCAGGATGTGTCATTGCGCATCGAGTCTCAATTAATCATCGTGCCTCAGTGAAGTCATCTCATGCACAGTTTATCTAGTTCAGGTTGAGCAAACTGGTGCATTTTTCATACACGAGAATATCATACCTCGAGAAAACCGATGCACAGGGTTCGATTTTATGTCAAAAATTTGAAGCAAACTTTGAATAATCCCAGATAGATCCCCATTATATCAGTGCAAAACTTGAAATGTATCGAAGACATATTCTGCGTACCAGTTTCGAATTGAGGGCATGTTCTCAATCCATTCAATGCCCTTCAATGCGTTGAAGGGAATCGAGCATTCAGTGAATAGCTCGTCAAACAAAATTGTATTATTGATATGTTCCATTGAATATAAACATGACCTCAAACTAAAACAGCTGTACTCCGATAATTGGCGGGAACGAAACTTTTGTAGTTAGACGAGCTTTAGCGAGGATTCAATTTGACATACTGGAAAATATTGGTGTTCGTTTTTATGTTGTTTTTTTTTTTTTTTTTGTTTGTTTTTTTTATGTTTTTTTGTCGGTTCTCCACAGGTCAAACGGCTACAGCTATCAACTTCAAACATTTTTTTGTCATGGTTCCTCATCTAACTTAGATCTGTATAGTTTTGTGGCATTATCGGGTGGTAACTTTTTTTTTTATGAATTTTAGAAATTTCAAAAATCCCCATTAGAATAACCCGGAGGAAAATACTTGAAAAATCAAAATTTTTCAAGACCTCTCAAATTTTCGCCGAATATAAAGGAAGCTATTAAGCACATTTTGAGAGATTTTTCGCATCAATCGGATGAGAAATAACGAAGAAAACGCATTTTTAAAGCATTTTCCCATCAATTTAGGCTATTACGGGAACCAATTAAATCTATAGCAACAAGTGTCACCAATTAATTCAAAACGATTGAAATGAATGAAGAGAAAGGCCGTGACATAACTGATTCTCGTGAGGTTTTTGAACGTTCGGAGTGATCCAAGGTCTGTAGATGTAGATTGGGTTGACAAATTATTTTTCATTCTAGATTTCTATACCCCTAAGCTCGTCTAACAACGCGCATCCCGCGTTTTCCTAGTAAGTATTTCATTCAATTGAACTTGGATCATTTCTCATCATGTTGATAATATCCGAATATTTCTTCACATAGATTGTATGAATTTTAATTGGAGGTTATTACATATATAAACATATATATATATATATATATATATATATATATATATATATATATATATATATATATATATATATGTATGTATATATATATATATATATATATATATATATATATATATATATATATATATATATATATTTGACCATGATCTCACGTAATATATTGATATCATCGATTTTTTGAAGATACCATTCGCTTCATTCCTAATTCGAACCAAATTATAAACATGTGTATGTTGTCCATTTTGTTATATTCCTTTCGAACGGGCCACCATTCCACAGAAAACTCTCACCTGTATCAACTTGGCACATGGCAATCACAATACCGCTTGAGTCATATTCAACTTCATGAGATTAACCGTTCTGCTAGTCTCGTGTGACATGTGGAATAAAATAATTCACCTTATGAGATACTGGCTACTCCCCTTTACACCCGCTTCACACCCCTATATCGAGACCTCGACGTTGTTAGCGTACATCCAATAAAATATCGCGGCACTAGATCACCCAGTGGCACCTCCTATCGCATTGCATGAGACCAATATCAAATACAAGGGGTTTACAAACAAGGAAAACGATCTTCATGCATTTTATTTATTTGTCAGATATACATATATATCTATATATATATATATATATATATATATATATATATATATATATATATATATATATATATATATGATATATATACATATATATATATATATATATATATATATATATATATATATATATATATATATACATATATATATATATATATATTCATATATATATATATATATATATATATATATATATATATTCTATGAATGGAGACCATGTCATAGTAGGCCTATATATGGTCGCCGAAAACACATAATGACAATCGAATTCAAAAAACGAGGAAAAATAACACATAGTATCAGATGATGAAGCAGGTTAAAAATATATCCCATCGATAATATTCACAATATGGGTGATTAGTGAGAGAATGAAGTTAGAAAGTGATGGAAAAGTCTCAAAGTGAACAATCATATGAGAGTGATGATAAAATCATATGCAAATCATGAATAATCATACTTATGAAATGATAATCAGCTGTGATTTCTTGGAATGGCACGGACCTATTCGTACCTAGAATCTCCATCAAATTCATGAAATCACTTCCTGGATTATTATCGAGAATCATAGATTATACGGTTTTGAACTAACATCGGGTGTCGTTTTTTTCATTGAGAATGATGAATCGATGTTCGACGAATGAATGAACTGATGAAAAAATTCTCCCGGATCCGTGCATTGGAATGATTCATTCATCCATTTGTATTTTGGTTCAACAACTCACTGAGATGATGATTAGGATCAAAATATATTCGTTGGAAAATAGATGAGATTTTTTATGTGTGGCTTCATTTTATTAGGTAGGTTTCTGAAAGTGAAAAGGCAACGGTGGTGGCAATGACGGTTCATTGTACCCATCACCTTGCATCGGAATGTGAGTGCAAGAGAGAGGGAGATGGAATCATGATATTTATTTGACAATGCACACCTGTAGATTCACTTTGAGTTTTAACGACGAACTCTGATGATATCTTGAATCCACCTGTGTCGGTGTTGATGAATAAGAAGGAAAGTGGTCCACAGAATGGTTCTTACTATACACTTCACTGCCGTTCCTTTTTCGCATCTTTCCTAGTACCTGATTAACCTTCTCTTCTAATCCCACCATCTCAATAATCATCCATCCGTTATCAATTCATCTCAGTTTTTTCTATCGTTCTCTTCTGATTTTTTAGTTCTTCTCATACTATCGATAATGGTATGTCGATAGAACATCGACATTAACTGTTAATCTTAACAATAAGATTGACAATATTGTTAATCTGTACCCTTGTAACCACCATTTATATGCATAAACAAGAGAATAAATAGATGAATAGATACATAAAATGATTACAATATGAATCGAAAAGTATAATCTTGTAATATTTGAAGTGATCAATCGAGTTTGTAGTACATCTCATCATTTCTGCATGTTTAGATATCCTTTCAATGGAATATATCACTATATGGATAACTCAATTGTATATGATGCATTGGGATGTTCTTCACATGACCACTACATGGACTCTAATTGGAAGTTAAATTTTTAACCAGTGCAGCAATATGTTGGTTCCCACCTCACGACCGGCTGTGCTCGTGTCCACGGGAGATTCACGTTCCAATAGATTTTTCATTCTCATTTTGAAACCATTTTATTCACACTTAACGCTTACATATCAAGTACTACAACAATTGCATACAGGTAGTGGACAGAAAGGTACAAATTAACAATTAGACAAATAAAAGTTAACAATTATAAAAAAATTATTAATAAAAAATAATTAAAATTATAAAAAAAAGTTAACAATTATAAACATATTGAAGCAATAGTGATAAATAATTTGAAATAAAGTTTTGATATGAAATTTAGAAATTTAGGAATGACATTTTGTGAGCGTGAAGCCCGCATAAGTTGAATCTTGTGCGCGGGCTGTCTTGCTTGAAAAAAATATAATTAGTGTAAATCCGACTCTAAAACTTATTAATTGAGCCATAATCAGGTATACAAATGAACGAATTCAAAAAAGTTACAAACTAATATAATATCATATTGCAAATGAACATGTTCATAGTAATAATAAATTAGATAAATATACAACCCTTTCATTTTATTTTACGTCATTTTACGCGAGATCAATTAATAACACTATTTTAGCCAGATTTTCAAGGACTTTCTAAATATGATTGAATTTTTTGATTTTCTGATTTCTAGCGGTAGCTAGAAATCTATAGCCAGGGTGCACAGATATAGCCAGGGTGCAAGGAAATCTATGTGCCTCTGTCCTGTCAGTTTATTTTTTGTTGGTATAACTAAGGTGAATTGACATGTGTTTGAATTTATTGTTCTTGTGTTGTGTGTTTGTTCTTGTTCATTGTTCTTTGTTGTGTTTGTATGAATAGGGGGGAAGAGGGCGTTTCTTTGTTTAAAATAATGATTATTTTTATAGGTGTATATTGAAATAAATGTCACATGAAGTTGTTGAAAGTTGAGTACATTTGCTTCTTCGAAGATCAATTCCGTTGAATATTGTAGTTTTTTGTTCAAAATAATTCCTATCCCATACCGGCTCACGAATCGTACGCGCCTTTATCTCTCGTGAATATGAGTATACACTAGGTTCATCTAAGACGGATCGTTGTAACTTTTAATCCGATTCGTTGATCACCTCTCAAGTAATTGCCATCAATTACTTTCCAACTCCTGGCTTACACTATACCTACACATACAACAGTATCCAGTCAACCGTGTTAATCCTGTAAAAACTTTCACATCGTGCACCGGGACGACGTCTAGCGTAAATACAACCAATTACTTAATTAGCATTTTGTCCACAAGGGGCGTGAGTAAGCTTGTGTAGCGGGCGACCAGGACTTGGTAAACTGTTCCTGCAGGATGTAGGGGCAATGGAGGGGAGGAGGTGATACTGGGTTAGGATCAGTAGTTTGGGGAAAAGTGGGGTGAGTTTTCAAGTATTGCAAGTAATTTAGTGGAGCATCAAGTTAGTTGTGGTGGTAAAGGTTATTGATGGATTGAATAGTGCGAATTTTCTCAGAAACTCATCTATGAAATTTTGAAATATGGCGATTTCATTGAATTTGGATGGAACGTGTTCATACGTACAATTGCATTCATATAAAATCACTGTCAGAAAATATGGATATATAAGAATCACACGCACAATCTTTAAAATGATAGGAGTTGAAATGTAGGATTTTTTGTTGTCATTGTCATTCTGATTCCAGGAAAACTTTGATGTCACTGCGAATATTCTTCTTATTTCAAAGTGATGAATTTGGTACTTGTCATGAATATAACATGTAGCAAATCAATAAAACATCCAATCAATCAACAATTATTACGTTTTGAAATTTCTAATATAATATTTTTGACAAATTTGTGTGTTAAATTCAGGTATCAAGATCCGTGAAACTGTTACTCTCCACAGCTTCATCCGATCACTGATTATGAATCCTGATTCAGGATTCAGTGCCTAATCGTTTTTTCGTCATAGATATTATTCCTTCGAGAGAATTTCTCAAAATAACAGTGTTTGCCAGGGGAGAGGGGGATCACGTTCACGTTCCCCCCTTTTCACAATAAACCTGAAACTTTTCCAAAATGTACTGCTCTATTAGAGCAATACTTCCGCAAAGTTTTAGAATTGATGCTTTGTGAGTTATTGAGATGTTGGCATTTCAAAGTAAGGAATTATATATCCCCCCCCCCCCCCCTTAGTGAGCAATGATTTTGGAACTTGCGGAAACTATCAGAGCACTAATTTTGAAATTTGACAGAACGACAGCACTGATTGTATATCATATCCTGATCATGTTCCATAACTGGCGGGAATACGTTCAAGAACCTCAACTTTCTGATGTAGCGCGAGTAAAAACTGGCTCCTCCACCAATAAAACTATCCATATATTCAGAATGTGGATTATTCTCATCTTTGTGTAACAAAATAGAAGCAGGATCATGCTTACTGATTATATCTCATGTATTGACTCCCTGATGCTTTTCAAAGTTGAATTGAAGAAATTTTTCATCTTTAAGTGTTTTTACTTTGAGAATGAGTTTTTTTGACACATGCAAGAATGTATTAGTACCATGAGGAATGACTGAAGAATTGAATAAGATTAAATTTATGAATGAATGTGGGGAATGTGCAGTATGTTGTGTATTAAATTTTTTTTCTTTTCATATGTAAATCCTGAACATATAGGTCAGTTTTAGTTTATATTATGTTAATTTTCATCATATTTTTGACGTGCCTTATATTTTATCATGAAATATTCTCAGAATGTGAAAAACGAGTCGTCAAATGAAGTTTTAAAATTGAAATCAAAATTGAAAATAGTTGATGTTTTACTTTTTCACTAGCACAACGAATCAGAGGGGTCGATAGAAAGTCGAGTTTGCATGGAATCGGTAATTTAATTGGAAAATTATCAAGATATGCATGAATATATATTGATATTCAATTCCACACTGGCATGAAATGATATACTCGTTTCTTTGTTAAAATTCCACATTTGCCGATTGGTGAAATCAATCCATAATTTTTTTAGAGAGAATGGACAGAAATAACACAATGATTGATCACTGATCATTTTTCCTATGGAGAGAGTATTCCACTCTGTTATTTATTCATTCTCAATTCCAAGGAATACTGTGATATTTATTAATTCAATGATGTTCATTCAGAACAATCTATATTCCGCACAACGCCATTTTGGCTCACACATTTCGCAACATCACTCATTTTTAGTCTCAGTTCTTGCTATACCCCGAGACGCTTCTCGTTTGTGAATAAGATGTAAACAAAATTACAATCTGCTACAATCATGTGTTACAGTATATTATTGACTGACTTACTTGTCCGATGGGCTCTAATATATCATGAAGGAAGTTTCGCAAAGTTCACCAACTAGAGATGAGATAGAATGAGGACAAAGATTACTTGTGGTGTAAGATAGAGAGAGAGAGATGAGAGAACAAAGTTCACCTAGATAAGACTTGAAGGAAGAACAGTAAAGAGAAACGTGAAAGAGAATTACATAATAATGTGGCATAATTTCATCTGATTATTGTTGAAGGGTCGACACACCCGTCCGACGCGTGCTAGTTGGGGAAAACGTTCGTTTCGGGAAGTCAGTATGTTGCGAGGGAATGTTCTAGAGCGCATGTCGTTTTAGTGCAATATCAATTTGACAATTTTGAGACAGTACGAGAATTTTGTGAGGAAAAACAGCACAAAATGCATAGAAACTCCGTAGAATCGAACATTGCGGAAAAATTATATTGAAAAATGTTTCCAACAACATCAGTATATTCACTTGACCCAAATATAAAAATGGTACGGTTTTTTATTTGAACCAGATTTTTTGTTTTGAATCAATATTGTGTGTTTCAAAAGAGTAACAATGAGTGGAAGAGTTTCATGCCCAACCACACTTTACCAATCAGAATGAATAAATGATGAATACCAATACACCAATATATATTATGAATGAATTAATTGATGGAATCGTTCCGTAGTGAATGATTTCTTTGATACAAATATTCTCGAAATAAAATTGCTAGAAGATAATAATGTTTAATCAGAATGATGTCACGATGATTCACGTCTTTCTAGACCTACCAGATTTGATTCCGAGATGTGTGCAGTTCAAAAGTATCTCACACGAATCAAGGTGTGTATATATTTTGAATATCGAGTATATTTAATATATTTATCACCTCACAAAGCATTCTGCGTTTTCTTGAACGCAAACTACAATCAATCAATCTACAATCTACAAATCATGAACTACAATCATGCTGACAAATCAGGAATGAAACGGTTTTATTGCACGTCCAATCATTTTCATTTCATTAGATACTTTGAAAAAATTGAAACCTGACATTTCAATTCGGGAGAAAAATTCAACAAAATCGAAAAACTGTCGGTGAGATCAATTTCGTAACTCGCTTCTGATCATCACTATATTCTAAGAGAGGTTTTTAGATCAACTATCATAGTATATATACTTATGTTACCTGAAACCTGATATTTGAACGTAACGAAACATTCTCAATCCAACATTAATTTCAATCCGGATAATATTCAATTGGTTATTATTCATTCAATGAGCAAATGTCACTAGAAACATTTTGAGAAAATGTCATACAAATCCTGTATTCAACTGAACAAAGAAATTGAAGTCCGTACAACTTTGTTTCTCAGTCCCCTCATCTGTCCTCAAACTATTATAAAGGATATAGAATATCGTGAAGGAAAAGTTCATCTCAGTTTGACTGCCATCCACCTAACGGCGCGACTCGTACATTCTCGAAAGGGTTTTGAAACGGGTTCTGTAACGGGTTCTCAAAGTAAACGATTCACCCGTCGTCTTCGACGAGAGAGAGGGTGGTTGAGAGGAGGTGAGGGAAGGGTGAAGGACATCTTTACATGTAATTGCATGGGTAGCGTCAGTGCAGTGGCGGTGATACAGCTGAACATGTACATTATTAATCAAATGCTGCTCTTATATTTTTACTTCTGTGAATCATCAATGCATTCTTTAATAACAGTCAAGTCCTGAAATTCGGGTTACCATCTACAATCATTAACACCAGAACTGAGCTATTTTAGAAAATAATTATAATGATAGATGCGTATCTGAGCTCTACGGCTTAAAATAAATAATTAAAATATTTTTTGACGTGAAACGTCTTCAAATTCAGAATAGTGAGAAACAACTCAGTGAAATTATGATAATAAAGTGTGTTGCGCATTATTCCAGCGTGCTAGGAGTTGGAGGAAGAGAAAGAGAGAGAGAAATGGGTCAAGCGTGTACGTCAGGATAACTAAGTTAGTTATCAGTCATGTCTAGACAACAAACACATGACTCAATCTGAGAAACTACATCCGCTTCCAAACACGCTGCGACGTTTCACGACCAAAAACATGTTTCCAAGCAAAGAGCACGCGTGTTTATTCATTATCGACGCTGAACAGAATGAATTACTGCTATCCATTTATCTGTGTACGCCAGATAGGCTCTTGTATTGTGGTTCATATTCATAGTTTATCAAGATCTCACCAACTGTTACACATGGAGTTGAAGATTTATGTTGATGATTTTCACGAAACTTCTGTCCTATGTGACAATCAAAACCCACTTTCGACTTCAATTGAGGTTCAAAGACAGATCCATGCAATCGACCGACTGAGCCCGAAGGTATGTCACATGATCAGAGTGATGTTCTATAAAAATCAGGGTCCGAATTTGAAATTGATTACAAATATCTATGAGTTTCTAGAATGCACTCTCAGTCACCGAAAGAATTTCAGGTATCCGAGTGATGTTACAGCAGAAAAAGAGTTTGTTTCTAGTACTTCAGAATAACTCTGGATCAGTAGATTCGATGATTAACCAGCTTTCGATGTGAAAGCTTACTTTGTGAAGTATAGGACATATTTTCAGTTCCGAAACATAATCTCGCGAGACACTGATAGAGCTGCCCGCCACTGGACTAACGCATATAATACCATGTGGCGAGGGATGCGTGTGGAAGTTCAATAGGCCGTATTTACCGCGAACTATTAATCGAGCTGTAGGAGAGAGCCGAGCAGGAAGATAGAGATATCGAGGGACGAGCGGGAGTAGCAGGAAGAGAGGAAAGAGAGGGACGAACAGGAAGAGAGGAGGAATATACGTGTGTTTGAGGAGGCGGATAGTTAGGGTTCACGGTCGCTGAGGTGGTCACGCACGTACGCTGATGAGTCGAGATCGTGTGTGGTTATTGTTTTGACCACGTGACTGTCAACAATGCCCTTCAATTACGGTTTCCTCTACGCGGTGATCATATACAGAGGACCGAAATTTAGAAACATATTCTCACGTATATAATCTATTATAACTAGTATATATTGTGACTGGATTACAATGAGGGAATGAGAAAATAGAAACAGATTCCAACAGAAGAACTGAGCTACTGTTCCACATCGATAACTATTGAGTATATAGTGCGTATAGTTCGGAACATCGTTTATAATCACATAATTTTACTTTCGTAACAGTTTACAAAATACACCAAGAGAAGGAATAATCCTCACGCGGCATTCACTCGAATATAATAACGATGCGTATCAATATGTATTTCCATGATGTGTGTCAGTTGGAAATCAGAGCATTCGAACGTTCTATCGAATCACTATTCGAAAAATATAATACAGTTAGGACACAATATACCTGGCACCTCCACCAATATAATTGTGACGGTTGTTATTCCACTGGAAGCCGGTTCTAGCAACTCAGAATTAGCAAATCAGGCTATGATCAGATAATTAGCCAGTAATTATTCCAGCTCCTGTATATTATTTCCGTTTCTCGACCAAGAATCAACTAATTAATATTTCATAGAGGCAGGATTTATCAAGTCCAGTTAGCTTTTTTTCTGAGAGTTTTTGAAAATTATTAACATGGGTAACCATTGTGATACTATAAACTGCCAGTTGAGGCTTCTTTCACATTGGTTATTCCCGCTCCCGGTCGATACAATCGAATCCGACACAATTAAAACTGTGAATTCGATTCAGAGGAGAATTAGTGACCGGGATTTGATAATATGCCAGGCTCATTACCTTTGGGTGTCCCCTTGCCGTCGGCCGAGCTGTCACCCTTACTGCTACAACTGCTGGAGTCCCCTGCCACTTGGAGTCCCGAACACTGCACGGTCCTGCCGTTACACCGGATGGAGCCGTTGTGACTCCGAATCAACTCCAGGGGTGGTGCCACATCCGGCAGCTCGGACATACACGTGGTCTGCAAGTACAGAAAGACAATCGGTCAGACGAATAACTGACGACTCGAAATAGGCGTGGCTTCACTAGTAGGCCAGTTAGATCTATATCATTTGTGATTATTTGTAGATAGGCCTACCCCGATTGGATATTGTAATTCCACTACAGTTTTAACAGCCCTGTTGATTGGACTGTTTGGTTTGTGATATCAAGGGGGTGGAGACTGCGAGTCGTCAATTGTCTCAGGAATCCTTGATTATCTGTCTGTCGGACCGGAAGTTCAGGTGATATAAGTCAAGTATTGAAGGTTACGCCGCTGTTATAGTTTGGTCTATATCAAGTTTCACACCGGAATATTATGTAATATCAGCTTGATCAGATTAGATAGATTGATTGGTTCCATTCTGATTTATTTGGGGTGAGTGACAGCAACAATCACAACAGTTTCCGCAAGGGGTAGCACAGTCTGATGGTCTGACAAATATAGTATGCATCGAGAAATATCAAGCAGAATATCAAATATCATCCAATAACTACAGACGTACAAATTCTCATATTAAATGAATGGAAATTGAAATGTAATCGAGTGGTAATATGAGTCTCAATTCCTTGGAGAGACATTATTATATCTGTTTATCGTCAACACCATGAGTCGAATCAGATTGAGAGCAACTGATATAAAAATAAAGATGAAGCAAACGTATGTCAAATGTATCATCAACCTTTGTGAACGTGGAGTAAAATTATAGGTAATGAATGAGGAATGATCAACAATGAGAATATCATGAAATGATAACACCTCATTCTCCAACTTCAAATAATACAAATCATATGAGGAACCTTGACACAGAAAGATAGAGCATGTCATGTAAGTCGAATGGTGGTTTTCGATAAATATTTAATGTTACATATTTCTGGGTGGAACATCGTTCTGCTGGGTTGTAAGTGGAAAATGCATCGTGGATCTAGTAGGAATTTATGAAATATGCTCAAACATAATCGGCACCAATCGCATCCTTCAAATTTTCATAGTCAAATAGGAATCGACAATAAACATAAGTGGACGTCAATATACGGATTTAATTGAAACAGCTACAGAGTTGCATGATTATTCCACAGATCAGAGAGAGAGAAAGAATGCGCAATACATCTTCTCATCATATCATCATCGATTGATTGGTTGTTGACTCAGTTCTTCCAAAGCTAACTTCAGTGTTGATTTGATTGGACCATCTCAAAGACGGATGCTTCTTCATTCATCGAGGTAAGCTGCTGGTTTCTTCTTGTGATCATCGAGTCCGGGTCATTTACTAGGAAAAGCCTGTGCAAAAACAAACGGATTCTTAGTGACTTGTAATGTCTTATCGATGAGAATAATCATGATTCTTTCGAATGGATTTGTCACTGTCGATGTAATTCACGAATCAGGATTAAAGGCCCACAAGTCTTCAAGAATCTTGGACGGAACTGATAATTTATTTATTCATTCATTTGTTCATCGGATTTCTATACAGTTTGTAATGTATACTGGTAGTGAGGATAGAGTGGAAGCCCCGTAACAATATGTGCTTCACTACCTGCTCAATAATATAAATTCAAACCGACAAAAATTGACCACTAGAGATAGGCGTGGCTAATCACCAGGGCCACCTTGATCTATACTTCATGTGGGAATTTGGAGATACTCTGATAGGTAAATGTGAAATTACTCACATAACAAAGCCCATTTGATTGGATGTTCTGTTTTTCTGTTCTGTGACGTTTGTGGGTGGGTCAATCACTAGTCGTCAATTGATAATAGCGGATGAGATTGAAATAGGATGACCGAATATGACATGAAAATGGCCCACATATCAATCTCCAATATAACATTCGCGAAATGTTGAGTACCTGATCCATAGAAAATTGTCTGGATTCTGTACAATAACTTGGGACTTGACAAACTCTGTTTTGAAAAAAAGAGCTGTTCAGGGTCCAGTTATACCATTTACAGTCAGGCTGACTGATATCCTAAGAGTTAGTGGAAGCAGAAAAAAATTGTAACAATGGTTCTGATCATTTCTAACTGCCAATTAGAGCTACTCCCACATTGGTTATTCATGCATGTAAACGAGCACGTGCTTTCATCAAAAAGGTTCACTCCATCATTCTTTGAAATAATCGCGGTTTCTCTTGATGGAGAGATTCGAAGACTCTCTTGTTCGCAATGATGGTTATATGAATATTGTATAGAGTATATACAAATATGTAGCTAATGTAGATCATACATCCAGTTTCAATCATAATCTCCTCGTATAAGAAGACATACCACATTTTATGATGTCTTAAACAATACTTTGTTGCAATCTTTACGTAGGTCCAGATGTCAGATATCAGTTCACTAGAATCGAAATCACAAGACTCGATATTTCTGACATGTATATTGTTCATCTCATCATGTACCGACACATACAAATATATATATATATATTTTTTTATTGGGTTTTAACGACGTTCTGTAATGATTACTAAGATATATTGGCGTCTGATGAATGATTAATGAGATGAAGGTTTTTTAATAACATCGAAACTTGATACAAAATCATTTTTCCTCAATTGAGGCTATGGATGGAATATATATGTATTTATATTCAATAAATATGTATAATAATATGTAACATATTATCGTGAATATATATATTCATCGTGGATCGACAATATTTCGAAAGATACTCCTCCGAACGGTGTGAACCAGTTTCACTACAATATGTTCCCCCCTCTGGAAATCCACTACAATCGTGTATATGTTATGTGGACACTAGAAATGTGTATCTGTGGATGATTTCTCCTCGAACGTTATACTCACGTCCCTGATTATCCCCCTGACGACATCGGCACAACGTTGTGCATTCCACGTGGACGGTGGCGCCACGTCCTTACAACAGTCACAATCGTCGTCTTCGTCAGAGTCAGAACAACAGCACTGCCGTGCTGCTCTCGAACTTCGTCTCTTACCACATTTCACGGGCCGGTTGTAGACACTCACCACGTATAAGATCGCGTACACTAAAAGACGGTGCATTAGGTTCAAATTCATCGCATCATATTTGTGTACATCTTCATTGTTGCTATCCGATTCAATTTCAATTTCATCTTATGGATGAAAACTGTGGGTTTAGTTGTTATTTGATGATGTTACCGTTTGTTTTTTTTCAATTTCAACTCTATCACACATACAGGGATCATATTTTTGATTTGTGTAACTGTCAAAAGTGATATAATTTGACCTAACCAACTTGTTTCTCATTTCCTATTCATGGATATGAATATATACTATGTTGAATTTATGTTGTACTATCTAGTAGAATGATTCCATTGAATATGATACGAACACGTAAATTGCAGTTGCAAATACATTCATGAATGGTAGATCAAAGATACGACAGGTAGGCAAGATTTGATCAAAAATCTGGATAAGGTGATGAGACTGGCCAACTTCCACGCAGGACACCATTTTTTTTTCAAATGTTTTTCCAAAAGTGTCATAAACTCATCAGTTAGTCAATGAGATGTCAGAACTTTCAACTGAAGTTGTTTTCTAACCGATGTAATGCAGTCTAGCACACGTCCTCATACATCTTATCTGAATTCTGGATATAAACTGGTCTCCATGCGAGAGATATTTCAGTAGCAAAAATAAAACAGTCCCCAATTTGACCACTCCCCCTTTCCGAGTATCCATAGCCTCTTTAGGTTATGAGATCACTTACGACAGTCATTGAGAACATAAATGGGGGTTAGGAACTCTATATTTATTTATTGTTACCTACATCAAATCAAGTTACGCCATAATGACGTAGTCGTAGAACCTACCTCACAAACCCTTTTGACGTAGCTTGAACGAGAATTTGATTCAAAGTGATGAAATTCACAACCAGACATTATTTTACCCTGACATTATTGTATACAATGAACCAAATCAGAAAAGGACATATCGAAAGAGATAGCCTACAAACAATTCTCACGGTGTGGTAGAGTATATAATGTAGTCACCTAAAATACTGGCGATCACCAAAATCATCAACTGGCATAGAAAACATCCCATCTTGAAACAGAACTAACGGAGAATTTTGAGATTGTAACCAAAAATGATTTGACGTCCAAATGACGTTTGACGTCTGAAAACAAATAGCGTGGAGTCAGCGCCTCCTTGATGTATTCTACCTCTGAAAATGTAATCTGTTTCATTTAAAGATCACAGTTCCATATTCGAGTTTTATCAAAGACCTAGTATCTAACTTAACTAAGGTCTTTGGTTTTATTGTGATGGCTTCACTCCAATCACGGTTCGTAGAAACACAGAGGAGTCAGAAAGAGGTACCAACACAGAAAGAGAACATGATGATGACTCACGGACTTATAGAGATTATACAAAGAAGTAATTCAATATAGAGACGTATAGACGGTGAGAATAGCATGCTTTCTCTTGAATATATATTCGAAGAAGTACCGCGAGTCACGATTCTGAGAAAAATTCTGACATAGAAGCATGAGATGAATGGAATATTTGCTCACAGAGAACTAGATTCGATGGTTATTGTCCCTCAAACGCAGAATGAAAAATAGAATACAATATATCTTTCTCTCATTTCAATCTAAATAATGTGTCCGTACTTCGACCATTCGAATTTGACTCATCTGTCACCTTCAAAGGGAAAGTGGAAAGTAGAAATTTGGCTCATTGAATGATCATCAAGGAATATGAACATATCTGAATAAATTATAAAATAACAAGTTATCAAACAAACCAACGTCTGAAATTTTAATAAATATGCAGCCATGGAAATCTCAAATTTTAATATTATTCACATGATCCCATATTATTCTATCCTGGTTATTTTGTTACTTCCATCAAACCCTGATGAATAAACTCATAAATTGGACAATCAGAGATATAGGTTTGAGAAGTTTCACGTTGTTCATCTCACATTTTATGATGTTGACCGTGAACAAAAGTCAAACTGATCAGAATAAATGTCCGTGTCAATACGTTGACGTCACGAATAGGTTTCTCCGAAAAACCTTCATCTCCCCAATCTTTTCAAATTCGAGCTGAAATACTGACTCGATAATCATGGTGGTGAAAACGTGCAATCTATTTGATTAAGTGAAGCAATATTCGAGAATTCTGAAAAACTTTCTTTTCTCAACTTTTAAATAATTTATAACCGATTGGTCCAATCTTCATAGTCGAGATCTTTGATTGAGTTAACTTATTTCGCAAAGTTTGATTGTTGAAATTACTTTATTGACTCAATAAAAAACCACGTTCCACTCCTTGAGTTTACTTCTGTCGGAAAAAGCGAAAGTTTCTCTCGGTCTGGCTTATGTAGGCATCTCAGCTAGTAATATCTCAGCAACGTAAAGTACTGGGAATGAAGTTTGAAAACCAACCAGTCAGTTGATCGAGTCAGTTTAATTTGATTGTATGATTGTCAAGACTGGTTGAAACATGAATTCGTTCGATCATATCATCAGAGGGTTTGAATTTATACATTGAATAATATAACCAATTTAAAAATCCATTCGAAAAAATATATAATATTCCGTTATCGAATGATATGATGTATTTAAACTGTCGACATGCATGGTCATAGATTTACTGCATCGCCTTTCAAGTGACGGGTTCTATTCCACTGTAGATACACGTTTACTAACTATGGATTTATTGGATGGACTATTCAGAATATTAGAATGACTCATGCGTAGATTTGAACAAGAAAAAATATCAAGGAATGAATCCAAGAGAGTATTAGAGTGTGGAAGAAAATCTGGTAGACTACGAGGAAGATGGAGAGATCAGATATGTGGAAGTGTAAGGAGCTAGGAGAAGAGGTATATGGATTCGGAAGAGGGAAGATTGTGGGAAGAACGGAAAGCATAGCGAACATTGATAGAGATGGAAGAAGAAAGTGAAGAAGAAGAGAATGAAGAGGAAACGGATCAAGATGGAGATGCGATAGGATTTGCCAGCCGGCATTATTTAATATGCCTTAGATAATGGTGTTTGGCACCCCCCGACCTGACTTGTTGAAACCGGGTGAAAGATATGTATTTAGTAGATCTGATGTTGTTTTCAGAACATTCATTATGCAATATTGTGTCTTTGACCGTGAATATACCTCAATCGAGATGGATATGTGATAATCCGAGCCGAGGGGTTAATCGTGGTTTCACTCGGTCATCCAGTCATCCAGATTCTACCACAACAGACTATGACCGACTTCTTCCCACTATCCGAAACCACTATTGAAATGCCTTATCATCTCATCACCCCATTATCTCGTATATCATTCATGAACTTCAAAAGATCGTCAATAGATGCGTCAATAATCTCAATATTGATGGAAGATTTAATTGAATGGTTTTGAGAAATGATGTTTATAAAATCATGAAATAAAATTGATGAATGTTATTAATACACAGTTCCAAAGTCTATCATCGGTTTCTCCAGTGATCTTTTCAAATTCAACATTGATTGGTGAATGATTAATCTATATCATCTTTCACTTGCAACATCAACATTCACATTATTTGATCTAAAAACTTCATATCACTAAAATTTCGATTCATTGATTCATTAGGTTATTTCTTCCAATGAATGTTCATTGTTTATTGCATGTTTATACGTGTACTATTATAAGAATGAAACTAATCGAACTACAATCGAATCGTGGCTATGTTCGATTGATTTCAAACATATTATATACAAGAAATTGTTCAAGAAGTATACGTTCTTTGGAACAGAAGCACTTTGCTGGTGTTTACAGTTTGTTGTGACAGCTAAAAACTACAGTCAAAGTAATTCGAACTGCAGTTAAAAACAAATTGAATTTACTGATAAAAGTTGGCTACACTAAAAACAATCATTGTTTGTCATTTGCACTCACAGTGCTTTCTACGCTAAGGATTTTTATTGCTTCCATTCGGAGTTAGTGTTTTCTACGAGTACCAACCTAATAGAATCCCCTCGCCGCTTCCCTCCCCGCCCATCATATTCCAGTTAGTGGGTCGAAACATCCGTGCGATTACAGGACGCTAAGAGATGGTCGGTCGTTCTCGTCAATTATTGGGAATGTGTGAGGAACTTATAAAATTGACATGTACACTTGCGGTCACATCAAATGGTTCAAACTGAAATTGGAATCGAAATTTTAATTCGAATGAAATCTCCGCACATTCAATCACTGATTTTGTCATAGATTAGGTGTGGAGCAAGCGTATACATATTTGCATCCAGTTTTCTTGTGTTGTTTATCACTATGTTCTCCTGAATATACATCCTGGAATAGCTTAATATTTTACCACAACAGTAATAGCTTAATATTTTACCACAACAGTATATACACATTCAAGCTTCCTGATTTGATGCAACTCTCAAACAGAACAGTTTTTGTTGGACGGGCTCGAATAAACTGGAGTTGAAGTAAATGAGAAGATTTCAGGCAAAAATGTTCCTCATTAAGACAAATGAATGAAGTTTGAATTCAGAATAAACTCAGGTCCCAAGTTTGATTCTCAGAAACAGGAAAATTGTGAACCCATAACATTGAAGGTACCTCGAGTTATGTTTCTGTTTTTATTTTGTTAAAATGCAAAAACCATAAATTCCACTCCAGAGTTTACACATTTCGATAAAAGCGAGGATTTCATGGTTTTAATACACACCACAGCTATATCTAGTCGCATCACACATTCACGTTTTGCAATATCATTCTGAATATAAAACATTTACTGCATTCGAGATCAGCTCTCGTATAAATAACACTATAATAGAACTGTTAAATATTAAAAAATGGAGATTCATAGCTTTCCACATGAATTGGTTATAGGTTTGGGTATCTGAAACCGACGTTTCATCCGGTATTTTGTGTAATGTAGAATTGCGAGCGCAGGAAAACGGCTGGAAATGTATATTGATTTAATCGAAAAGAAAAAAAAAAGATGGAGCAAAGAATGACAAAAATGTAGGTTTTTCTTAGAATCTTTCACCGTGGAATTCAACCCCACCCTTTCTCCTGATCTGCACCCTCCTTTCTTTCCCACCCAACTCATTTTCAGAATATCCAGAACTGGAATGATTTGGTTCGTACATATATGAAGGATGAACCCAAAGACTGGGAAATAAATTAATGGAAAGTGGATATCGGTTTTCGTTGTGTTTCTTTCCTTTTTATATTCTTGGATATACATTTTATCGGTAAAACTTGTAGATATGATTGGCGATATCTAAGATGTTTCCAATGAGCATATTTTATTCTTGAAAGTATTTTTGTTTCTCTCAAGTTACACAGCCAAGCACTGAACGTGCTTGATGCGAAGAAGTGATGAATATATCAAACATCCCAGAACAATAATTAAATGGTGTTCTTTAAAACAACACATTAAGCTAGCATAGAACAATATTGTTCATTCTATTTATTTTTTTATCGGATGAATTTCACGTTTACCTATCTATGAACTCTTCTATATGGAAATAGTGTCCACTATTTCAGTGACGAAGACGATAACCGAGGTGATATCCGAGGTGAAATGTATCTATACCACAGTTGAACTCTTTCAGGGTTTTGTGGATTTATGTCCAGTGTTAATTATATTTTGTTATCCAATAAATATATATATATATATATATATATATATATATATATATATATATATATATATACATATATATGTGTGTGGTGAATCAGCTTGTGATACGTTGAGTACAGTGTGAAGATTCAAATAATCCACAATATCGCGTAGCATCGGACTTTTCTCCCCACTCGAACAAAGACTCGTTTCAAATCAGTTAGCTGTAACAATACTAGCACATGCCCCCAATCACATGGCAATTGGTTCAGCTAGTTATGCAAACAGTCAATATCTGGTTTATCCCGCTAGCAACAACCGAGAATACTCTGAATCCTTGGCCTGCTGTTTACCATGAACACAATACAACGACCGCGTTCTCACTTCCGCCTTCACGATGATATTGATTTTACGCGAGCCAAATAGCAACCTTCTTTCACGTTCCTTTATCCAGCATGAACCCCAATAATACCGATACCGTTCGTGCAGCTTCCAACAGATCTTTAATTGGTTCACCGTGTATTCTATCCATCCCAGTCAATCATGCATAGTGTGGGTAGTTCTGTCGCATCGGATTGTGTTGACTATTTATATCTATATGAAAGCTTCAGTGTGTGAGTGGTATTTGATCAAGTAATTGGCTGGCAATGAGTCTTTGAAACGACACAAATAATATATTTCAACCATATTTTAATTACGATGTTATCGCCGATTGGGTTGTTTGAAGCCATGGATAATCTTCCTTTCTCTCACTCTCTCTCTCTCTCTCTCTCTCTCTCTATTTCCCTCTCCGCATCTGCTCCTGTGGAATATATATTTTCTGTCGTTCTATCATGCCTTGTGTGTTCTGAGTGTGAGCTATCGTTATCGATTTTATAATCATCATGTTCCATTCTTGAAAGATTACGGCACCTCCACCAATTGATCCTAGTCCACTCATCGACCAGTTGCATCTGATAATTCTTGGGCTCGGGTTTGCAATATGTCATCGTAGCATAATAAATATAGTGAATATAAATAATCATCCGTCCCTGGTTCCGACTGAAACATTGCATCAGGGGGTGGGTGTTTCCACCATCACTAGGGCCGCAGGACTCCTGGAAACCGGTTGACCACGCCTGGCATTTTCTCCTCATCTTCCTCCTCTTCTTCTTCTACTTACAATTGTTCCAACAATTCGTTCCATCGTATTTCACCGTATACCACTGACTTTCTGCCTCTAACTCCTCCCACCTTCCTCCTCTCATCAGCACATCTTTCTTGATCAGTCCAATCCACCTCTCTCTCGGTAGTCCCACTCTCCGTGTTACTAAAAAAAATATATCCATGTTTGTTTTTTAACTATCAGTTGTAGTTACTCTCACGTTGGTGAGTCAGGCATTGATTTTTTCATTCATATTGGGTTCAACGACGCACTTTAATGATAACTGGGATCTATTGGCGTCGGATGAATGAAGATTGAGATGATGGGATGATGAGATAAAAGTTCATCAGAAATCTAGAAGGGTACTGGGAAGGAATCGGTCTTGGTCTAAATTGTAGTAACCATTCTAGCATTAGTCTGGACTACAGAGGAAAACCACGAAATACCCCTGCAAAGGTGGATGGTGGAGGGGATAGAACCAGGTTCGTTATGCCTCTCAACCTCTCGGATCACATGAAGCGAGTGCGTCAATCACTGCACTGCACGTACTGGAACTGATTATAAAACAAGTTCCGGTAGGCACACACCTGACAACAATCAGCTTAGCATGAGCAAAGAACATGGCTGCCCTCACCTACTATCCAATTGATCAAGGAGTACGAGTTTTCAACACGGAGTTATACTTCTAGTAAGATAGTACTTTATACACTTCGTGCTCAAACGTTGTAAGCGCTAGGTTTTTCATGAATTTGCCGTCATCACATGACGTCATTCACAGTTACGCTTGGTATCGTTGAAGTGGAAGGAATTGCTTTTAAGCATTGTGTGATGCGATTTTTCATGATAATTGTTCCGATGATCGAAGAATGTTTCTCACGGACTGAATAATCGTCAGAACATTCACGATAAAATTAGGGAGAACCCATCCACAAAATGTAATCAATTTTTTGTCATTCATTGATGTATCAATGTTGAAATAGTATATTGAGGATTCAAAATGAGAAAATGAATTTTTTTTTTTTTTTTTTAAACTAGCTGGAGAAAACGTTGAACCGTTACGTACAACATGACTAGTATATATTGAGCATGAAGTTGAGAATCATCAATTTTGTTATTAAGTAGACCTCAACCCTTCAGATGAACTCATTATTGTAAGCGTATCCATGACCATTATGATACAAGTAAATAATTTCTGTTACCTTGATTCACACCTGAAAAATTGCGTGACTTTCCCTGGTCTCATATGCCAAGCGTACATGGTTGAACTGTTCATTTTTCAATCGAGTTTGGAAGCAATTGTTTAACATCACATCGATATCATGTACACTATATAATATATCGAGGAGTATTCAAATCATTAATGAAACGCGAGATGCATGTTCTGTAACTATTTTCAGTGACAACCTAAGCATAAACAATCGTGGTGGCTTCTAGGATGAACTTATCGTTGTTAAACTGCTCCATGTCGTGCGGAGTACTTTCTAGAATATTTTCTATTCATGAAAATTTACAATATTTGTCAATGAATATGAATGTTTTCAAGATTGTGAATGTTCTCAATATTTTCACGAACAATCACCCTGGTGGGAACATTTTTCCCTATGTGAACTGGGTACACACCAATGCTGCGAAGGTGAAAGTGTTTCTCACAATTGCCTCGAAATATTGAGTCACAAATGAAACTGTGATATAGGTTAGTGCTGTGGGCAAACCACAGCGCTTTTATTTTGCTCTTCAAAAGATGCCAACATATAAATGGATAGATGAATCAAATCACATTATTCTATTGTTGGGGCTTACTCAATGCTATAGCCTCACATCTGCAGTTCTATTTCTATCTAAACATTTTCTACGATGCCAATTATTCAACTCTCATTAAGCTCCACCTCCTTTCCACCAATACATACTTAATCACCACCGACATCTGATTAGGTCTCTCCCCTTCCCCCCCCCCCTCACACCTCACACCTCACCGTGCACCGACTCTTAATTCTTGAAGGGTGTGATGTAGAACGAAGCCGGAACAAATTGTGTAACAGAAAAAACCTCTTAGGGCCTCTAATAAGTCTGCCACCCGTCGATAGGTAATTAATTATTTGATGACATATGGATTAGCTGACACAATCATGGTGGCGTTGATCAGCGAGAACATTGCCACGCACTTTTTCAGCTGCTTGATTGAGAGAAAGCGATAGGAAAAGCTGAGAATCAAAGTTGCAATAATTGATTGATTGATTATTGCTTAATTACCTCACCGACAACTTATTCGTGTGGGCATTACAGATGAACAGGTTATAATGGAACTATGGAGTGATAATTAAGAAAAGGAAACACACAAAAACCCATTTTATCTGCGGGACTCGAAGACAAGCCCGACGGGGACATCAGTTTCTGAAACGGTGTCTTAGTTGTCTGAGCCACGAAGGGTGGATTTAAAGTTATCATTTAAGATCAGATTGAAAGGAAATGGAATTGAAAATGGGATGCATGTAGTGGTCAGATGAAATAATAGTGAATGGTCTTGGATCACGCACGAAATAAAAATACAAGATGTGAATCATCGTGAGGCTCACACGATTTTCATCGAATAGAGCATTAAATAAATGATGTGCAAGTTTGAATTAGAGTGTAGAATATCTTAATATGTCTAAAGTATTGTATTTTATATGATAGGAGATATTGATATGAGTTACGTTTGGGTACTAATACTCATAGATCAAATAAATTGAATGAGTGAAACTTTGGATTACAAATATATATATATATATATATATATATATATATATATATATATATATATATATATATATATATATATATATATATATATATATATAATGATTCAGAATGAATTAGGAGAATTCATCCAATATCCTTATGTGCTGTGAGATAAGATTCCAACTGATTGAATCAAATAAAGCTCTAAATAGTCACTGAATATATTGGATAATGAGAGATAATGACACTTCACTATCATGAATATAGAATACTGACCCAATATAACGAGACAATATGTATTGGAATCTTCAATGAAATAGCGTTCTCATTCAGGTTCACTTCAACCAATCCAAAAAGCATTTCAAATAGATATCTTTGAGTAAGATCCACTCTTTGATTCGCTCTCTTCATTCTCAAATGATTGCAGTTAATAGTTTGTTAAGGCAAAAACGGATATTCAAATTGAGTCAGCCTCGACTGAGTATTGAAATAAAACTGATATTTTCCATCGTCGAATAACGTTCAAGAACACTCCTTGAGATTTATTCTCACGGTTTTATAGAATATCACAATAACTGAATATGAAAGTGGAATCTGGCATCTGTAGAGAGAAAATGGAGAGAAAAACGAATTAAAATCATAGTTGAAATCAGTTTAATTATTCTGGTAACGTAGTTAGGAATGGAAATAGTCTTTACGTTGATGCCAAAATCCTCTACCCCCTCTCCCACTCACCCCTCCCACTGCCATCACCCAACAGTTTTCCCTTAACCCTTCCAATTAAAATGATTATTCGAGTTTAATTAACCTACTCTTGGAATAATATGGGAATTCCGAAGAAACGTGGCGCGAAACACAAGAAGCGTGGCAAAAACGTGAAACAAAAAAAGGAATGGAATGAGAATGTATTGTTATTTTAAAGTGTTTGTGTAGTACTATTCATTCACCGCCGTACAACTGGAATTATTATTTAATTTCATAGAGTTTACATAACAGTATCAGTGTAATTTCAAAATATATAGTAAACAATTACGTTTTCATTTATATGCATATTACTTGGGTTTCAGTTTTGCGTGATATGAAATACAAAGTTGTATTCCGTTGTGAGAAATATATGGTGTATATTCTTTGTTTGAGTGTCAACATGGAAGTATGGTTCGATGTTTATTATTCGGTTCATCATACCAATTACACCACAATTGTGTTAAAAATTGGAGTACGATGGCGGTCCTAAACTCTGTTTTTAATCTGACTTCATTCATATGTCAACTTCTCACTATACAAATGTGAAATATCGAATGATGTTTGATATTGAATTCACTTCTTTCTTTCAAACTGAATTATTTTGTTTTGTTTTGTTTTGACCAGTTTATTTTGTGCAATATTTTATTTGTATTACTATTTTTTTTCTTCACAATATATGACAAGTTCCATTGCTCAATTGTATGCCTAAATTTACACTATATCGATGTATGAAACTGTGTTCAATTGAATAAATATTTTATATTCATACAACTTCAGAAAATATTTCAATTTATTCAATGGGTTGGTGGCAATTTGACACCGCCCAAATATTTGGTACCCTAGGCCTGGATCTAGTAGGTCTTTGCCTAAAACGCCCCTTGATGCAATAAGATTGATTGGTTATCATTTTGATACCATTCTGAGACAAGTGGATCATTCTTCAGTGCACTGGACTGTCATTCTAGATAACGTGGTTCGATTCCCACCTGGCGCTCATTCTGATGGAAGCTCTCAGTGATTCCGTCGTTAAAACTGAAGTCCAGTTGGGTACCTCATACTATTGGATCACGACCGGCTACTCCCCACTTTCACAAGATGACATCATAGGGAACTTGTCCATTCCCTAATTTCCAATAGAAAAAGAATCATCATTTAATTTAACTAGTCAAACGCGAAATATGCGTTGTAAGATGAGCGAGATATCACAATAAGGTATAAAAGTCCTTGAAATAGTTCTACACTTGCTACTTTATCGACTCTGGTATTCTACACACCTTGATATCTGAATAAGCTATAAAAGTCGTTAAAGAAGTTCTACTCTTGCCACTTCATTGACTCTGGTATTCTACACACCTTGACGCATATAAAAAATACTTCATTGTTGGTCAACTCTTGAATCTAGAAAGCAGTGAATCTCGACAACTTAATTCTGTCATAATTTTTATGATATATTTTATGAATATTATCAGTCGTTTTATTTTTTTTCTCCAAAACGACTGATCAGAATTGCTTAAAAAATCGTAATAATGTGTAAAATCCATGTATACACATTTAGAGAAAATTTCATCCCATTTGGAGAGATTTTATTTTTCAACATTTTCCGCCCAGCCAAATCTTATGGGGTTTTTAGAAACTTTGAGATGATGATTCTCAAAATCGATCCGACCGATTCATCCCAAAAACTATACAGTTCTAAGTTGGATGAGTTTGCGTGTACAAAAAAAGTTTCATGTTGATCAGTCAACCCTTGCGACCTGTGGAGTGCTTACAAACAAAAAAAAAAAAAAAAAAAAAAAAAAAAAAAAAAAACACACAGACAAAGCCCTATAAGAGTGGGATGGAGACTTCGCTACGCTCATCAATTATTTTTTTATTTAATATCCATCACTTATTTTTCCCAGACAATTTTCATACATCCGCCAATGTCGAATGCACGATGTGATTAAATGATGACTTCTGGAAAACATGCGTCAAATTATGAAATATCGGTGAGTTAATTCAAGTAATTTTATTTGTTACTATCAATGTAATGATATAAAAATGCTGAAACAATCATTTATCGAAATTTAAACATTCATGATAAACTCAAATTGAGTTATCATTCCGATGAAACAAAATATCAAATTTCCAGGTTTGCTCAATCAACGTGAACGTGTAAAGTTTTTCCAGTCATGAATATTCACCTTCTGATTTTACACTATCTATGTTGCTGATAACGACTGGCATATGGGTATTTGTGACCAACAAGATAGCATATGCTTGATGATATTTACATGGTGATAACTGTTGTAATAGGACGCTCCAGGCATAATATAACATGCACATTGTATATGAGTAAACACTCCAAACATCATGATATGAAACCATCCTACTGTACTTCTCTTATTATGTTCAGTGGTTTTAATTACCATAATGGCAGTAGGGTCATTACTTAAAACTCACAGAAATAAAACATGGAAACTAGAAAAAAAAATAGTGACTTTCCAGTGGTTACAGCTTGATCCGTGAGAACACGAAGCACGGTAATTTCCGTGTCGGTTAGTCAGGAGAAAACGTCGGAAATTTCACGGACAGTTTCTATTGGTTCGCGTGATATACCGAGATGAAAAATACCATGCGATCGTGAATCAAGCTCTCTTACTATCTGCTTTGGGAACTGAATCCAAGTCGGGCGTGAATTCGATTCTCGTTTGAGATACATGTATTTCGAATATCATTTATCTTTGATCCACTCATTCTCACACCTCAGCTCTGAGTGGATTTTGAGAAAATAACCATGATGAACAAATATTGGGTATCATCATTCCGAAATGCGAGTAGTGAGGAGGTGGATCTGATTCGATTGATTGTTAGCAGTCTTACTGATCGGAAAAATTTGTTCATTCAAGGAAAATTTTTAAAATGGGAATCATATTGAATGAGAAATTCACGCTCAGTGATTGTGAAAAATACTCACTTGTTAAAGAAGTTGGAACACAAACATACATGCATGAAATTATTGGGAAATTTAATTGAGAAAGAAAATCAAAAACAAATGTAGAAAATACTAGGTGGTCAATTGAATTGGTTCAAGTTAATTTCAAAATATTTGGTTCTGAGAATATTTTGTAGGAAGCTATTGACATTGGTGTTTTATGCTGAGTCTAAATGCATCCCGACTTGGCAAGTTCCTCCGTTCCGCAACGACTCCATTGTGAAATCAATGACCAACCATCTTTTATCAGACCGTGGGATAGTTTTAGACATTGTTTAGTGATAAAATCATCAGTTGGCTTCGTTGTTATAGCTTGTATAGCAGCTCTGGAGTTGACAAAAACCACAATTTTCTGAGAAATGATATGATATTAACTCCAATCATATCTAAAATTCTCAATCTCTTTCATTTCCTTATCAAAGCACAATCCATACCTTCTCGCAACAGGTGATTTTTGGAAAATGACAGTTTACTCAAGCACGAGCATTTGATTTAGTAAGATCTGCCAAACCATCCGAGAAAATATGCAGCCACTCATTTGAAGGGTTCAATGTATTCATTGTATATAGAGACAGTTGTTTCAGTTCAAATGCATTCATCGTATCTTTCTTGTTCGTCCTCTTAATCAGCTTGTCTTATCTTGGATAATAGAAGCAATGAGGATGAAGAAGGTGGAAAAATATTTCTTACTGCCAAGTCAACTTCCATCTCGAACTGTGTCTTCATATTATTGACAGCAGCACTGAAACTTGTCTGGGATGGGAGTCGTAATACTGGTGGCTCATACTAGGAAAACGCCACATATGCGTTATTAGACGATCGGATAGTAATAGTATGTCGACTTTTATGGCCAAACTTTTGCCTACATTCGCCAATTGGGTGACATTTAATTCAGAAATGGGTAAAAACTGCTTCGAGTGGTACCAATTTGGCACATTTTATATTTTTTCTTCAGAATGGCTCAGCTGATCGAGCTGAAAGTTTTCAGAAATGTGTCTCAAAATAAAACCCAACTTCACGCAAAATGTCATTGTTTTTGAAAATAAAAATATTTCTTTTTTTCTGTCATAAACAAAAGTTTGAAGTTGATAGCTGTGGAGACCTGTGGAGAACCTACAAAAAAACATGAAAAAACAAACATGAAAACGAACACCAATTTTTTTTCAGTGTGTCAAATTGGATCCTCGCTAAAGCTCGTCTAATGATTCCCAGTACGAGTCGTTAAGTCTCAATTGTTTCTCTTGTTGAACAAGTATATCTTCCTCTTCGAATAGATAGTGGCTCAATTCTTGTTATAATTTCCATCTCTCTTATTGAAGTAGACTTTGCGATGCCACATATGATTTTGAGAGCTTGTTTTTAGACTAAACCGAGGATATTATAGTATCGAATTTTCCAGCGGCACAAAAGGCCTCTAAGCCATATTCCAGTCCCGGTCTGACATTGTATCATACGTTGTGAGAAAAATATCTTGAGTATCACTCCTTTGAGTAGAGTCTTCGTAGTATTTTTCAACGTTCATCCAATATTTCATGACACATTTTTCGTTCAATCAATTTCGAGAAAGTTCACAAATTAATTAAAAACGACATATCAATGACACCATGAACTTTATCACAATTTGGAAATGTTGTATATTCAGCTCTCACAGTTGGCATTTATGAGTGTATAACCACGTTGAAATATTCTCATATATGCAACTCCAATAGAAACTGGTTGCCTGATAGATGATGAATCAAATTGAAAAAAAATCAAAATGAATGAGGTGGTAAGATTACCCTCGTGGTGCCCCATCCAAACGATCTCATTTTCCATACACAACCTTAATCGGAGGACGATGATTTTGTTTCAAGTTCCGATGTTATTTGAATAAATATATTGATTACTCATTGAAATGTTGATTATTGGTTCAAATACTCTAACTTTGTTCACCTTTCATAATTTGTGAAATGAATGGGTCAATATTTTTATTTTACATTCGCATCAAAATGCAAATGTCTTTCCACAGTATCAAATATTCCATCCTCGTGCACCCAATTTCCAGTAATATCGAAATGAATATCGTGTTTGTTAATCAGATCAGCTTGCCGTCTCTAAAATCACATTGGTCGAGTTCTTTGAATAAATAAAACCATTATCTATTTATTGCCATTTCAAATCGTCTCACCTTGAGTCTGAAAACAGCTCAGCGGTTTGGTTTAGCGTTTATACAATCAGACAAATTGATATCAAATATTTCAGTCATTCAAATGCAAATGGGTTGTGTATTGAATGAAAGATTTGTCATGGTTTCGATCGAATGCGTTTCCTATATAACAACATAACGGTTATGACTTTCATTCCATCAATTGGACGACTAGATAAATCGCAAAGCGAATATATTTGAAAAAGTGAAGAATCTTTTGATGAATAACATATCAACCATGTTGAAGTTGTATAACACTATTCAGAAGAGATATAATTGAAAATTATATGCTGATTCTTTCTTTTTATTTTTGTTCTGTGAGGAGGGGAAATCTTGCATGAGACCCCCGCCGTTTGAATTGCGGGGTTCTTCCTTATTGAATGCAATATATCAAAATATAATCGAGTAATAGAATGATCAAGTGATATTTGTAATTTGTTATGGAAGAACACGATCATGTAGACATGATGTATTCATTATATTATCATGATTATTGAGTATTCTGATTTGAATGTGTTGGGCATGAGAAAAATAGGCGGAGTGAGGAGTACAAAAATACGGAGAAAATTTCAAATAGATGGATAGTTAGCCAGTTATTTTATTCATATTTTCATTTTCAGCTGTTTGCTGAAACTGGACACGCGAACCGCTTTTACGAGAACTATTGTTTGAGTACATGAGAAAAGTAATTTGTGGTAATACTCAAAATTATTTTAATTGAAGCGCAACGTTTCTCTGTAAGTTTGAGCTACTGGATGAGAGAGGAGAGACTAAGGTGGTACGTAAACATGAGAAGAATGGGTGGTGAGCGAAACCCAGGGTGAATTAGTTTAAAAGAGGAAACACTCGGAAGGAAGAGAAGACACGAAAGACCAAGGATAATATGGGAAGATATGATAATGTGATATGTGAAAGAGAGAAGAGAATCGTCGGAAAGAGTTCTTGACGATGAGTAGTGGGACGATATGGAGATATGGAAAAAAATTGTGGAGATAGGTGGTTGAAATGACTAGGAGGGCTGATGTTGTGCCTGGCAAGCATAACATATCAAAAGTGACTTTCCGACAATTTTACCCCTCAACTCAGCCATTGTTTGGTGGAAACAGGTTATGATCCAATTTCATTCCGATTGAAGAAACATTATTTTTATTTCTTTTCATTCATTCCTTCCAAAGATTTGCACATTGTACAAATATAGGAAATATAAAAACTTACAACTGGATATGAAAATGAGTAGATTGAGGATGAGTAGACAACACCAAGTGAAATGGTGATGATTCAATCAATCAATTATTTGATTTCACTGAAATTGATAATATACAGGAATGAAATCGAGAAGATAAATTACTCCGACGAGAATGTAACTTTTTGTGGATATTTATTGTCCTAGAGTTAAACTTATATTCTGTCATCTGAGATGTTGTGAATTCTTCCCCACAGGTTTCACTGCCACGAACAGTGATTAAGCTGTTGAATAACTGGAAACTGTATATGTGTGACGTAAAACTCGACGCAACATCAGTTGCATATACCTCAGGGGGTAAAGAAATTTGTAACACCGTCATGATATCACTTCAAATACGTGCAGCGGGATTTCAACGGAACTAGTGAAGTTGCTATAAGGTTGACATATTCTTGATATTATTTTGACATTTTAAAAGTATAAAGTTATAATTTTGACTTGGTATACTGTGAGGATCATCATTGTCATTTTGTTTCATGAACTTTGTTCACGCATAGAATCATTCATCAACATGTGAACTATTCACATTGTTACATGGGAAGGAGATGAGCTCGTATCTCCCTGGGCATGGGTAAATATTCATATCAATGGAGTGGAAAAAACATTGTTGTTTCGTGTCGAAAACCGTGGACAAAATTGAAAGAGTAGCTGTGAGTGAATAGATATATGTGTGAATTGTTTTGAATAACACATCAGATTATTCCGGCCTCTTAATATATATATATATATATATATATATATATATATATATATATATATATATATATATATATATGAACATATATACATATATATATAAATATGAATATATATATATATATATATATATATATATATATATATATATACATATATATATATATATATATATTCATATATATATATATATATATATATATATATATATATATATTCATATATATATATTTATATTTATATATATATATATATATATATATATATAAATATATATATATATATATATATATATTCATATTTATATATATATATATTCATATTTATATATATATATATATATATATATATATACATATTTATATATATATATATATATATATATATATATATATATACATATGTATATATTATATTCATGACATCACACATAGATGAACTTGATGTGCAAGTTGTTAATTGACGTACCCAGCCGAACTTGTCGAGATAATGATGTGAAGTTGAGGTTCAGTTGAAGGTGAGTTAATCAACAGGTTCAATTAGTTGCAGTATTATCATCTGATAGTTTCAGATGCATTTACATCAGAATATAATCCGGATTTGATGAGATTATTCGATGTTCACTGCATGTCCTGGAGTGGCGTCACGTACCTGAATAGCGAGATGAAAGTGCAGTTTCTAGAAATGCACTTCATGCAACTTGATGTGTTTTTGTTATGAAAACTTGACGAATTACTTTGAGATTAGAGAAGAGCATATCCTGATGATTTTGTGAAGATTCAGTCGTGAATATAACCTCTCATAAGATTGATTCGTGGAGTGCATGTTTGAATATGGAGTCTTGTGATTAAAATTCAAGAATCAGTTCTTCTCAAAACTTCCATTCGATGGAAATGGTGTATTTTTCTGTTCATTTTGTGTTATTTCTCATTTTGTTTCTCAATGTATTATCCATAGATTGCCAGGCAAAAATTTCGTTTGCGAAACATTTTCAGAGCATTACCAATCATCTGGATCACAAGTGTGAAATCTGGGTAACCGTCAGTCAAGTATTATTTGGAAAATTGATGATTTAATTCCGGAAATATACATGAGTGATAAAGTGAGATTAGTTTCTATCAGGAAAAATTTAATTTTCAACTATTTCACCTATTTCAATCAAGACAAGAATCTTTGGACTCTTTTGATGAGTTCATTAAGAACAAGGTATGCGGTTCCCGAGAAATCATAATCTTCGTAGTTTCATCACTTTCAATTAAGTTTCTGAAATTATTTCTTTCGTATAGCGTTTTTCTGTCATAGAAATATACGATAACACATAGGCCTCACATTCAACATTTTGATCAAAATATCAAACTGGAGTTTCCAAATTATCATACCAATACTCGATATGTTCCAAATTCAAGATACAAGATATACGTGATGAAAAATGTATTTCCGCATTTCAATCTAAGTTACATTGATGAAATCACCATATATAATTGCGATAGTATAAGTTTGTCTGAAACGAAGTGAAAAAACCAGAGAATTCAAGTCATGCGAGTGGAAATTTTTCTCTCTCTTAACAATTGTACAGTTATTAGATGAATCTATTTTTTAATCAATTGGTTTGCTCAATCGATGAACTCTCCGGCTATATACTTGTATCCACGTGAGAAGAAGTTGTTTACCAACAAAATAATTACAGAAACTTCAGAAACTACTATTTTTCGCTGAAATAGGAACTCAGATATTTCAGCACGTTTGTAAGATTCAGTTACGTTTCTTACCGTAACCCTCACCTTGGAGGATATTGATACCTTGGACATTTCAGTAGTATTATTATCATAGTTCAAATAAGGGTTCATATTATCGATTATGATATACAACGAATATATTTTTTTCATGTCAGTGAACGAATTCCTACTGTCATGGATTGAAGTATATGAATAATCTTTTTCATTGTCATCATTATCGGTCACATATTGAATACATTATCACATATAACATTCGTCATAAAATCCAACAAAGCCAAGAATCCTGGCTTGACTATAGGGGTGGGATAACTGGTTCAAAGCATCGTGTTTTGGCTTCGACTCTGGCTGGAATCTAAATAAAAGAATAATGAATACACACAGAAATGAACTTGGCCCAACTTGAGAGTGTTACTCTACTGTTTCTCATTTTTAACTCCAAGAGAAAACAAAAACTTGATTTTACATGA
>OZ023333.1:32063930-32181430 GCA_964007535.1 Brachyptera risi
AGAAAGAGAGAGAGAGAGAGAGAGAGAGAGAGAGAGAGGGAGAGATAGAGGCCAATATAGAATTGAAATTGGCGGTGATTTTGTCTCGAACAAGTTCTATACTGAAGCTTGAACCGAAAATGGAAGTTTATTTTGTGATCGTCTCATAGTTGGGTGATTACAAAACCATGAATGAAAACCAGGAATGGTCAAACCAGCTAGAGAAACGACTCGCACTTTTAGTGATTGCTGAACACGGAAATCAGTTCAACGAAATGACAGTTTTTTGGGTGTAAATTCAAACTTCATGGATGTTTGAAGAATCCTGAACTTTGGTATGGAATTTAAAAAATCTGTTCACATCAGTCAAAATTGAACACAATCGATAATTTCATCAGAACGTTAGGTCTGTGTACTCACAAACTATTCAACTGCATGATCGTGAAATTATTTCAACAGATATTTGAACATATTCATTAAAATATAAACGGGTACATGTAATGCTAATTTCCCACTCCATTTCTCTGAATCTATATGATGATTCGGGAATGGAAAGAGTTCTTTTTTCTAGTATCTTAATGTCCATACAGATCGAAGGTTATCGCAGAGAAACTGGTATGCCTCTATATCCATTTCCACGGTGTCGAGACTGCTTCCATCTCACTGTCTATCCCATTACCCAATGAACCTCCATCTCAACTTCTTCATCATCGTCTCGATAATAGTTCATCCGACGCCAATAGACCTCACTTATCATTGCAGTGATTCGTAGACTCCTGATGAAATGGTATGAATATATGAATCAATATGCGTTGAGAGTTGCGTTGGTTTGCAGGTTGGACTCGCACTTTCCACCCCTCCCATGTTAAAAGTATGTTTCAATTCACGGTCCACGTTTGAAAAACTATTGACAGTGTGTGGATAAATTGTGATGAAAGGTAGAAATTTCACTCAATAACGTCGGCTCAGCCAATAAAAGCTGTAATCAAGTTTGTCGGTTCATCAGCTGTTTCTACAGAACAACACTAGATAGAGCAGCGATCAATATTTCTCTGAAAAGTACTCGGGAAATGGAACGTTTTTTTGAATTAGTGAAGTCACAATCTCTAACCTGTAATCCAACGCAACCCTCAATGCATCTTGATAAGAATGTATCAATGGAGAAGCAATGGGTGACATCGCCTCTTGAACGAAGTGCAATCATGGTTAAGGTACGTTTATAGAGCCACGGCAGCATGGATTTTTCGGGCCGTCAAAACTAATGCACCAATCACAGACTCGCTGGGCTTGTAGTTCACTGTGGCCTCAAAAGTTGGAATTGACTTTTCACTGGCCGACAGACTTGCCGTGATGACGTAGACGACATCAGGGCCACATTTATTCTCGAACCGTTGGTTTTGATTACGGACTATCGACTGTCAAGTTGGATCACTATGGTTATCGCATCGATTTAGATATATAATTGCCTAGAGTTCGCGATTTAATCGATCGTTTGCCAAGATGGTATGAACGGTACCAATCATTTGACGTTCTACACGGTACCCGACAAGATTATTGGCCGATAAAAATGCCGTAGCTCTATGAACGTACCTTCATACTCCATATCAGATTTCACAAGAATGATCACACCATAGGACCGGATGTAAACGAATAGATGATGGTGTAAAGTTATCATTGTGAAATAAGCTCTTCATGTCGTATGCAATTGGACAAATATTATGAATGATTTGTCAACGTACTGACATACTTATTTCAGATGTTCAGAATGGAGAATATTTCAATATGATTATTCAAATATTCAAATTTATTATTCATTGAATACTTTTGATCATTCCACTGTTGGTTTGATATAAAAAACCAATGGTTCAATTTTCATACCAATTTCCAAAGTGTAAATTATCAAGTTTTTCTTACTCGTGCCAAATTTTCAGAGATAATATAGAATTTACAAGAACATTTATTCATGTACCACAATAACATTCATTATAATGTACAAACACAAATGTAGTTATATCAATCTTAGAATCTTTCACTTTGTGGGAACAGCACGTGGCGTGATCGCTCGTGTAGGTACCTCACTTGTAATTAGCATGGACCAGGCTTCACCACCTTCAAACCTGGAAAACATAAAACATTCCCGGATGACCGTTATACACATACTGTATGTATTATTTCTTCAGTGTTCAAGCGTAACGTATGATAGTGTTCCTATTCAATCGTTCACAATACAAAGATGTGTACAATGCTCAGTGTTCATTGTATAATGAATATAAAATCATGAAGTCACCCACAAACTTCAGGACAAATCGATCAGAATAAGACTTGTCAGAATATGATGAAACTCATGGTGATCCTTTTTCATTGTTATGACAGTTTCTGTGACTCAACCTGAGTAGTGAGATTAAAAACGATGAACATTAAACAATAAACATTACTACAATTGAGAACGAGTCTTCAGAAAAGTTTCAATCAGAACTCTTCTTGGGTTTCATTCTCTTGTTTTCTTTGTATGTGCTTCAAATGGCAGAAGCTTTGTTTGATCATCATGAAAAATTTTGTGAACACGCTGACTTATCCAGCTAAATATGTATAAATATATATATATATATATATATATATATATATATATATATATATATATATATATATATATATATATATATATATATATATATGTACATATATATATATAAATATATATATATATATATATATATATATATATATATATATATATATATATATATATATATATATATATATATATATATATATAGAGAGAGAGATATAGAGATATGTATTTGTATACTCGAGAGGAAAAAGTAGTTGAATAACAGAACTATTGAAATAACGTCAGATTGAAATTACATACTTTGTGAATTCGAAGTCTATACAGAAATGAGGGTGATAGTGTTTGATTTGTTGGTAGACGACCCTGCTTTCGTGAATTCAAAATATAACCGAATCAAAATATTCGATTTCTTGCTTTCAATTCAGAATCGATGATGGAATCATACCATGGTGAAATTCAATACCGTAGCTCACTCCTTTCGTGTATACAATCACAATAGGCATCGTGTATGATATATTCTATAACCATTATATTTGATGAGAATAATTGAAAACCATCTCATCTGTTCTCTCAACCGATTTCAAGAAATTTTAATTCAATTGAGAGAGAGAAAATGAATTATCATATATTCGAGAAATTGAGAGATATGATAATTCATCGAAATACGATAATTTTTCAGGAAATGAAAACTTATCGAAACATGTGAATAATTCAGGAGATGTTATTCTTCAAGAGATGAGAGATGGCGGAAAAAATCGATATGAGTATGGCTCAGTTCTCAATACCATGCTATACGTCATAGAGCAAGAGAGTTTTCCAGCTCTTCTCATTGTATGGGCCGTGAAGTCATTGTCAATAGCAACAGACCTTCTCAAAGCATCTGATTCAATATAATCAACAGGTTTCAAATGAATAATGTATATGCTTCAGTCAAGTGACGTCACCCATTGTTGAAAGAGACACACAACAATGTCCACCAGTTGGAATTAACCAATCAGAATATTTGGTAGTCTGCCAGTTCGTTGTATTTCAATGGTAACGATTGTTTGTCAATTGTTATGTGCCAGAAGCCTATTCTTGATGTCATTCTAAGCTCACTGTCATTTGGAACACATTTCTCGCTTCCAAATCAGCTAATCTGCTGATAATATCATTCGATCAGTGTCCATAAAAACTCGATCAAAAATGTAATCATGTCAGTATAATTGAAAATTGAATTTTCCTAATTAACTTTCCACCATACATGAATAACTTGAATATGGAATTTATCTCACCTTGAGTTTCTTTAGCTTCGCATTTGAGTAAACATTCATTGGCATACGTCACGTTATCAGATCCACATACTGGGGAATAGTTTTTATAACAATAACATTCTGGCAAATTCTTCGTATGGACCATCAGAATGAGGAGAAAAGACACAAGTACGTGTAAAAACTGCATTTTATCTGGAATAAACAATATAATCACAAGTAGACATGTTAAACATGGATATATCGCACGTTGAAGAGGGTGAATCATGAGCTAGCTCTCTGAACCGTCATCCAGGAGACAAGGGTTCGATTCCTGTCCTTTCTTCTTGGGTTCCTTGTTGTTTGAATCGGTCATTTGAATCCTTCGAATTAATTCCTGTGTAACATGGATGGTTTTGAAAATACAATAAAATATATATAGAACGTGCAATAACTTTCATTTCAACGTCGATTACTCAAAAATTGATTCACTGTATGTATATATACGATTCTAACATTCGAATATATCAGCTCATATGTAAGATATTACTGAGGATTTGTTTGACCGAATAAGAAACGAACAGACACATACTTGTATGTGGGTCAGATGAATATCAGATGGATATCAGATGGTGATCATATGGTGTCAGATGGAGTTAGATGGATATAAAATGGATATCAGATGGAGTTAGATGGAGTTCAGATAAGATATCAGATAGAGGTCAGTTAGAGGTCAGATAGAAGTCAGAAGATCAGGTGGAGTTCAGATAAGATATCAGATAGAGGTCAGTTAGAGGTCAGATAGAAGTCAGAAGATCAGGTGGAGTTCAGATAAGATATCAGATAGAGGTCAGTTAGAGGTCAGATAGAAGTCAAGAGATCAGATGGAGTTCATATAAGATATCAGATAGAGGTCAGTTAGAGGTCAGATAGAAGTCAAGAGATCAGATGGAGTTCAGATAAGATATCAGATAGAGGTCAGTTAGAGGTCAGATATAAGTCAGATGGAGATAAGATGGAGTCAAATGGAGTTAGATGAAGTCAGATGGAGCTAGATGGAGTTCAGATAAGATATCAGATAGAGGTCAGTTAGAGGTTATATAGAAGTCAAGAGATCAGATGGAGTCAGATGGAAACACGATGGATATTAGATGAGGGTCAGATTAGGTATCATATAGAGGTCATTTGGAGGTCATATGGAAGTCAGATGGAGTTGGATGGAGTTTAGATAAGATATCAGATAGAGGTCAGTTAGAGGTCAGATATAAGTCAGATGGAGATAAGATGGAGTCAAATGGAGTTAGATGAAGTCAGATGGAGCTAGATGGAGTTCAGATAAGATATAAGATAGAGGTCAGTTAGAGGTTATATAGAAGTTAAATGAAGATCAGATGGAGTCAGATGGAAACACGATGGATATTAGATGAGGGTCAGATTAGGTATCATATAGAGGTCATTTGGAGGTCATATGGAAGTCAGATGGAGTTAGATGGAGTTCAGATAAGGTATCAGATAGAGGTCAGTTGGAGGGCATATGGAAGTCAGATGAAGTCAGATGGATATCAGATAGAGGTCAGTTAGAGGTCAGATAAAATTCAGATGGAATCAAATGAAGTCTTCTCGAACGTATCTTGATCACATGGAAATTCAGATGAAACATTTAATATACATACCTGTCGTAATTAGTTGGTGTGAATCAACTTCTTATTGCTGTCAGAGTGAGCTCTTGATACTTCATCGATTATGATTTCATACCTCTCATTGAATACGGTTATGTTTCATCATGTTTAATGGTATTATGTTCGATAGCGTTCTTTGTTATCAGTAACTCGTCCTTGACGGCGGTATTGTCAAATAGTTAATGATGCAATTCAAGGCGTGATGTATCGACTGTACCACTTGAACTTCGGATCGTGTTGGATATCTCATTATGTGCATTATTATTTCATAATCACTTATTGTTTATGATTATTGTACTGTCACGCACATGAGTATGAAAGTGAGTGGAAACATTTCATAGGAATGAGTTATTGTAATTTCTTAATTCAATCATGAGCAAAGTGGATCAGTTACTCATGTTAGTACATAAATTCAGGTCCAAATATGGAGTATCTTCCAACTGATTATAACATGAAATGTTATCCACTCATCTTGTCAAGCAGGATTATTTCTGTAATTTATTCTGTAATAACAGTTTTCCGTATTCTCGTGGTAATTTTGTTCCTATCGATACTTTCAATCGTTCGATTGTGTTTATAGTCGCGAGATGAGCAATATATCCGTACAGAATTTGCTCAGAAGTATAAGACAGACCTTGGTTTGATTAATTTGAGAAGAGGTGATCTGATATAAACGTCAATATTTGAACTCGAGAGTTTGAAAGAATCCGCTCGAAAAAGTGTATCAAATTTTTTGTTATCCATTGATGTACCAATGATGAAATAGTATATTTAAATTTCAACATGAAAAAAAAATTGAAAATTTCGATAGAAATGTGGAAAACTGTTTAGAAAATAACCTACTACATAACCAATGGATGATCAGCATGACGATGACAATCATCACATTGGTTGATTCGATTTTTAAATACTGGTAAAATTCAATTCCATCAGCTTACCTACAACTATTTTGATACAAATAACCAGTTTGTTATCTTGATTTACAATAAAAAATAGCGTTGCTCTCCATGCTCTTGTATGCCAAGCGCATTATTATGGTTGAACCAATTATTTTCAATCAATCCTGAAATTGATTGCTTATAAACACATCGATGATTACAGACGATGAAATATTCTGAAAATTGATCAAACCATGTATGGTGGAGGTGGATTGCGGTGGTGTATGGCGAGGTGGATTTTTATTACCACTTTTAGTGTCAACTGAAGCATAAACATGATAGTGGCTTTCCGGAAGAACGTATTGTTGTGAAACTGCTACACACCGTGTAGAGAAGTACTTTCTAGAATATTGTCAATCCGTGATGAACATTCACAATATGTTCACAAATAATCACCCTGGTGGGAACTTTTTGCCCTATGGAGACTGGATACGCCTTGAACGCTACACGCCCATCGAATCCTTGCGAATTTTGAACCTGAGCCCAGATTTACAAATAGTCCTATCATCAGAACGTCCTGAGTTGATACCATTTCACTGAGTCATGACGAATAATTCATTTAATCCCATTTATTCATTAGTCCAAATATGAACAGTGCATAGGATTATGCGAATAATATATCAAGTCATGAATATATCACATCAAAAATAGTAGCAACGTGAGTATTATTTCTCATTAATACATACAACTTTGTCCAGTGATGAAAAGTTATAATTTAATGAATAATGATGAGTCCTGACTCAGGCCCAGTATCACCAAGTTCAGTTGGTCTTCATCTAACAGTTTGAACTTGTTATCATCATGGTTACTCATGCTATTTATTTTCACGAACTCTCAGATAAATACTAACTCGACTTGGTAATACCTGGCTTTACTTAATGAAATAGTCTCAACTTGAGACTTATATTGGTCTCAACTCAGTAAAATGGTTCTGGCTTGAGACGTACGGAAGAGAGGACACTTTGTGCATCCGGAACCAGAAATTCTTCCCATTACAGACAAAACTCTTTTACCTGGTCACAATATGAATAATAATGATGATGATGATCCATTCACAGTGAACGTATTAACAAGTTTTAATCCGTCAGTTTGATACAAATGTTTGAATTCAATAAGATGATACGACAAAGTTATATAACTCTAGATAAAAACAGATTACGTTCCACGTTATTTTAAGAATACTGAACGATTCTATACATATCAATTCCTCAGGGAGCGTTATGAAGTTTCACAGCATCATGATCAAGTTCAGACTCATACATAGCAGTGTGATGACTCACTGTTACAAGATTCGACTTATTAAGAGTGCTGTACGCATGAGTGGTTTCACTTTCGAATACACTATATACGCGATGAAAACACATATTCACTATCTTATCGACCCCATGTAGCGCGAGTGTTCCGTGATGTTTGAAATACACTCACCTTCCTCTTGAATGTGTTATTGAAGTTTTGAATTTGAATGAAATTCACTCATATTTTGAGAATACATTATTCACCTACTTCACGTGAAGTGCGTTTGAACCACAGCCTTCTTTATTCAAATAATTGATTTCTCATCAGAGAAAAATGATCTGATTAAAGAAGGCTGTGGTTTGAACATTGTCCATTAGTTTCAGTGCGAATGATATTTTTTTTATTTTTATTGATAACATCGAAACTTGACACAAAATCATTGTTCCCCAATTAAGGCTATGAATGAAAGATGGGATCGTTTGGACGGGGCACCACAAGGGCGATCTTACCACCCAATTTTTATTATTTGAAAACTAATAGACTTCAACACCAGGACTGCGCTGTCTCGGACCCAATTTTTTTGCCGTAGATAAAAGTCTTTCAGTTTACGAAAGTCCGGAACACATAATAAGTGAAAACCGTTCCTAGGCTATATATACGGACATTTACAGCATTGGAAAGAAGTTGTTATTTTTTTCAAGTATATATTCTGATTTGGCTCGAACTATTACTTTATGTGCCCACAAGTGTACATCTGTCATGGAGTGTGTGACCTGCTATGCTGACCGGTCATTAATATCACCTCTTTCAGACAATGCTGGGGATTATGTGAGGTGATTTATTATTGCTCAATATACGCCTGGATCGTATTAATTGATCTCTATTCCGCTCTCTTTCTATCGCCTTGAACCAATAAAACCATCACTCTCGCATGCACGCAGCACATTCTATAGGCCTATGGAGCTCTTCATTACACTCAATCTGTTCATTCGTGAAAAATCTTCTTCATCTGATCTATATATCATCTTATTCTGTTTCAAATATTCTCTCCATATATATATATATATATATATATATATATATATATATATATATATATATATATATATATATATATATATATATATATATATATATATATATATATATATATATATATATATAAATATCTATATCTATATATATATATATATATATATATATATATATATATATATATAAATATATATATATATATATATATATATATATATATATATATATGTTTATATATATATATATATATATATATATATATATATATATATATATATATATATATATATATATATGTATATATATATATATATATATATATATATATATATATATATATATATATAGATAGATATAGATATAGATATTTATATATACACACACAGATAGAATATTCCATTCTCTCTCTACATCTACATCTCTCTCTCTCTCTCTCTCTCTTTCTCTTTCTTTATCTCTTCATCTCTCTCTCTTTCTTCATCTTTTTCCTCTCTCACGTGTAGACGTTCTGTGGTGAATTCTCTCCAATGTGTTGAAACGCATCAACTTTAAAAACTTGGCCCTTCCACCAATATCTCCGAATATCGTATTCGAAGCATCATTTTCATAATTTAGGGATTTCAAAACGCACATTCAATTAGTTTCTCCGCTCTTATATAGATATATACATTGTCTCACTAATTGTTCACGAATAATAACAAACACATCTTTCAAATATTCGTTTTTATAATATATTTGCATTCTGTTTTCGTCTATCTCGTTGGTTTCAAATGTGTTCCAATATAATATCATATCAGCCACAGAGATACAATTCTGTTTCGATTAGAATTTTAAATTCCATTTCCAGTTCTCATTTCACTCATTGGATATTGAAGTACTCATCCCCAAGTTTCTGTAGAATGATTGAGATTGTATCTGTTCATGAGTAACAATTGCAATTATCATCTATTATTCCATAAACAGAAGCTTTACCATTGTTACATCATCACAATGTTGCTGGCGGACAAGTTTGGATGATCACAGAGAGAGGGGATGGTCTTGATTCGGGATAACAAGAGAGAAAGGGAGAATACATCCCAGATTATGTTATCAATTATCTTGATAATGGAGGAAACATAAACGACGAGTGATCTCCAATTCACGCTCTCACCAACCTAACAATAACAAACGTTTCAATTGGGATGGAATTAATTTATTGACTAGGAAGTATTCTGATGACAGCACTGTTCACCAAGTTTCAAGTTTCTATTCGCTAGAATCTCATCGAATAATTATCTTCATCTGGTTCTTGAGAACGATTATTTCAGAAATGATTCCAGCAAAAGAACATTCCATGAGTGATATTTCGATCATTCCATTTTTATATGATCTCACATGAAGTTTTGAATATCAGATTCTCATGAATTGCATCATAACTTTTTTTTCGGCCTGGAAAAAAATACATCGATTCATTGGATGCAATAACAATTAATCAAGATAGTTTTTCTTCCATCAACATCAAAATGTGATACAGAATCATTATCCTCCGATAGAGGCTATGGATAAATATGGATGAATATTATATCATTGTCCATCAGAAACTTATGAGTCCAGATGGTATTGTGTGCTTATTGTGATTCATATTGTGATACCCCAATACTACTAGAATCAGTTCTGAAAGGAAAAAATTCAAGGTTTTTGGTTAGTTTTAATGACCCGAATGACGCGTTCCTAATTACACAGATGAAAACCAATAACAAAGTCCGTTTTATTTCGGTACGTAGAGTGGTGGTCTATCACGATCATTCAACTAGGAGAATGCAGCGTATATTATATGCAGCGTATATTAAATTATATTACAGCGTTGGGACATGCGTATATTTTACTTATATTATACGTATTATTAGTAAACTTCAGAATATATTCGAAAGTTATTTACATACCTTGGAACTTCAAATTCCTGAGATTTCTCTCTCATTCATTTACATTCATCCAAATAATTTAATTTTCAGGACTCAGAGACTTGCAACGGGTAGCCTTCCATTGACGATCTCTAATCTGAATTCCGATCGTTTTATAATACAATAACTCGTTTTCTCAGAAACGATCAATGAATTTGTTTTCATAACTCGGCAGAGATGTGTGTCAATATTATGATAACGTTTCGTGAAAATAACATGTCATATTCATTGGATTGATAATATATGATTTCGCCTTTTCCAACTCTTCAACTTTTCCAAGTTTACAATTCGGTTCAGAGCACTTGTCAGACTGAATACCATAACAACCTATTCTGGTATGATACCGATTAGTAGAAACAATTTCGAGTTCATTGGTTGATTTTTCTGACCTGTAGGTTGCGTGAAAGATTACAAGAAAAAACATCGGGATTAGGCCCGTTTTTTCTCGGTATGTGGAATGGAAATCTTCGCTACGCTCATCTTATCAGAGGCATAATTCTACTCACTCAACTTTGAATAACTTCATTTTGAATTCTCATCATCATCATCAACAAAATTCTTATACACTCAAAATATTTATAATTTAGAACGTAACACCAGATGATAATACAAGAAAATATTTCAAGTGTACCATTTAGTTTCAAACATATATTTTTGTGATTGAATCGGATCTTTTGCATTGTTTCACACCATTGAACATGATCATTTATTAAATTTCAACAAATTAGGTGGACAACTTCTGAGAAAAATCAACTTGGAAAATGTAAATGAATCTCCCCTTGAAATAATTATATCTATTTCGTCGAGTTTTCTCGCGTTGTTATAATGGGATATCAGCGATGTCTTCAAAATTGTGTTCTCTAAATCTGCTTTCGGTCAGTTGCTCTCAAATGTTCCAGTCGCTATGGTGGAGTGACAAACATATTACCTCTCAATGGGAGAAATAACATGAAATCACTATTCTACTGAATTTAAGAGAGTGTATATTTGTTTTTCACCATCGCAGTTTCAGTTCAAAAATGATCTTTCACATCACAAAATTTCATGTCGAGCTCATAATTATACTTTTTTTTAATAACATCAAAACTTCAAACAAAATTATCGTTCCCCAGTTAAGGATATGGATTGAAGGTAGGATCATTCGGACGGGGCACCACAAAGGTGATTTCACCATCTCATTTTGATCATTTAATACCAATGAAGTACAACAGCAGAACTTCGCTGTTGGTGACGATAATTTTCCGCCACTCATGTCGTTTTCCACGAATCGAATTCTGGTATTTCAGTTGAAAATTTAATTCTGAGTTGTCTATGACCGAATTGTTTGTTTACCGAAACATGATCTCTGTGGGCTTAAGATGGCTGAGAGACCACATTACCGTAATAAGTTAATTGTGTTAAATGTCTCTGTTAAACAAAGCCAGTTGCTTGGTCGGTAAGCTCGCTCCATTGTTGATATAGTGCGGGTGGCGGACGGGGTGATGCGGGGGGAGGAGAGGGGGGGAAGGAGGGGTGAACTTTGACCTGACCAAACATCCGTTAGGAAAATAGAATTAATTGTGTATAGACAATAGGGATGGTATATATATAAAGAGAGAGAGAGAGAGAGTGAGAGAAGGAGGAAGAGAGTAGGGAGTAGGAGAGAGAGAACGAGTGAGTGAGAGTCAGAAGTGGGAGAGAGAGAGCCGTATAAAGAGAGGAAGAAGGAGAATGAGAGTGAGAGGAGAGAGAGGGAAACAGGGGTGAAAGTATGTGAGAATATGTGTTGTGTGAGAGCTGAAATAGCAAATCGAGTGCGAAGTATCAATATTAGAGAGTGTTCATCCGAAATCCTATATTTGCGTCGAGCTCCTGCTTCCAATTCCCTAATCGCTGAAATTTATATCCACAGTGATACTTTACATATACAAAATAGAAGTATAGTTTTGAATCGAGACGCGTGGCCGAGTGGTAACACACTGAACCTTCATTCGGGAGACCGGGGTTCGATTCCCGCCATGGTCGACCATCCTGACAGAGGTTTTCCGTGGTTTCCCTCTGTCGTTCAGGTTGATGCGGGATGGTGACTAAACAACAGGCCACAACTGACTCTTTCCCACCATCCAAAACACCTAATAAAATAACCTCTCATCTCATCATCTCATCACCTTATTCATCATCCACCGACGCCAATAGATCGTAGCCATCAGTATAGTGCGTCGTTAAGACCCAATATGAAAAATGTGTATATATAGTTTTGATTACTGTATCGATCTATTGATAGAACCATCATACAATGCTAACCATGCCTACTTTGTTTTTGTTGTTATCCGCATAATGGATTAGTTGGAATCAACTTGAATCAATCAAATCTTACCAACTTGAAACAAAATTAGTTCGTTGCAACTAACCTGAATAAAAACTTGAACCACGGCGTTGTCATATTGTCCATATAATCTCCTTACGACAAATTGACACATCGAATCTCAATGTCTAAATATGGTGAGCGTGAACAAAAATCAACGTTTTCGAGTCTACCTTGATCATCTCACTCTGGTGATGGAAATTTGAAGCAATAAAATTAAAAAGTATGAGTAATATTTGTTCTACTTCCAGAATTTGGTACTTATCGATTCTAGAAACGGATATACAGCCTTGAAAGTGAATTATATTCTGTTGTATTGATAATCATGCAAACCACTTATAGGTTTAGAATGAATTATTACCATTTCTCACAAAAATGTCCGAGATTATTATATCCGAGAATAGCTCACAGAGATAGTAGGAAGATGTATTCATATCACGTCTCAGTTCACGTTCAATAATATTTCACATTAAATGTTCAACAAATTTCAAATCTATTGTTGGCATTGAAGTAATAACATATCTTCAACATCTCAATCCTTGTACTGAATATATATGATCGATTCCATTCTTGGCGAAGAATTTCATTGGAATAATCCAATTCACATGAATTGTGATTGAAATCATATTTCTCCTAATCCACTGGTACGGTGATCGCATCATTTTTCGAAGCTTTTCTTCAAATCCCCCAATTTCAATATTTCTCAGGTTGTTTGCCCTCAACTTTTCTAGTTTTCATAATAATCTGAAAAACATGCTTTTTGCCAATGAACATTCACCATCAATGATTATGGAAAGTGTGACCACATTTTTTCTCATAGAAATCATAATTTCCGAGTGAAACAGAAAAGTTGTGAGAGATAAAATATGACAGATATACGTACTATATGCATAATTCCAATAAATTGGCTGAATATTTCAGAAACAATTACGGAAAACTGCTGACAGAATGTGCGGGAATGTTCGAACTTCCGGTAACGCTTAGAGCGTCACACGCAATAATACTCGAACGCGCAAGCGCAAACACGAGCAGGTTCTCATCTTGTTCTGAAAATCGAACCATTTTCTTCCAATTGATTGAACCAATCGCGTTAAATAACACTTACTGTTCGTTACCGCTTATTGTCTGTGAGTGCTATTGTATTCGTGTTTATTGACAGTGAGTGTGTGTTTGTTTATTGTTGACGTTATCGACAGCCATTGTTACTGACTAATGACGTCACCTACACGTCACGTGACAACATTCGGAGCTGTGAAGACATACTGAATGGTCATTGTTTCGTCTCATACATCGAGCATGTATAGTTATTGAGTATTTTTGATACGTCATCATTATTAGCAGCTGTTTTGTTCACTTTCGGATGTGTGACAGATGTCCAAGTGTCGAGCGTGATCGGATGAATAGTGAATGTTTCAACTCACAGTGAATTTCAGGTTGGTCACAAAGTCAAGTCTGAAATGATTTGTATTTGTATCTGATCGATATTATTTTCGATTTTTTTTCCATTATCGATGATATTATTCGATGATGATTATTATCGATTTCGAACGGAATTTACAAGGTATAATGAGATCAATGATAATTGAAACACCTATGATAATTGAAACACCTATGATAATTGAAACACTTATGATAATTGAAACACCTATGATAATTGAAACACCTATTATAATTGAAATACCTATGATAATTGAAACACCTATGTATGATGTATCGATGAGATATATATCGATAACCTGAAATAACATCGTTATATCTGAGAATATGGATTAATTGTCATTTTTAGGGTTGGAAAATTGAAATTGGTGGAACCAGGATTGGTCATTTCAATATCGGTGGAGGTGCCGGGTTTCATAAAAAGAACTTCAAACGTTTCAATGAGTTATAGTTTCGTGTGAATCTGATTAATGTCAGTGCAAATACTTTCCGATTACTATATTCCATATTCAATCACGTGGATGAAATAAGAACTTCTCATAAAGGTTAATTAAATACCATACTTTATTGTTAGATTCTTTATTTCGAGTTTCGTTGTGATTGCTTCACAAGTCAAAAGAAGTAGAGAATTGATTGATTCTCATATTTATAATTTCCCAATCACCTATATATTGGAATTGTATGAAGTTTTTTCTCACTTCTGAGAAAATCCATATTGGATTCTAAAATTTCCGAATGATTAACCAGAGGCAAAAAAAAAATCAATTCAAATTACGCTTGAATGAAATTTAGTGAAATGTTTGATGCATTTCTCATTCAATGTTCGAAGAAGTTGGAACAATGATTGAATTCCACATATATCTGAAAACGAATAAAAAATTGAACCACCATCTTGTGAGATTGATATATATTCATCACGATTTATAGATAATTGCAAACATCAAGTTTTCAGATGGATTAGATTCAATTTAATAGGTTCACATCACGTCCAAAAAATATCTCTAATCTTACTGTATATTCGTTGCTGATGATCAAGATTTTCGAAACTCACTTATGAATCAACTGATTGATATTTATTGATATATTTTTCATTGATATACGGCAGTGATTTGTGAATGTTCATTACATAATCTTGAAATGAACATTTGGAATGAATATTTCCATCAAAAATGTATCATAAGCTAGGATGCAAACTTGGCGAAAAAGAGATCAAATAGTTGATGAATAGAATGTAAATTGAGCGTGAATAGTGGAATACATGCATGAATATGATAAATGAAGGATGATATATGAATGAATGAATGAATGATAAATGAATTAGGATGGAGGATGAGATACAATATAGAGAACGGGTGTCTGGATTAATTGACTTGGTCACTGCTTCATGAAATAAATCAAGAAGGGTCTGGTTTCGAGACCCGCAGAAATTAAGGGATATATCCTCTCACTCATTCACAAATCTCTCACTCGCTCATTCCTACCTACACATAACCTAAGTGTGTGTGGGTATTTCAAGCAAACTGTACACATCTTCAATAGTTTAAACAGCTTTGAAGACTCTCAAGTATCACCTCAAGGATTGATCATGATCACGTGTAGCCTCATGAAGTGTTCTATCATGGCGCATTACATTTCATATTGACGTGTATTCACGAATGCTGAACATATTTTAACTAGCGGACTGTGTGAGTATATGCTCTTCAAATAAAGTCAATGAATATCATGAATTTAATTTGAGATGATACAGCCAGTGTAGAGATTGAATCCGAGATAAATCCATGTCTTCTGTTTTATCTAAAACTTGTTAATTCCATGTATATAGCCTGTGAGCCAGTGGTATGATTCCCTCTTTTTTGAATAATTTTTTAAAAACATACGCCATTCCAACCATCGATTTGGATCACATATCAACGTCAACTTTGAAAGTCATATTCTTCATTCTTCACAATTATCCATATGATAATTCGTGAATGAATATACAGAACATTTATCTATTCTATTCCAACTATATTCTATCTTCAAAAATATTATTATTATCATTCGCATTTTTTCACAGAAAAAAGCTTTTTTCATCGTTGAATTTCATATTCAGATATCAGTTCATCATTTCATGTCAGTAATTTCTGTGATTGCTCTGTTTTTTTGTTGATAATTGACAAATGTAGATAGGCGTGACTTCTACGAAGCAGGGAAAATTTTAGATACCTTGATTGGTTATTTCCTTATTTTCCCCTGCTTCACTGTCCACTCGATTGGTTTTTATATTTTGTGACATCACGAGGACGGACGATCTACAATGGTCAATTGAGCTGGATCCCAGTGGTCAAACACTGTGAAGTGAACAGCTGATGAATAAATTCTATAATCTCTGTCACCATTGGAATATGCTAGTTCAGTTTAGGATCCTTATATATCAGGTAAGATGAGGGATGTAAGAACGGTGCGAAGAATTGCAGTGAGAAGGGTCAAAGGTTGGGATATGAGGTGGAAATGGGGGGAAAATGAAAGGGGAAAGAGATTAATAATGTTGGAGAGTCTATCTGAGATGATGCGAGACTTGTGATGGCAGTAACTGGAAATACGGAAGAGGAGAATCGTCCATGTAATTTCAGGGTGATGGATGGAGAGAGGGGATGGTGGGAGCTGCATGAGTTGGTAAAAAGAAATGAATCAATGTATGGAGGTAGGCGAGGTCATGATATAGCGGTAGTTATAAAGAGAGTCAGATTGGATGTCGCTAAATTCTGTTTCTTGAATAGGACAGGTAGGGACTGGAATGGGCTGAGTAGAAGTGTTTTTAAGGGGTTTGAAATAGAGTCAGATTTATTCCGTCAGAGAGTTAGGGAGACGGTGGGATAGGAATATTCAAGGAACTTGCTTCCGCGCATTTATGTGCAATTGTAAGAGTATTCAATTCAAAAAACAGATTATTGAATAAATAAACGTGATCATAACTGGTTCAGTGAGGGATTGAAATGACAAATTTTGGTACAAGCTGTATATCATATCAATGAATAAATGCAGTGTTATGGTTGGTATATTCATACAAATTCGATACGTTTTCATCTAATTCATCCGCATGTTACTATTTGGTTAGCATTTGTGCAACATTGTGTTGAAACGACTCTCTTATGTTCTTCATGTTTCCCGTTGGCAAACACAAACGTGAAATGAGGGTGGTTTTTCCATCCCTTGAAGCCAGCCTCGCCACACACACGTCATCGTCGAACAAGCATCTCCGATAAATGTGACACCGTCTATGAAATATGGTAGACATAAAAACCAAGAGTTTCGGAGGTTTGCTTGGCGAGATATCGCGTCGAGTAATGTTCAGGATCGATCGACAGTCTTATATCGACTTTTAATAATGACGATTGGCAGTTTCGACCTGTCACAAGTGTGATATGTTGAACCAGTGCCATCAATAGTGTTGAAAAATTGAGCATGATTTGAAGAATTGTGTCGGTGAGGTTAACATATTGGAGGAAGATATTGGATTTTTTTCAATGACGTAATTTAGTTTGAATAAATGTAGCAAAGTTCAAGTTTCTATGGTTTCATTCCTTGAAATTTGACCTATATCCACCCTTGCAGTGTATTTTAGAAACATAATCAGGAAAATGGATAACCAAACATCCAATAATCTCATGTTTTTTTCATAGCCATGTCATGAAAGATATTGGTTTGTTTCCAAGAAGTTTGATTTTACGGATGGAAATAGAAAAAAAAAAAATATATATATATATATGAATAAATATATATTAATATACATAATAATAAACCAACCCTCACTTGTATCAAAAATCGTTATCATGAGTGTCTCATATAATAAACTGAAGTTACGTTTGGGCTCGGGTTTGAGTTCAGTATGAGAGATGAGTATTTGCGAACGTCCTCTCATTCATCATCACTCCAGAGTTTTAGTATCACTAGGTAATTCGTACCCCCATGAAACCTAGCTGATGATGGGATCGTTCATCAAACATTGATCATCACTAAAATCAGCTGATACATAGAAATCGCACACTGACAATGCCAACTCAAAGAACTATATTTTTCTCCCATCTACGTGGTCCAATCAAATTGATCTTCGAAATAAAAAAAACAAATACCGTCATAATATCGAAGTATTAGGTTGTTGAATCGTTGTCATGGACTGCAAAAAATTATCTATGTGATGTAAGACATATTTTCGTAGCTACTTCACATCCGAACATCTTGCGTTATTCAGGCCAATGAACATAATGCTGCCACCCTCGGTAGCTCGTTCAGCTGAGGCACCGCTTCAGAAACTGAAGTCACCGTTGGGCGTGGGTTCGAATCCTGTATAAGGCATGGTTTATTGTGAATGTCCTTTCACTTATCATAACATCATAGTTTCATAATCACCTGCTCATTTGTACCCCCGTATAACCTAGCTGTTGGTGGGGTCGTTAAGCAAACAGTAATCATGAACATAATGCTAAAGCAGCGGACATTGGTCGGTAATGATAGAAATGATAATAGTATGATACATCAGATCATTATGACCATATTGTATTCATACCATATCATATTCATTCCTTGTACATGATATGGAAGAAGTTGATGATCTCGATTTTGAATTATGATGTTCATCAGAATAGTAGAAAACGTATATCGATGATATATAATTTCAATATTCATATTGAAAGTATAGTTTTTCTTCTTGAAGCTTGGGGTACAGAGTTATACAATTTCCAGCTTGCATGTATGGAACCTTTGTGTGTATTTTCCAAGTGAGAAATAAAATGCACATTTTTTGAGAAAATTGTGTAGATTTCATGATATACGATGTTGTTGAACGTGGACAACGTTGTATGAACTTCAAAGTATTTATACAAAACCTATTCGAGCTGAAATTTTAAGATAAAAGGAATTTGGTTATCAATAATACATTTCAAGGCATAAAAACTATGAGTCAGTCAAACTTGAGAATTTTTCATTAGTTCAAATTTCAAGATGGATTCTATCAAATCAATATTGGGTCATTCCATACACTCCCAACATTAATTCCCATTCACAATCAAAAGTGCATGAACTTTCGTGAAATACATTTCTTTTATGTGAAAAGGGATGCTTATTCATTCTCTTCCAAAAAATTTGATTTGTTATTGAATTCAAACAAACGATGACCGGAATTTCTACGTGCCGTAGAACAAACATCATCATTCATTCGAGCAGAGCAAAATGAACTTTTTAATGGACATTCGATAATGACCGGTTATCTGAAAAGCGCTCTAGTGAATATAGGAACGTATACAATTGAGTACTTTGAATTATTATTTTTTTCAGATAAAAAGATTCATTAAAACATTTGACAATAGAGAACCTCCCAAAAACAATTTGGTCTCCCTATTTGTGTTTATGTTTCCGGCCTGTTGTTGCGCATCTCTCCTTGCGCATCACTGCCGGTTTCGAGGTTAGCTCCACGGCGCTATAGTAATAAATGTGACATCTCCGATGAAATATGGGTAATGTGAAAAGCAGGAAAAGCTGGAAAAGCTGGGAAAGCTGGGCAATGCTGGCGCTGCTACTCGGGGTTTTACTCTCGTATCCCGACTGTCGCCCCCTCTCCTATGCCATCCCTCTACAAGTGCTTGCATGCTATCCTAGCTGGCTCCGTTATTTCTATGGCACCCACTCTGTTGTGTATGAGCCTCATCACTTCATTATGTCAAGAGACGAAAGGGAGAGGGAAATGTCTTTATTTATACAATCCTCGTGCTAGACTTTTTCTATTTTTATTGTCATGGAAATTGGGAAACTATACAGTCATAAACAATGTTGGTATGATTCTATGTAAATAATATTGTAATGTACTCAAAACTTTCGAAATTCAGTTTTGAAAATTGTTATACTCCAAAGGCATATACATTTTTGTTAGTATACTTCCATCCACGGAAGATGAAGGTCTTCTATGAAACAAAACATTTGGAAAGCTTGTTCAGTTCCACGGTGTAGTGATACCAACCTATTCTATCAAAATATAAAGAAGGTGACCCAACTCGGGTCCTGAAAGAGTTGTATTTCCGGGTTCAAAATCCTAGTCCATCGTCCCGATGTAGCGCAACTCTCGCTTTTATATCGAACTATTTAGAATAACAATGCTCAACAATGCTATACACGGCCCAGTAGATTACGAGAATTATGGATTTTGTTACTTCAACAATTCCACCGGTACCGTAGACACTATTAGTTATATCTAGTTCACAAGGTAATCCGCTAAATCGCGATAGGCAATTGGGACGATTTACCTGAACTGACCGCAAGAATCCACAAATGCCTTCCATGTTATCAGTATGAGAGTGGAGCACCTTCTTTATATTATGATAAAATAGGTTGGTACCACTTCATCGTAGACCCATCAATGATGTAATCATCATGACGACATAAAACGAGAGCTCGATAGATACATTCGTAATACTTGTGTTTATTTGATTCAATAAAAACGACCTTTCAATTCATTTGAATACAGGTATATCATCATTCAAATGATAACTTCGAATTATTTGTACATCATTCATGAATCATCACGTTTCAATGATTGAATTGATTGGAAGTTTTGAAAAACAGACGCACAATTACAATGGTACAATTGAAACTTTCACTTGAACTTCTTCTTTCAAATTTTCTCCGTGACACATCCCATTTTTTGGAGTAATCATTCAGAGATTTTCATGATATATCATTTTGTCAATCATTCTACTATCGTAACATAAACTGTTGACACTCATTTTTGTCATTGAAGTATTCGCATAGTCAAAATCTGATACAGACCGTCACATAAATACATGAAAAAATAGTGACTATATTCATAAAGAAGAAATACGTGAAAATATCAAGCTTCTTATTTCACTTTCACTATAAATTCTACGTTACGTAAAACACATTTCAACAGTTTTATCTTCACATATTTCAAGATCTTTGACAAGCACATCATTCTTCTACCAGCGTCTATAAACTCTTTGGATAAGCTAGATGGGTCCAACTTTGACACCTTACCGCCTTACCTTTACATCCATCCCCTTAAGGGAGAGAAACTTCTTTACGACCACCCTTATCTGTGACGACGCGTTGAGAGAGAGAGGGAGAGAGTTTGTGTTTGTGTGTGAGAGAAAAACAAGAAGTACATATTTGTGAGAAGTAACATTGTGAATAAATCGAGATTGACTTCGGCACCAGGTTTACAACTTTCATAGTTTTTCGAAATCCATATTTTTTTCCTCGCAAAACCGCGACTGGAGAATACTTGTACTCACGAGAGAATTAATTTCCTTTCGACTCTATTCCACACTTTTGGATTTTCTATGTCAGCTCTCATGAATGGAAGTATAATCCCACATTTCTTATAGTACGCTCGATACTCAATTTTTTCATTACGAATTTTTTTGGGGAAATAATGTCTATTTTTTTTCACATTGAATTATCTCTTTTTTTTAAATATTGTATTTTTTTCATACATTTTGTTATACTGTGTCCGTGTGGCAACCGTTTTGGCGGCAGTGTTTTGATAAACTACTCTCTCTTTGATCTCATCAGATCGAATGTCTTTCGTTTCAAACTACATGTAAGCTGATAAAACATACCTGATTTATCAGTGATACTGTAAAGAGTTCTTCATTACGTTGCTGAATGGATGAATAGAGAGTAATTTAATTGAGTATTTTCATTTCATTTCATTTCATCAACATTTACATCAATTTTAGTCCATTTTAACATTTATTCTCGTCTAATGAAGGATTCACAAGTTCATCATTGAAAAATCAACAATGAATAAAATGTAGATAACATATACAGTCACTTAAAAATACATAATCACCGAAAAATTGAAAAGTTGTAAAATGCATGAAATTGTATACAGTATTTGATGAGGTGGAATATAATATGATTGATGCTATTTTTTATGAATACTTGGCATCTATTAAGTCAGTTGAATGATGATGAAACACAATAAAAACACACAAGTTATGTACATTGAAACACTAAATTAGGATCCAGGTTCTGAAAACCCATTTTTGCACCCCAACATGAATTCGTTGACACTATAAGAGGCACACTTAATCAGAAACTGCCTCAAAATATTTGTAAACGTCGATATATTGTCAAGAGATCTAATAGAAGATGCCATTATATTGTATATAAATATCCCAGTATATTCTGAATCTTGTTCAAATAAAGCTGTTTCTATATTATAATGATCTATCATAGCCTTATGTATTTTTTTAGTTCTATTCAGAGTTCTGATGTAAACTTTCATGTTGAATAGTCGGTTCATTTAAGTGGGGCAGCGCGTTCAGGTAGATAATGGTCAGATCTTGTTGGGGACAGAAGTGACCACAAGTCATCTCATAGTGAACTGCAAGTTTTAAAACTGATAATGGAACTGTTGAGAGAAGTGACTACAAGTCATCTCATAGTAAACTGCAAGTTTTAAAACTGATAATGAAACTGTCGACAGAAGTGACTACAAGTCATCTCATAGTAAACTGCAAGTTTTGTAACTGATAATGAAACTGTTTAGAGAAGTGACTTCTGAATCATTATAGAAATGTTTATCGGCATTTCATTGTACCAACAACAGAAACTTTACACTCTATTTTTTCTCAATTCAGGTCGAAGATATTGTTGAGGTTTGCTGAGGACGCATGCATTCCCCGCCCTTGCCACCATCAGTCGGGTTCTATTGTCGATGGTCTTATCATATTTCACCACCATCAAGCTTTGGTTTCAATCATGAAAATACACGCACCATGATGGCCGAAGGCATCAATTATCTCTATTTATTTCATCGGAAAACATTGTATGTATTATTAAATTCTGTCAATCGGATATGTATCATGCTTTTTCCTATTTTCTGTTCACATTTGGTACATGAACCAATGGAAACCAATACCAAACCAAATAAACCAATATGAAACCAATATAGAGAATATGAACCAATATAAAGAATATTGTTTAAAGACAAAGTCACATGGATACTTAGGCACGGTATTACCAAGTCCAGTTAGCCTTTTTCAGACAGTTCAAACTTGTTATCACCATGGTTACTTATGCTATTTGTTTTCACCAACTCTCAGATAAATACTAACTGGCGTTGGTTATACTGGGCCTTAGTCTAGTTGGGCTGACTCACCAAACATTGAAAATGGTTTTTGATACATGTTCATACTTTTACAACGCACCTTCATTGCCATTGGATTGACGTCTGATTGCAGATATTCATTCAAATTACAAAAGATTGGATCAACTTCAATGAATTTCATGATCGATGAAAAAATATTCATACAACTACCAATACAATGTGGTTGTACGACACGAGAATATTTTGAAATCGGTCTTGATTCATGGAAAGTTATCTCTCACTCCCTCTCAATACATATATATATATATATATATATATATATATATATATATATATATATATATATATATATATATATATATATTCCTTTCTCTCTTTCTCCCTGCCTCTCTCTCTCTCTCTCTCTCTCTCTCTCTCTCTTTCTCTCTCTCTCTCCCTCTCTCTCTATACCTCTCTTTCTCTCTCTCTCACTCTTCTTCTGCCTCTCTCTTTCTCTCTCTCTCTCTCTCTCTCTCTCTCTCTCTCTCTCTCCCTCTCCCTCTCTCTCTCCTCTCAGTAGGCTGACATCAACTATTGATAACAGTTATTGGATACCCCCCACGTTTGTGACGTTTCCTCACAACTCGCGTCATCGCTAATTCTATCTGGTTGGTAACCTTGTTTACAACAAACATGCTGCGGTTGGTACTACCGACTTGTACATCATCTAGTTTGACAGAGCGTGTACTGTTTGTTCACTGGTCGTGAATCGAGTTAGTGACGCGAAATAACTCGTCGTTGACTCGTGTTCGAAGGCTGATTTCAAATTTAAATGCCACGTCGACGTACTGTGATGTAATTTCCTGTTATATAGATGCTCGTAATATTTTCTTTTCATATGTTTTATACATTTTAAAGTTTTCTTATCACATAAAAATGGTAGGAATTCGAAGGATTTTTGATAACCGAGGAGTTTGTAAAAGGTCGTAAAGAACATCGTTGAAAAGAAAGGAATGGTTGTTGGAAAGATTTATTAACTAACTTTTTTGAAAGGTACTTTTGAAAGAAGAGTCGACTGTATTTTATGTTATGTTATAAGGTCACCACGTTTTTTCAGTGTGGAATACTCTTCAGATTGGGAAAATCTCATAGTTGATGTCACTCTGATGAGTATGGCTTGACTCGATTTCTGAATTCAAAGAGCGAAATCACAACTTACAGTCTATTTTATTCGACATAAGTTTCAATGTCATCTCCTCGGAGAAATCGGACGATTAATTGATTTAGCAAATTGGTTCGTTTTTCAACTCATTATTGAATTTCATACCAATAATATTGTCTCAGCTGAACCTTTTATTCCTGAGATAAATGAGATGTGAGAAGAATGAAAATGAGTGAGAAAACGATTCTCTCACTCAAAATGGTCGATTCATCATTACCTATCGGCCATTTTGAGCGAGATAATCGTTTTCTCACTCCTTTTTTTGTTTTCACATCTCATTCATCTCAGGAATACGGGTCAGATATTCGAGATAATATTTTCACTGCATGCGATACAAAAATATTTTCGATGAATGACTATGCATGCAGATCAAAATTATTATCATCTGGCTTTGGGACTTCCAAAATACACTTTCTTCCTCAATTTCAAGCTACTCTGATGGTGTAGCTTCATCTAACAACCCATTTTCGGTAAACCTTCACCCTCAATTTGACCAATGATCACAAATAATAATACCACGATAATTCTTAGAACCAATAGCCCACTTACCCTTCACATTATCATACATACGATAAGCATACCCTCACATCTATAGTATATGATGGCATTAACGGTCGAACGAACTCACAGTGTAAAGCGATCACCTGACCAAAGTGCAGCTGCACTATCATACTAAACGAATTATGTTTGTAGAACGACGTAACGAACCAAGCACTCAGTTGTAGACATACTTACTCTACATTAGAGCCAACAATTAGCATCACATCAGACAACTAGACCAGAACATGCACTACTGCATATAATGTAACTCGACTATATATGGAGAGAATTTCAAAGAAAACAACAATATAATTGGTATCATAATACCTAATAATGTATAATGTATAATGTGCTATTATGTTTCGATCAGCAATTCACACCAATGATGGGGTGATTTTGGAATAGGAATGAGCGAGAAAACTATTTCTCGTGAAGAGCCTAAACCCCTTGCAAACGATTTGCTTTTGGTTTTCGAAGCAATGACTTTGCAGACTGAGCCGGTTAAGAGAGTATTTTGCTCTGGAAAAATCTGAGTTCCACATGAGACACGATTTTTTATTACTAGGCAAACGCGTTATGTTTTTCCGCGTTGATGGATGAGCTACTTATATCAACTTATATCTTTGGATTGGTTGATTATATGTACACCTTGAGATCCGAACAATTATGTCACTGCCATCATATTTCCTGATAAATGTCTATGATAATAAAGAAGGCTTTGTTTCGATCGTTTTCAATTGATGGTGACACCTGTTGCTTCGATTCAATTGGTATCTTAATAGCTTTGAGTGATTTAAAAATATTGGATTATATACTTTTTTGATCAGAATAGCTGATCTGATTCAACTTGAAGTTTGGAATGAGGTGTAAAATTATAATATTGAAAGTCCATGAGAATTTCAATTCTCTTGAAGGAAATATTTTTGACGGACTTTTTTTTCCTCTGGGCTATTCTCATGAGATTTTTGAACATTTTGAAATGATGTTTCTCAGAAGTAGTTTAACCGATTGCGCCTCAAAACTATCCAGTATATATTTGGATGAGGACGCTTGTGTATGCCAAGTTTCAACTGATTTTGAACTTCATTTGACCTGTGGAGTGCGAAAAAAAACGGGCACTTTTTTTTCGGGTATGATGAAATTGGGTCTTCGCTTCGCTCATACAATTATTCAAAACTATATTCAGCTGATTCGTTCTCCCAAATGAGTTCAGTGTTGGTGGGGTCGCTATGCAATGCAAAAAAATGATGACTTATATCACCATGTATCAGAATAGTGATCATGATTGGAACTAGAAGGTTTTATTTGAATTCAATCAATATATGTTTTTGTTGACTAACTATACTAACATTTGAGCACTAAACCATTGGTAGTTGAGTAAATTTAATTCGTTGAATCATCTCATGATATCACGGATTTATTCCATGGACTTTTTTTTTTCACCTTTTGGTATTTCAAATCCACATGAGAGAATATCATTCAGAAAATATAATATCGCGTCGAAAAAATAGCTTTGGGAAACATCTAAATCCTTATCAATGAGTCAAAATGCATCGTTTCTCAAGTTAATTTGCTCCAGGAAGAATAATAACCAGGATTGAAATTAACATGAACATAACTGATACTTGTGGCTATCTGAATACAATAACACAGCTGCTCTCTTGGTGAATTTATATCATTTTTGTTTTCATGATTTTCCTTCAGCTTGCTGTTGTTATCGTAACTAGAACATGAGATCAAAGTGTTTGCCGCGGTTTGGACACGACTGTTGTAATTCAAGCTGAAAAGGTTGATTATACTGTGAGGTCGAAGGCTTATTGTTGTTCGAAACTTCTGAGGAAACACATCGTGTGAGGTTTTGTTGTCTTAATTAATAATCACACATGTTGTCAATCTCAGATTAATTGAAAATTATGTGATGAATATCAGGTTCAAGATAATATATTGGAGAGTATCAACCACGACCAATCTCAACCACCAAGATTAAAACTACTACTCTAGATTATCGGAGAGAACTTGTACATTCGTTTTCAAAGAATCGAGAAGTATTCAAGTATGAATGAATGAATTAATATAATTTCATCCATGCTTTGGATTGGTGTACAAATTTAGTGACACGTATCACATTTCTATATTACTTCACTTGAATAAACATGTTATATTAACATATATTATTTTGGTTAAACATCCTTGGAGATTCATCTCGAGCTCAACTTATATATGCACTCATTCAACATTCAACTCTTGATTTTAATCTCAATAATAACCTCAAGTCTAACTTATTTCTAACACTCTTTTCCTGAATAATTTAATTGGTGGATAGTTTTCAAATACTTTTCTGAGGCAACCAGTTCCACAGACAAATTGCTCTATTCACCAATGAGTTTCCACCCTTTATTTGCCTTCCAAAATGATAACCATTGATATGATGAACCATTTTGTCCCCTCTTAGAAAATATGTGGAGATAAATGTTACGGGTGCTTTATTTGGGTTGTGTATTCCAGGTGTAGATCTCACGAGTGAGTTGTGGCTAAATATCCACATCAGAATATCTATATATTAAATATATCATCTCTTATATTCACTCCCACACAGATGAATTTGAAACCTCACACATTTTCTTCCCCTATTGTTTCATGTGTTTGTTCATTTTCATTGTGTTCAACGACGCACTGTTATAATGACAAAGATGACACCTGATCAATCATTGCAGTCTTCACCTAATTCTGAATTTTTTTCTCTCATATAACATCCAATCTTTCAATCCGGAAAAATGATTCTCTACTAATTCTTCTGTAACCAAAAACGATCGAATGTCAAATTTGAACTTGGGAAACAAAGTAACCCAACCAACTGTCGGATGACTGTGACATATTTCACACCTGAGTGAAGAGTTCACAGATATGATTATATTTCTTTCATTTGTATGAGCGAAGCGAAGACTTCTCACTTCACCTGACTTTAGAAAAACAATTCTCTTCGTTTGTTTCTACAGTTTGTGCTTCACAAGACAAAAATAAATAGCGAGAACTTGGCATGTCAGGCATCATCTGAATCTAAACTGTATTGTTTCGAGGCGCAATTGGTTATAATACTTCATAGAAAAATAGTTTCGAAATTTGAAACATTCTCATGAGGAGAACCCATGTGAAAAAATTGGGAAATATGATTTTTTTATTGAATTCAAATTCTCACAGAAATAAAAACAAACTATTAAACACATCAATACAGAGTCTAACGTGAATTTGGTCAGCCATTTTGAAAAACAGGAATCATAATCTCAATTTTTCTGGATCACTCCAGTAGCTAATGAGATGATCAGATAGTGGAACCGATTGAATATTCAATAATTAAAATATGAGCAACAAGTGAAATAGGAATGCCCTGACATGATAGATTCACCGCCTATCAAGGTGTGAAATACAATCTTTAAATAACATTTTATATAAATTGACCTATATCACTCAATCCACAGCGCATATCTCTTCTGGATGATTCCCAAGAACAAAATATCTCATATTTATCTAACTGAGAGAAATCTCATCGCAATACCACATTGTAACATTGTCTACGTACAAATATATACATCAAGTAAGCTGTGAGAATAATAACATCTATCTGTCCCTTGAGAACCATTGACTGGCAGCTTGATTACAATCTGACGTGGCAACGATATTTTATTCATTTATTTCCTCTGCGCGACGCTCTTTAAAGCCGTTAAGAAGCGTCGCGACGCCGTCGTCTGTCAAGGCAACTGACACGTGACATGTGCACACTCGGTGGCGTGACGCGACGCTTGCAGATAATATCGAGGTGATGTGGTATTTTGAATGTGAAAAGGAAATACATCATTGATTTTATTCTTAAATGTTTATTAGGAAATATCACGGAATATGTGCTTTCTTGATAAGCTTTTTTTTTGTTCAAATTATTTCGGATCAGTTTTATTTTTAATCAACCGTATCCTGAATGGTTATCAACATCCTAGCGGGAATAATTTCTATTAACAATTGTACTGATATTATTTTACTCCGTTGATATCATTATGTTAATCAATACTTCACGGAGAAAAGGAATATGTTGACGATGAATGTTTTTTGACGTAGACAAATATCTTCCATCATTCTGACCATCGTTTTTTCCTGTGTTTTCATAGAGTGTATTACTATAAACATGTTCATATGCAATATGATATTATATTGGTTTGTAACTTTCCTGTATTTGCTTGTTTTTCATACCTACTTATGGCTTAATTAATAGTTTGAGAGTCGGATTCACACTAATTTTTTTTCAAGCAAAACTGCCCGCGCACAAGATTTAACTCATGCGTGCTTTGCACTTACAAAATATCATTCCTCAATTTCTAAATTTTATATCAAAACTTTATATCAAATTATTTATCCCTATTGCTTTAATATGTTTATAATTGTTGACTTTTGATTTTATTATTTGTCTATTTGTCCATTTGTACCTTTCTGTCCACTACCTGTATGCAATTGTTGTCGTACTTGATATGTAAGCGTTGAATGTGAATAAAATGATTTCAAAAAAAAAAAAAACATTGTAATAATATGGAAGAAATGAGACCATTTCGAATTATACTTCATACTGGAGTTATGAACAACTTCAGAGAGTATTATCACATTGACATCAACTTTTCAATAACATTTTACATGAAAATACCAACCAAAACTTATTCTTGGTTCACTTTCTTCGTATCAATTCTCGATTTGCCAAACAAAAAAAGCACATATCGATAAATGTATTTCGTAAATCTTTGAAATGGTTCTCAGTTGATATCAAGAACAGAGAACGTATTTCACCGTCAAAAACGTCGTAATGCGTTTTACACGTCAATCCCTGCTGGTGCTAAGCAATTCGATATATATATCTGTTTCTTTAGGACCCCGAGGCAGTCAAATCAAGCACACCTGTTCCGAAACCAATTCTCTTTCTTCTATTTCCTTCAGACCGATAATCGATGCGAACAGAAACAAAGCTCACAGCAATACACCACCATCGTATATGTTTCCACTTATTTCTCAGACTCTCTTTCACGTTTTCACTTTCACGTTTCCTATTTTTGTACTTGATTTATTTAAGAAATCACTTCTTCAGATGGTTTGCTGGGAGTTTTCTTGTATGGTTCTATTTTGTTTTTCACTCAGAAGCTTTCACAGCGTTTGCCATAAATGAATTCAGAACTTTCATCAATTATCATATTAACAACTTTGTATTCAACAAATAGTGTCAATGAAGAATTATTCGATTTTTGAATGATCAATTCGATGCCAGATTCGTTATCGGTTCGGTAGTCACTTTCTCATTGTTGAAGAATGCCATTTTATCTCATTTCAAAATTTCATAATTGACCACTAGTGATAGGCGTGGCTGATCGCCAGGGCCATCTTGATCTATACCTCATGTGGGAATTTAGAGACACTCTGATAGGTAAATGTCATTTTTCCCACATAACGAAGCCTATTTGATTGGATTTTCTGTTTTGTGACGTTTATGGACGGGTCAATCACTAGTCGTCAATTTCTGTCATGCTTTCTCTCGTTATGAGAGAGCATGGATAGAGAATGATTGTATAATGCATGTGAATTAATTCAAATATCGATTGATGAACATATACTCATATGAAATATGAATGAATATGTTGATGACATATAATGACGATATTCTGAAAAAATATAGATATATTCTGAAAATATTCACAGTCTTACTGAGACATTTGGAGTCCACAAATTGATCATGTGACAGAACCTTTCGTGAACGGTTTCCAAGATTCAACAAACAATTGATCACTAGTGATAGGCGTGGCTAATCGGCAGGCCACCTAGATCTATACTCTATGTGGGCATTTAGAGATACTCTGATAGGTAAATGTTAATTTTCCTACATGAAGAAGCTCATTGATTGGATGTTTTGTTTTGTGACGTTTGTGGGGTCAATCACTAGTCGTCAATTGTAAAGTTAAGGTTGAATATCACAGATGCGACTATAACTTCAAGTCTTCAATCGTGTCTTGACCTTCACTTCGATATGGGTAACAGGTAAAAAGCCTTTTTGAATATGATTTCAAACTTTTCTGGATGGTGATTGTGATTTTGATTCCCACCTGTACGCTAGTATGAGCGTCGAGATTTTTTCCATATTTTATGAAAGTTTTTAATTACATTTCAACAAAGTGGATTTTTTCCCTTCATTTTCATGAGTTTTTAACGATTTCAGCTTATTTCGCCGTGTAATATGAAGTTTGATCATCGTCATTCTGCCCATGTATAATTATTCATATTTTGTTCAAAAGAAAGAATATTTTTGTTGACATTAGACCCAAGTTTATTAGCGAGGTGAATAATTCATGATTATTCAAAAGATTTCACGCACAAAAAGTTGACCACTTTCTGATGATACTTTTTTCCTGAAAAAATATAATTGACTAACTTGTATTTTTTTTGACACTTTCCTCATAACAGATTCGAACTCACTTAATTTTATTTTCAAGATCAATTTGAGATTAATTTTCAACTGATTTAATTAATTCGAATAGAGTTCGTACAAAAATTGAAATATCAGCCATTTCAATGTTTGTATGAACTCTATATTCGAATCAATTCATTTCGTTAAAAATTAATCCAATTCTCCAAGACATGATGAGTACACGTCCGGTATGCACTCAGGCCAGGAATCAATTCGAAAGTGCACAGGAAAAATCCTTTCATTCTGATATATTTCAATTTTCAAGAAGAAAATAAGTTCATATAACACAATATTGGTTCAACCGTTCTGTCTATCACCACAGATGCACAGAAACAGAAAATTTTGGAATTTCTGAAAATGTTGAATACTAATTCAGACGATGTTGATATTGAAACACATTTTTGGGATGAATGTTCGCACATTTTTGAAAAACATTTTAAATTGTTGGGTATCATTGAGAAATTTCCATTTCTCACTACAAGCATAATAATTCGATGAGTTCTGATTTGACATGTTACCAAGTCACGACTGAACTGGGAGTCAAATCATGAGCATCGACTCATTTTCCAGTTGAATACGTAGAATCTATTGATCTATAGCGTTAGTACCGCAACTAGATTAGGGTTCGTTGTGTTGAAATGCGTGTTTTGAATGCCAACAACAATTCATCGGAACTCCGGTCTATGTCCAGTGATGTCACCACATGAGGACGTTGTTGTTGTTGTTGTTGTTGCACACAATCCAAACTAACCCAAATAACCCATTTTCACTAATTTGATCAACCTTACCTCTTCTAACTGAATCAAACTAAAGAACCTAACTGGAAGAAACATCATGAACTGATTTAATTCGAACTGAAACTGATATGAAACCTTCTTCTGTTCTGACGAATTATTATTATTATTTCATTTGTTGAATAGCTTGGAAGCCAGTTTTCACAATATACTACAAATACAACATTACAAATAAAAGGTAGTACATATCGAAATACATTGATAATATGGTTCAAACAATCCTACTAAATTACTGTTGACCATCTCTTCCTTTTGATCTCTACAAAACAATTGATTTTGAAACAACAGACACTTCTTACATTTCTGATGTTACTATAGGAAGCTCATCGTGTTCTAGCATCCCATTATTGAAAATTGAACTCGGCCATTTTTTCCACTGCACTGTCTACGAAAACATTTCCCTTCTGTAGCCTGTCTTGTGCACACATTGTATTTATTCTTGAAGTTTCGCCTCTTTGATCTTGAATCAGGTTGAATAATTGCGTATATTGTAATATCGAATCAAGTTTCCGGCCATCGTGCCGATGGCCATTGGCCATCAGCTGTGACGTCATCCAGTTCACAGTTCACCGTTCACTACATGACACAGTGGATGACATGATGATCTGGTTCAGAATGCGCAAACTGAACTCATTTTCGTGGACGGAAATGCTCCACCCAGAAAGACTTTATGCAGTAACATGAATTTGTTTGGTTATTGCTCTTTTACATTCGGTCATATAACCGTTTCAAAGTATTGAAAATACCAATTTGGAAAGATTTCATCAACGCATGCTTTGTTTGATCAGAAAAATGATACTTATATACATATATATATATATATATATATATATATATATATATATATATATATATATATATATATATATATATATATATATATATATATATATATATATATACATATATATGTATATATATATATATATATATATATATATGAAGAGGAAGAGAGAGAGATTATCGAAACAAATTATCAGCTGGTGAGAAATATAATAATCATACATCACACTTTTTCTGCGTATGAATTCCAAACTGGCTGAAATCTAATTAAAGTGATCATTTTTTCGGAAAGTAATATGAATATCATCATATCAAGAATGCCCACTACATTTTCAGGTAACGACCGGTTATCTCTCATATCCATCAACACTACCAACCGGGTGTTTTCAACATCCAGCATCGGTCGAGCTGAGTACATCAAGGGCCACCAGGGCCATTAGTCATGTTTTCATTACAAATTGAATGTACTTTGCAATGTAAATTTGATCCTTCATCCATGATTTTAGCCGTTATCATTTCACGAACAACGCAGTTAATATTTGCATATAAAACAGCAATTCACGTGTATATGATTTCTTTGAATGTTCCGATCGACAGTCTCTCGTATATTTCAACACTGACGGTCGGACGTGCCGATCAGTGAATGTGTGGGAATTAGAGTTTGCTATATACAATTCCCTATACGCACAATGATAATATTGTTGCAAAATGTGCTGCGTTTATATTTCATGTGAGTTAAAAATGTGAAATCCAGACAGAAGTATCATAATGGGGTGTCCATTACAAATACTTATTACTGAATAAATACACTGGGAAAAGACCACTTGGTTGGCAAGAGGCTGAAAACAAGGATATTTCGAAGCGTATTCGCCTCAAATACAGGATGCATTGCGAGAAATGTATTTTCAAAATGATATCTCCACTTTTTTTTCTTTGAAGTGCGTCGCGTGACTAGTCTTCACTCCAGTGGAAGGGAGGGGGGCATTTTGGTGAAATTTTAAACTGTTTTGAAAGATAATACCGAAAATAACAGTAGAAAAGCAGTGATATCTTATAGGCTTTTGTCACGTAACAAATGAAAATGACAAACAATCGTTACCATAGCAATACAACGAACTGGTAGACTACCAAATATTCTGATTGGTCAATACCAATTGGTGGACATTGTTGTCTGGCTCTTTCAACAATGGGTGACGTCACTTGACGGCATGGTCACAGCCACCCTGATTCATGGATTCAAGCTAAGAATTAAACAAGAATGCACGAGGAAGCATGTGTGAGGATATGGCTTGGAGCAAGAGTAAAACTCAATTTTCTCTTCTGTTGTTGGTTCATTCCAAACATTAACACAAAGTTGTCCAGTTCAGCCAGATGAGAAAAAGACTTTTGATTCTAGTTCAAGCTAAACATCTGTTATATGACAACGGCGCTGTTTCAGTATATATTCAGGTGAGATCAAATTAGTTTGGAACAGGTATGCTGGCTTAATTAGAGACTGTAATTAAACTCCCTGATGTTTGCCATGTACAGGAGACAGCTGTTGGAGTCTCTTTGAACAGAACATGTATTGTAAGTAGTGATATATTTTGTGATCATCATGCTATTTTGATCATTTAATGTATTTCACAACGTGTGTCATTATTGTTCCAAAATTCAGTTGAGAATCTTTTTTTTCGATCATTTTCCTAATTTTCTCCACGATTTTGCAGTTGTGAATTTGTAATCGAACTTTTTTCCAGCAATATTGATCACATAATTATAATGATAATACTATTCCCCCCAAAAATATATATAATATGTATCGTATGACGTATCTATTTCTGTAATTATTCCGGATTATTGATCAATTTCAACGATCCACATTGATGATGGTATCTTCTCGGCGCAATATGTTTTTGATCATCGAGATTATTTCACGATCCAAATAATGAATTTGTTACAACAATTAATCCATTGTTATTTCATTCATCGATTTCATTGTTAATTCAATAATTGATTGAATTTTTTATATATTCAAAATGAACTGAAAACTTCCGTATGTTGTTATTGAATCACATGCTTGAGAAGCAAGAGTGAAATTTAGAAATACAGAAAGAAAATCCGGAGCTTCAAGTACATGAATTCGATGCATATTTCATAGTTAACTACGGTAACTGTTGATGAGAGATAGAATTTACGGGTCTACCGCAAAACCTTTGAATCGTCTTCAGAAGTGTTTGTAGGGGCGTCGCGACGGTAGCGTCAAGGGCGTCGTATTGTGGTTTCCCGCTACATGACAACATCCCCCCCCCCTCCAGTCTTCCTATCCTCATCTTCAACACCCCTGCAGTTTACTTGTTGCAGACGAATACACCACACAGTAATAACAGTTGCCAAAAGCTCGAGACACGCTCGATACGCGGTTGGAGATTTATTACTGATAGTCATAATGATACCCAACTGTACGGAATACATTTGACTTTCACGATGTCTTTTACGTGCCAATAAACTTTCATCGATATCTCATGAAATACCAATAGATAAAATTAGAGTAATAGATGTTCAACGTTGTACTTGAATTTGTCTTCAATTTTAAAACGAAAGTTTGTTTCAATTTTTTTCATCAACAGAGAAATATTGATACACAATGATTGTTTCTTGATTGAGGCGAAATAAAGATTATTCAGAGATGATTCAGAATGGTCAAATATTTTTGTATGTTGGAAAAGTTATGTTTTATGCCTATTAGGTGGGATTTTAAAGCACATAGATACAAATACACAAGATTTGAAATGGCATATCATAATCTCATGAACAATTGCAAACATCCCAAATAGATAATATCGTTGAATATTATATTCATAACAATATCTTATGAAAATTTGAATGATGGAAGATTTGTTTGATAATTGTGAAGAGACTGATGTGAAAAAAAAAACAACATCCCACATGATAAGTATGATGATGATATTCGTACCATATATGTTGATAATTGTGGATGGTTTAATTCCATTTTGATACTTGGTGAGTATGCGAATTTTCACCCTTACGACCATAAGATGATAGCAGATTACCATTCTGAATAATACTCAAATCTCAGTTACTGTTCCGGGATATATATCAGTCTGCTCAATCTAGGATTGTCTTATAAACCCTCTCTGTCTCTCTCTCTCTCTCTCTCTCTCTCTCTCTCTCTCTTTCTCTCTCTCTCTCTCTCTCTGTTGAATGCATTAGGAGATGGATGAACTCTCGAGATGAAGTCGGAGGCTCAAGTGAATCAAGCCTTGGAAAGAATAAATGGAAAGGGTATAATGTTCTACAATTAAATATATATATATATATATATATATATATATATATATATATATATGTATATTTATATATATATATATATATATATATATATATATATATATATATATATATATATATATATATATATATATATATATATATATATATATATGTGAGATGTATCTATATATTCATATATGTATATATATATATATATATATATATATATATATATATATATATATATATATATACATATATATATATATATATATATATATATATATATATATATATATATATAACTTATATATAAATAAATATATATATATATATATATATATATATATTTATATATATGAATATATATATATATATATATATATATATATATATATATATATATATATATATATATAAGTCGTATATAACTCTGTAATGGGAATTTGCTCTTCAATTCACTCCAATCTTATTGTTTTATGTTTACGCGAATATTTCATTTCAGTAATTCCATTCAGATTTCCTGCAGCTTCCAAGCCCACGACTTGATGTTATTGCCATGAATCTGAGACAGACTTTGCTCGAGTCCCAAGTGTTTCAGTCAACAAAGGAATTTAACTGCTTCACTAAATTATTCTCATCCATTCGAAATTAAAACCTACCCAAAAGGTATCCATCATACCCTCACAAAAAGAGATGGATATACTTTCAGAATCTGAATGTATCACAAAATGTTGGAAAAATGTTATTGTTGCTCTTATTTTTACGAATTCACTTCACACTCTTTGGTCACTCACCTTTCAGGATATACAATTACGATATAAGCGCTAGTAGCAATGATGTACTGGTGGCGCTTCATTCGTCCTGTGATATCACCATTTACATACAAGTACTTTACATTCAGGTATGTAAGATACTCACATCCAAGTAGTTTCAAGTATGTACAGTACATTCCGTGAATGAGAGGACTGAGACTTCTGAAGTTCTGAGCCCGGAATACAAAGAGTCCTATCCTTAGGACGTCTCAACTTAGAACCATTTTACTTTGTTAGGACCAATATTGGTCCCAACTCAGTAAAAAAAAGTCCCAACTTGAGATCAAATTCGGTCCTAACTCAGTGAATTGGTTCTACCTTACGATGTCCTGAAGATATAATAGGACTCTTTGTGAATCTGAGTCCTGCAGTATATATGTTTTCCAGTGAATAGTTGATTTCAATCATAAGTAGCTCAAGAATACTCATCACAAATATAGATGAGGTTGAGTGATTTATATTCTTCTGACTGTCATATAACGGACAGATTAAAAATAACTAGGAAAACGCTATATACGCGTTGTTAGACGAGTGCAAAGTAATAGTATGTCGACTTCATTGCCAAACTTTCGCCTAAATTTGCCAATTGGGTAACATTTTAGTTATAAATGGGTAAAAACGGCTTCGAGTGGTACTAATTTAGCACATTTCATGTTTTGTCTTCAAAATGGCTGACCCGATCAAGCTGAGAATTTTCAGAAATGTGTATCAAAATGTTATTCAACTTCACACAGAATTTCAATTTTTTTGAAAATGAAAATTTTTCAATTTTTTTCCGTCGTGTTATTCTAATGAGTATTTTTGAAATTTCTAAAATTCATAAAAATAAAAGTTATCCCCTGATAATGCCACAAAACTATACAGATCTAAGCTAGATGAGGAACCATGATGAAAAAAAGTTTGAAGATGATAGCTGTAGTCGTTTGACCTGTGGAGAACCGACAAAAAAACATAAAAAAAAACATAAAAACGAATACCAATTTTTTTCGGTATGTCAAATTGAATCCTCGCTAAAGCTCGTCTAATTATGTGAAGCATAATTTTTTAATTCGATCAAATAATTCAACTGAACAATCACAAATACGCTATCGAAGATCCGACATAGGCCCATATAATATCTACAATGAAATCTCATAACATTGAGGTGTGGTGTACTCGGTCTGCCACCCCTCGTAATGCTAGTGTGATGGGCTGACTGTCGACAGTTATGAAACGATCATAAAACACTATTAACACAGTTACGCTGATATTCTTCGCTCGCTGATTTATATCAAACAACGGAGAGAATTATTTTCAAACTCGGTGTCGACTCAGCTATTTATGAAACTAGAACATACATAACTCACTCGAAACTGGTTCAGAAAAGGATAATTGATATTAAAACTGTTATTTTTCACATCACTATCTAGACCACAACTAAACTTCTATCTCAACGTTTTTATTATGTTATGTCCAAGGTAATAGGAACAACGTGACAGCGATAATCTTGTACGTGTTTTATTACTCTCCAAAATGGTCGATGAAGTAGTTATAATGTCACTTTATCGACTCTGCTCTCCATATCAATTAGCCAAGTCGATGAAGTAGAATAGCTGTGGAAGGTAAAAGCGCTTATATTATCTTAGTAATGTATAGTCAGTCAAGAAGTATGAAGATCATATGCACACATTCCATATATATATATATATATATATATATATATATATATATATATATATATATATATATATATATATATATATATATATATATATATATGACCAACTTTTTTTTATAACAATCCCTCATATGAGGAAGTATTCTGAAAATAAGGCAGCTATCAATGACTTTCTTCACAATAATATACGTTGAATATATTCAAACAATCTTTTGGTTACTTCTTGATGGATTCTTGGAATCTTTCAAATATTTGGAGAATCTCAAATGTTTGTACTGAATAACAATGTGGTGAACCTAAACGACTGAATACACCATTCTGCAACTGATAGATTTGTAATTGAGTGTGTGGCGTACTATGAGGTGGAGAGATGTTCAATTCTGAATGTAATATAGCTAAGGAAAATTATCATATCATTAGAACTTTCAATGATTACCAATATTATGGATTTTCAATCATTGCCTTAATTGGGGAACAGTGATTGTGTATCTTGTTTCGATGTTATTGAAATAAAATGGGGTATATTTTCCGCTCAAATGAATCTTATTAGTTACACAATGACGTAATTCGAATATTTCATGAATTTTCATACACATTGACGTTGTTGCTTCCTACATTGTCAGGATGGTATCATTCAGATTGAATCATAGAAAACGTCTACAGTTGCTGACTTTCTTGAATGAAATACATTATGTTCATCAACAAGAAATTATAGATATTTGATCTTTTTTCCTCATCGAATCTCAATCAATCTTCATTCAATTGAACACAGTGTCATACATTTACAATTACAAACACTTGTACAAATACATGTACAATTGTGTTAAAGAACTTGTCATATGAGGTGAAAAAATGATGGGATAATAATAATGACGGTAAAATATTGCTCAGACGAAGAAATGAGAAATATCCAAAGTACAATATTAAGAGAGGATAATAATAATGCTGAGATTGAGTTAGTGATACAATTTGGAGAATGAACTCGCGCTGTATATTTCAAGACTTTGAGGTGATGTTGTAATCAATGTGATATCGAATATATGAATAATCTTCTAATTTCCATCATCAATCAATGACCAAATGAACTCATCTCTTCATTAGTTGCTCATTAAAATTATTATTGCTCAGTTCAGAGATAATCCCGGAAAGTAGAGGAAGACTATTTTTATCCTCTCATAAAACAAAACTATTCTATAATGAAACTTTAATAGTTATTCAGTGGTTATCATAATATTAGTGATACAAAGGGAGGTAATTACTCACAAGACTTGGTGAAACTAGAACAGAAATGTCACTACTAATTATAACTCTCGACAAAGATCTACTTCATCTTCCTCTGACCCTACTCACTGTTGAAACCGAAACTTCATGCCAGCAAATACAAATGAAGCACGATTAATTTACATAATTATTGCTATTTGTCAAGTTGGCCTGGTAAGCCATTGCTGTTATACGTTATATTGTCTCTAGAGGCATGAACAAATGTTTCTATGATATAGCACGAGAATATAACCTAATTATATCAGACTATTATCAAGTTTAATTGTGATTATTTCAACATTCCGAATAGATTTTTGGGCTCAAATGAAGAAATGAACGGGAGTATGGTACAACAGGTTTCTCCATATTGAAGTGATGGAAAAAAAATCATTTTGATATCTTGAGAAAAAGTCGGCTTGCAGCCTCGCAGATGAAATTTTTGAGGTGTTTTATGGGCGTAAAAAAGATGGACAGAATGAGAAGTAGTGAGATTAGGGATAGGTTGAGCATCAGAAGTATTGGAAATAAGATAGATAGCGAAAGATTGCGATAATATGGGCACATGCCTGGAATGGAACAAGAACGAATACCAAGAAAAGAACTCGAAAGAGTATTAGAGGGTGAAAGAAAAGCTGGTAGACCACAAGAATATAGAGAGATCAGATAATTGGAAGTGTAAGTAGAGGTGGTATATGGGAAGATGTGGAAGAGGAAGGATTGTGAGAAGAACGTAGATCATGACGAATATTAATAGAGATGGAAGAAAAAAGTGACGAAGAGGATGAAGATGAAGATGCGAGATGATTGGCCAGCAAGCATTATTTAAGAGGCTTCATATTAGATAATGGTGTTTTAGCACCCCCCGAGCTGACTTGTTGGAACCAGGCGAAAGATATTTATTCATTATCTCGAGGCTTCGAACTATATTCATAGTTATGTTCCTTCCCATTTCAATTTCAAGAGACCATCCATATTGTTACATTGAATTGAATGTGTAGGTATATTGCTTTTGTATTGTAAATTTTTTCTTTCTGATTTTGAATCAATCTCAATGTTCCTAGACTATAGCACATTTCTTCTCTCAAACATCATTTCTATCATTTCATTTCTCTCTCCTCTCATTTTTTATATCGAATTGTTGTTATTATTCTGAGGCCCGGTATTACCAATGTGGGAGTAGCTCCAACTGGCAGATAAAATTTGTTATCACCATGGTTACCTGGGATATTTTTTCTCACCAACTCTCAGATAACTGCTAGCTGGACTTGGTAATAACGGACCTGAGTCAAATAGGCAATCTTTATGGAGGCAGAGTCTTCATATTTTTGTTATGGAAAATAACGATTGATCAAAAATTATTAATGGAATATGATCAACTAATATTCGATGCTGGCGATGAAATTCTTGCAACACAAGAACACTATGAATTTGTAACACAATTACAATTGATTGGAATGAGCACTCATGATATAGGACAATCCTTAGTAGAAGACTCTCCAAATGGATATTTTGCCGAATCAATTAGAATGTATCCGATAATATTTTGAGTTCCGATTTCCTCAACACGACTGAAATATGATCCTCATTTTCTATATTTCATTAATTCAATGAGAATCTTCATGAAATAGAAGTGTTGTGTGTAGCCCCTTCCCCTAAACGAAAGGTCATAGTGTGAGTTGATTTATTCTGTGATTGTATTCCGGTTCACTCATAGAATGCCACGAAAGTATGCTCGAATGTTTACTTTGGTTGCATGAATTATTTAATTTTGTGTTCATAAAATCATCTCCATAATGTATAATATGCGCAATTTTGCATAGTCCATTAGGAGCCACCAACGTGCATATATTTGTATACTGTATATCACAAATTTTGATATATTCACACGTAATATTCATACTTTTCTGGTAATTTATATGTTGTACGTATTGAATTTGATGGGAACCTGTGTTCACATAATCAAATTGTTATTCACTCTGAGAGAAAATCATGAATTATTCTGTTGCACGATACCGAATTGTATGTAATCTCTACAAACTGAATGTTTGTGATAACATATAATCAGGTAGAAAAATAGCATTCAAATTATTTGGATGAGCGAAGTGAAGGCTCAATTTCACCATACTTGAAAAAAGTGCATGTTTCTTTGTGTATTTTTTTTTTGTTCGCGCTCCACAGGTCAAACGAAAATTCAAAATCAGTTGACACTTGGCACACACGAGTGTCCTTATCTGGTTAGATAATGTATAGTTTTGAGGCGCAATTGGTTGAACCACTTTGGAGAAAACTCATTCCAAAGTTTTCAAAAATCCCATAACAAAAACCTGGACGAAAAAAACCGTCAAAAACATTTCTTCCGAGAGAATTCAAATTCTCAGGGAATTTCAATATAATAATTACACAGATTAATCCGAAATTTCAGTCGAATCAAATCAGCCATCTTGATGTAGAAAAATATATAATCTGATTTTTTCAAATCATTCAAAGCTATTGAGATACCAATTGAATCCAAGCAACATGTGTCACTATTCAAGAAACGATTGAAACAAAGCCTTCTTCACTATCATGGAAATCAATTGGGAAATGGGAGGGCATACAGTGACGAAATTTCTTGGATGACAAGGTGTAAATAAACATAACCAATCCAAAGATATCTTGTGTTCCAGCTCATCCATCAATGCGGAAACACATAACGCCTTTGCCTAGTTGACATGCTAACAAGCACCCCATTCGTGGCCTAAAAAAATAATCTAGTTCCATTTGATATCCCAATAATTCCGACTATCCAGGTTATTTCGTCCCCGACTATATACCCAATACTACCAACCTCACGGGAAATATCAAATGGAAGTGTTTATCATGACAACACACAACTGAATGTCACGTGGCTTTGGTCAACGTCTGTCAAGTTTGTCCCCCTGAGGCGAGTCCTTAATGTCGAGATGAGCAGTTGGATTTGTTGTAAGGGTGGTTTTAGAGTTCATATGTCGTGGCGGTGATGTATGTGACCTGAGTTGACCTGTGAAATATCGTCTCATTGGTGAAACAGGACAAAACAAAAGAGTTTAACTATATACGATTTCTGTCATAGATGAATGGTGTATAAAGGCAATTTTTCATTGTGTCCTTCCGGGTTGGATCCTGTATTCATTAAAAATGAAGAATTCAACTAGATTGAGAGAATTAATATACTTTGAGCCGTGACATTATTTTTTTTCATTATCGAATACGCGTTGGAAGATGATTCGAAACTTCTATCGAAGTCTAATCACTCATTGCCCTAATTTTGCGGGTGAAAAAATGGTAGTACCTTTTGATCAGTTATTATTATTATTAGCATTATTATTCATTCATTGTCAACATAATACAAGTATTACACAAGTGCAATGTAATAGAGAATAAAATTCAGGAAAAAATAAACAATAGGACAATACTAAAAAAATGAGAATGACAAATCAACAAGAATAGAAATGCAATAGACAAATAAGACAAAAAAAGTATGAAGACTACATGAAAGGCTGAACATTTGGAGATGAATCACTATGAAAGATACGTTTTAGTTTTGTGAGTGAATCTGAGTTTGGGTCATATTTGGGAAAGGTGACAGTGACGCTGTTGAAGGTATACATGACTCTGTTCATGATTGAGTGTGTGTACAGGTTTTTGAATGTTTGAAACTGTTGTTGTTTGCGTGTAACGCGGGGGGGTACAAAAGAGTTGATTTTGCTGATGAGTTGGGGACATATCAGTTGGTTGAATATCAGATGTGAACATTTTTTCTGAAGTTTTCCCGTTCATTGGAAATGAATACTCATTCTTGTATTCAAATTCAGAAAAAATTCCAATTATTTCGAGAATATCATTCTCAAATATTCCTCTGCTGGAGAATTTTTATTTTATTTTCAAATTTCACGGTCATGAAAAAAATCTTGATGATCAATTAAGGGTACTAAAGTATCACCATTTATTAAGGATAGAAACCGACCTGGCTTACACCGGTCTGAACTCAGATCATGTGAGGATTCGAAGGTCGAACAGACCTAAACTTTGAACATCTAATTGGGATGGAAAAAATCCATCTGCTTGGGAGCTTTAACATGTAAATATGACAAATTTAAGGAACACATAGTTTAAAAACGACTGAATCAATTCAATTGAATTATTCTTATTCATGTTGCTTCAAGAGTTAGATATAAAATCACCCTCAATAGATTTTGTGAGATCATTATTTATTCAATATCAAAATTGTATATGGATCCACGTTTGGATTAATGAATCCACCAAGTTTTGATATGAATTTGTTTCTTTCAAATTTCGAATATGTTTGTCGCATACTTGAATGAGAGTCATTTCATGGAAAATACAGACAGCATAAGTGAAAAAATATCATGTCTCTAGCACAAATAGTTTCTGAAATATATTTTCCTGAAATTTTAAATTGTTATATCTCGTGAACTGGCTTTGAAGCTAGAAATCATCATGATATTTTGAATATTTACATAATTTGAATATTGACGTCAACAGTAAAAGTTCGGTCGCTTTTCGAGCTATTGATATCAAATAACCCGATAGCCAACTTATGAAAGACAAAATCAGATACAGGATTATCCATAAATCGCTAATCCAGCAAGAGTTGAACCAGAGATACAACAATTACAAATATACAAAAATAAGTAATTATCATTGAATAAGTTTGTGAAATTGTTGGCACGGACGGTGATGAGATGATTATTTTCATGACTCATCCATTCGAAATTGCACATAAAAAATATTGATGTGGAATCAGAAAATCATAGAGAAAAATAAACTCCCCCAAAAAATGAGAGATTATATTTTTGTTAACAGGATCCCCTCAAAGCGTCCAACCTGTGCAGAGCTTACAAATGAAAAACGAACGAAGTTCCATGAGATTCGCTTGTGAGGTATTTTCTGAAACTTTATTAAATGGAACTTAAAAACCTAATCCATCAGATAAATTTGATATATTGCTAACCGGAATGATTTCAACATATCAAAGGCTTTGAACTTCATCCACCAATTTTTTGGTACACCTGTCACATTGAAATGTATATATTATCGTCTCATGAATGATCGTCATAATATCACCGTTAGAATTTTGAGAAGGCTTATGTTTCACCTGTTCTTCACTCCTTCGAAATGTATCACTTAGATTAAATAGAAGTTATAACACTTCTTCTGTGGGCCTGGGGGAGAAAAATTATAATTTCTCCAATGATTTTTCAAATCAGTTTGATATAAATAACTCTTCGAATTATCAAATCGAAATTTGAACATCACTTGAAGATTCCCTCCAATCTTGAATGAATCATTCAATCAATCAACATCCTCATTGATCACATTCCAATTTTCTCGTATCCTTAAATTTTCATATATTTTTTTGATGAAACTCATTCCTAGCTCTGTTTTATTATGTATTCGACCTGTTTTTTTTATATAACTGAATTAAAAAAAAAACTTATGATAATCGATGGATACTTATCTCTATATTGATTGTTTTTCCGATACTTTTTGTAGTCATCAGGAACCAAAGACCGAAATATTTTATATTCATTCAAACTTATAATCCTGATGATCAACAACCAGTTTGCTGGAACGGACTAACGACGCAAATAGCCAAGGTGTTCAAAGTGATAATAATTGGTCGAGTGTTGAACTCAGCCTTGAAGTGTGCGTCTTGCTGGCAAGAGCAATGCAATTAGAGTTCTAGTACTCACTCGACTCACCCTTTGTGCCGGCTCGTACAATATACGCATGTGTTACGCATCGCTACGCATGGAACAAGCCGAGGCAAACGAGGGTAAATGGTGATTACGCTCATTCGGACTAATTCAACGTATTGCCCTTTATTATTTAATTCCACTCGTTTAGCGGAACGTTTAAGCTGAATTTAACGTTCTATTGCATCCTTTCATTTGGATATTTTTAATGAATAACGTTTTACATATTTAATTGAAATAAGTTTTCTCTTGGTTTTGAATAATTTGTTTTGATTAATTAATATTTTTCCATCGGATATCCGTTTCTCATACGCTCGAGTTGTCAGACATATATATGCGAATGAGGGAATCACCATGAAATTAAGATATACTAATCTTTTGAACATGAATATGCCGAAGAAATGACACACTGTATTAGTACTCATGACCGCGCAGTATTGGTTCAACAATTTTTTATCTCATATTCAGTTCAAGGCCTACATGATTACATTTAACATGTTAATTAATGGATGAAGAAGTTTCGTTTTCATCAAAATAACTCTCGCTATTTCAGCTACAGGTGTAGAACTCATTCGATATATACACTTGAAAAATATATGAATTTACTAGAAAACCAATTCATATAATTTCATCATAATTAAGAATACATTATCAAACATCTAATGAATATTCTGAAAAGCGTGTTCTTAGTGACTACCGTCATCGACCATATTAAATATTACAGTTGATTTACTTTGATCTCATTTTTTCAAATCTTATTCAAACCCGACAGGAACTAGGGAAAGAATGAGCCGTCTATTGGCATAGCTTTTGAAGTGAAACAGGATCATTTTAATTGAGTTTGTGACTCTTACACTACCAATGATCATTTGATACGTAGGATTCGTATTATTGCCGGAAACGATCAACATTATTCATACTCAACTATTGTTTGCTGGTTCACCAGACGAACAGAATTATTTTAATATAAATCCATATAGAATGAGTAATGACTGTGAGGAATACCAGATGCACCTAACAGAAAACACATCACTACAACTTGAGGAGACAATCTCGAGAAGACAACTAAGGTGGAGGTGCCGGGTTTGATGTTACCAGCTGATTGAAACGATTGGAATCAATTGAAATTTGCTAATTTTGTCATTTTTTTACATTCATCTCCGCAACATCTGAATGCTTCATCATAGGTTCTCATTCAAGAAAGAAAATGTGAATCAGAAAATATGAATTTGATTTGATAATTTGAATGATTTTTGAAATGATAGCAGCGTGATGAGAGAATTCGTCGAGAGTTTTCTCCAATTCATTCGTGGGTCTGAATATTCACACGTGACATACATAATTCCGAATGAAAAGTTTCATCAAAAAGAAAAATCTATTGCGTGAAAATTTCATGGAAAAATATATATTGAAATAATTGAATTGACGAATGAAAGTAAAACTCGTAATTTTGAGTAGTTCACGTAGTGATTGGAATCATTCCGTTCTAACTTTGTTCATCACATTCACTCATTGACGTGTTGATGATCGTCACTGACCAATTGTTCAGAAGTTTGTGTTCATCATATCTACAATATGTTAATAACTAGATCTTCTTTTAATATCGAATATCAACCGAGCTGTTCTGAATTGACCATGAATTTTCCTAGTTTCTCATACAACTGAAATAAGATCAGTTTCAACACGAGTGTCAAGATGAAGACTCACTATAACCAACGAGATATCGTTTGGAAGCGAAATGAATTTTGAGCAACACATTTCAGGAGAAAAAAAAGAAGATTGAAACAGAATGTGTAAGAGACTCATCAGTTTCAATATATAATGAGGAAAAATTCCCGAAAGAAAACTGCGAGAAGAAAAATAGCCTCAGCAATCATTTGAATATCACAATTTCCCAAAACTGGAAGTAAAAAAAAATTCAAAAATTCAAAACTCGCAACACGTGACCTTCAGCCTCATGAAGCAAAGATTACTTTCTCCTTCCTCCCTCTCCCCCCCCCCTCAACCATCAAAGAAAAGAAAAACTACACCATAAAACCACGTCATGACACAAAAACCTCAACCACTCTTTCCGCGCGTTTGTCTTTCATGATGTTTTCATACGTGACGTCACTCATATTTCACGTCCGGACAGTGTGTGCAGAGACGGGGGGGGGGGGAGGAGGAGAGAGGGGAGTGGTTGCTCAAGATGTCTCCTCCGTAATAGCCCCACGTCTTGGGGAAGCTCTTCACCATCAACCCTCGAGCGGCAGTAAATTGTCAGATGTGTCGCATATACTAAAAACATATCTTAAATCTATACTCGCACGCACACATTTCGGTTATGAGGGGACGCTTTCAACACTTTTTACAAACCAGTTCGAGTAGCGAACTGACCACACAATAAATCACCTATCGAAACACTTTATTTAATCCTGGAGAGTTATCAAGTTTGTATCGGACATTCAGGATTTAAGCGGAAACCGAAAGGAATAAAAGTGGCAAAACGAGAATACGTGTGAATATGAATACCGTGAGTGGAAAACCATTGAAAATATCGATAATTAGATCCCAAATATGCTTGACTCTCGAGAGATTCATCGTATTTTATATTTTGGTCTGTGAAGTTAATAATGTTAGACCAAGACTGATACATATTAGATCAGCACCATAAATTGGAGTTGATTTTGTTCATTCTTTGCAATCCTTCCAAATATAGGCTCACATATTATAATTGATTATGAACTCGATCTCGTGGCAAGTTCAGTAATAACTGATTTAATGGTGGTGAAATGATAAAACTGTATGTGACAAACAAAGAACCATCAAGATGAGAAGAAATGTATGATGATGAATGTAGTCTCACGTATCATATTCACACGACGATCATTTGTCTCAAAATTCGGCGTTAAATCGGCCAAAATATCTTGTTCTGTTCCATTGTCATCGGGACTGGATACGAAATCGTTGTTTCTCGATTGAGGACATGAGAGGGACACTGCGAGGACGATCCTATCATCCCGCAAATGAATCATCACGTTGAATGAATTCATCCAATATATGATAGATACATCTTGAGAAAATAACTGTAGGAATAGTGAACAATGCAATCATTCATATTTGAGTCAACTAACGGAACTCTTCGAACTTTTCGTGATATTGAGATTTTTTTCATAACATGTCCCATTTGAATTTCTATTTGCAGTGGGTATTTAATTTTTGAATCTTGTTTTTTCTGGATTTTTATGATATTTAGAATATTCATATTCCAGAAACTATTTTTTTAATTTCATTTCACTTGATTTCATCCTATTTTATCTCATTAGAATACATTTAACAATGAAAAAAAAGTTCGTTAATGTACCCTACTTTTCAATGAATCAGCAACATGTACAAAACGAGTCAGAACACGTGGTTTGAATGATGGACTGTTCAACATGAACCTTCCTATAAACTCCATTTTATTAACAAACTTGATTGCTCTCAAATATGTATTCATCGTTGGGCCTGATTAATGCAATGAAATATCCAAACAACTCAGAATTATATTCAACCCAACTCCAAATTGAATGAAATAGTTGACCCAATGAACGTGAACGTGATGTGTGGATATGGATTATTGGAATTGTATACATTTGTATGCTCATCATATTGATTCAGAATCGGTTGATCATTTATGGTTATTTGATGAATTATATCAATCAAACTACCAGAAGCTGAAATTCATTTCAAGTTAATTCATTACTGGCGCCAAAACAATAACCCCTCTTACACAGTATAGCAATATTCCCAACGAATTTTCATGCAAACACCATCAAATTATATCAATCAGATATTTTAAATCAGTTATTGTTATGATTATGATACAAATTAGGTAAATACAATGTTTGTGAATTGAGGAAACATATACATCACTCAGGCTGTGGCTGTTTATATGTATGTATGTGAGTGGTCTGTGTCGAGTACATTTAAATCTTCAGAATAAACTGAACCAGGGAAGATAGAAAATGAAATAAATTTTGTCCATTATAGATAATTGAGATAAATGACAATCAAATACATTCAACAAACAAAACATCGAGCGGATGTTATTCAAAATATACTGAATATCATCTTTCCTTATTTCCGTACTAAAGCTAGATAGAGGCCTATAAAAATGGGGTGAATTGTATTCCCAACAGCAAATGAAAGTGAAATCATATTGAGAATTTCGGTACACACAAACATAATTCGGTATGGTTTAGTATTTGTATTACAATGATTTTGATCTTCTGAGATAGACGGTTTTCATACAATCTCATAATATAGAGCTGACGAGCCTTCTTATGTGTATTAAATTCAACTCGTTCTGAGTTCAAAAGGCTGCAAAGTGAAGTCAAACTTCCTGTCAAGTAAGAAATGTCGACAGTTCAAACGTTCAAATCAACGGTCAATCAAGTATCAAAAGGAAACGGCATTGCGATTCCTTTTCAATGTCCAACAAAGTATCTCGTCAGGTATTCGATCATTCAAGCTTATCTTCCGCCCAATATACTAGATTTGAAAAACACACATGACAGCGAGCATGAGAGACGATTTGAAGGAACGAAAGTGTTTTTCTGATAACCTATCAGAGTTGAAATCAGGATTTGACATTTGAGTGATGAAACGTAATGATGAAAGAAATGAGAGATTAACAACTTTATTTGTCAGCTGTTTACGCTACGTGATTGACCACTGGGCTTCAGCTTGATCATCCAAATAAAATACAATTAAATTACAGAAATTACTCATATAAATGATCAACTTATATCTAGATATGCAAGTCAAAGATATGAGAAAGGCATTGTCGGAAAACAAATAGAAAAAATAATGATTAATTCGAAGATGAGTTATTAAGACGAGTTGTTATTTAGATGACTGTGAAGAATTAAGGATTAGTCTCTCAAAATTGACGTTACTATATGATCCAAATTGATGGTTGAAATGGCATATGTTTTTTAAAAAAATTGTAAAAAAGATGGAATCACACCTACGAATACTACGAATGGTGAAATACTTCTGAAATAAATATCAAAAGCATTTATTCAATGATAACTCAAATAATCGCAGATTAGTTTAATAAATTAGTTTTTAATACTCACACATGTTGCTCAACAGGTACTATACGTGGGTGAAAGAAGATATGTACATTCCCACTCACCTAAAATGAATAAATAAAACTCGTTAACGAAGCAGAAAACAAAAAATACTACAACAATACACTATATTTCAATACCTAGGACAGACGGTTGAATGTTTGAATAACTCAATAAGGCTCGGTATTACCAAGTCCAGTTAGCCCTTATCTGACAGTTCAAATTTGTTATCACCATGGTTGCATTACATGAACAAGAATGAAATGATATTTGAATTGAATTGAATTGAATTGGTTACGTATGCTATTTGTTTTTACCAACTCTCAGATGAATACTAACTTGACTTGGTAATACCGGGCCTTAACATAATTGACTTTCCATTGATTGAACTCCAACAATTGAATAATCTTCCCATTTTATCAATCTAGTTCGACTCAGGTTTTTTCACATCTTGAGCATATTTTTTCAACTCATTATTTCCATCTCGTTTTCAATATGAAAGTGGATCGTATCATATACAAGCATGGTTTTTAAAAGAGAACTGAAAAAAATGTCAAACATAAGAGGTATTGTGAAGTAACAACATAATAGCCACGTTGATACATAATATGACTGGGATGTTGCAAAGTGATTATTCTCCCTTCTAAAGGACCCACACTGTTTGCTTTCCTCGTTTTGTATCACCTCCGGTCTTCAATTTAATATAATACATCAACAACTATAGTAACGTTCTGTCCAACTATTCACAGCGCATACATCGTACTGATTATCAGCAAGTGTGCTGGCGTAACGACTTCACATTGAGCGTGGGAGGTGGGTTGTCGGGGGGGTGTGGGGGGCGGGGGGCAGCTAGTTGTAGGTGTCGTGACTGGGGGGTGGAGATGAGGTGGGGGAGGGGGTGGCATGACAGAAAGAGGAGGTGTGGGACTCCCGGGAATACTGATGAAGCCAGGGCAGGAGATGTCAAGGCGCGTCCTGATAAAAGGTAGACAGGCAGGGGTAGGGAAATGGGATAGTTTTCATGTTGGAGAGATGGTTGGTGTTCAATGACTTTCAGAATGAGTGAGGTATTCAAACAATACTTGGGATATCTAAAAAAACATGTATTTTTGAAGGGACTCGAACTCACGCCCGTCTTGAAACGAATTTCTGAAAAGCTGTTTCTGTTAAGTGTTTCAAACATTTGAAAGAGGCTGTATGTGTAGATGTCACAAGTTTGCTTCAAGATTGTACAATACATAAAAGTTCACAATGTGCATATATTTTGTCAAGTTTTATCGTGATGAAGATAGCCGACGAAAAAGACAACGCAAATATACTTATTGCTTGGATGAATAATTTCTTCATATTTTTCTCAGACATGTATGACCTAATTCATGGCTTCCATTTTAATTTGAGAGTTCATGTGCAGTACATTATCCTATGTTTCAAAAATCATTTTTGAATGCTTTGAAGTTGGTGAATCGAGTTCGCAAAATCGCATCGATCAATCGATGTGATCAAATATCGATTCAATTTGAGAATTTTTGAATTCTCACATTACTATGTCGTTGTTAAAATTCAGAATGCATCTCTTGTGGAGAATATAAAGCCGGGATATTCTGATCTTTGATAAAATATTTACCTTCACGTAAATTATTGAAAATATTAAACATTGTGAATATTGAGCAATTCTCGCAAATTTTCTTCACCAAAACACTTGGACTGCAGTCGATCACGATCATTTAAATATATATATATATATATATATATATATATATATCCTTCTTAACTCAGTCAGCTACGGCACCGCTTCATGAATTGAAGCCACCGTCGGGCGATTTGGTTCGAGTCTAGCATAGGGCAGGAGTTTTTGTAAACTTCCTTACACTTATCATCCCTTGTGGTGCCCCGTTCAAATTATCCCATCTTACACCCATTGTATTATTTCAGGAACAATGAGATTGTATCAAGTTTCAATGTTATTAAAAGAGTGAAAATCATCACTTCATTGTTTCATTATCCCCTGCTCATTTGTACTCTCGAATAAGATATCTAAGTAGGCTTTTTTGACAAAGAATAATCATCATAATCATAATTGATCACGTGTTGTTAGATCCATGAAATACATTGAGCATGCTTAAAAAAAAAAATCATCGAAGAAAATGGAAATCATTTTCCGTCAAATTTCAAATATTATTCTCTAGGTCTCAATTTGGAGATTTGGAATGATAATTACATGGATTATTGATAGTGTTTCCGATATTTTGTGTGAAATTTGTTGATAAAATCTAAAAAAAAAACATTTCAATTCGTTTTCATCGTCAATACTTGATTGACGAATATTCTGGTTGAACGACAAATCAAAGCGTACTTCACACATAAGAATATTCTCCAGAAATAGAAAACAAAATACATGTGGACTCACTATTTAAAATGACCAACTTTCCTCATTATACCACAAATGAGACCGCATCAAGTGTTTTTATTGTTCTAATATATTGCACTGCGTTATCTCCAGCCGGCATTTTGCCAGGATGCAATGTACCGTTGTATAATGACCGCACACAAGTCAGAACAGAGATAAAGTAGGGAAAAGGCTATTATTCTTTCGCGTTCATCCTGGATAAATCTGGTGATAAATATGAGTAACATTCAATGATACATTCATTGAGTGATGAGAAAACTTGAATGATGGTTTATGATCAATATTAAAATCCCGAGAACTCTGGTTGAACAAATACTCACCAGAATATATATATATATATATATATATATATATATATATATATATATATATATATATATATATATATATATATATACATATATATATATAAATATATATATATATATATATAAATATATATATATATATATATATATATATATATATATATATATATATACATATATATATATAAATATATATATATATATATAAATATATATATATATATATATATATATATATATATATATATATATATATATATATGAATAAATATATATATATATATATATATATATATATATATATATAAATATATATATACATATATATATATATATATATATATATATATATATATATATATATATATATATATATACATATATATATATGTATATATATATATCTATATATATATATATATATATATATATATATATATATATATATATATATATATATATATATATATATACATATATATGTATATATATATATATATATATATATATATATATATATATATATATATATATATATATATATATATCAAGGTATTTCATTTGAAATATAATGTTTACAATTGGCACACATAAATAATTCCCATAAAGCCAAAAGCTCATCTGTGGACCATACATATTGAATACAAATCAAAACAGACGTGTCAATTCAAAGAAAGGTATATAATTATCAGAAAGTATGAAATTGAACTATAACAACAGAACAAACAGAACCCGAACACAGAACAGACCAGAACAGAACCCGCAGAAGAAAAACATCAAACATTTCAATTTTGATATTTCATATTTTCATGATAATATGCGTGAACAGTACATCTAAACAGTAAACGGTACACTATCATTGACAACGCAGAGAGGTTCATTGATGTTTTAGATTTCCTCTCATTGATTTTATTTTATACACACACACACATTTCTATAATCTTCATACCGATGTTTCTTATCACTGCTATCAATGTGCACTCATTTGTGTCAGTATTGTTACATTTTTGAGCTTGCATCCACTGTTTTTCACTCTAATCAAAATTTATATCTGATCAACCATTTCGTTCTCGGAATAGTCAATGTCTTTGTTCCGATGAATCTATTTCCTCATTGTGTATAAAGACAGTTATTTGAACTGTCAATTGAATCCTTATTTTCCTGATTTAGTTATTTACGTCATTTCCATTATTTCACCAGGTAGATTCACAATATTCATCAGTTATCAGTCCGACTATTCACAAAGATATTGAAATAAAATGAGTAACTCAGGGTGAAATAACGAATATCAGTTCGAACAACCAATTCTGAGTTGTACAAAATATATGGAGTTTGTATTTTTCACGTATGATTTGAAATAATCTGATTATATTCTAGATAAATTTCATATAGTTGAAATGAATGATCGTATAGAGTTCTCAAAACTATCGTTCTGTATTTGTTCTTTGTTCTCAATTCTGGGTTGTACGAAATATATGAATTTTTTTCTCACTTATGATTTGAAATAATTTGATTTGATTGTAAATAAATTTCATCAAGTTGAAATGAATGTTTGTATAGAGTTCTCAAAACTCTTGTGATACAGTTCCATATTTTTGCGTATTTTAGTTCTGATGAATGAAAGTGTGGGAGGAAGAGTGTATGAAATAGAAAGAGAGGAAGAGACATCCGAAAAGTCTCTTGTTTTAAGTATAAGTTATACTGTGAAAGATGAACCAGTTGCATAATGAGCTTACCGGTTCACATTATCTCTGCTGTAGAATTACTTTTACATGAACACTTTTATAACATGATTCTCATTGTGAAGATCAAACGAACTAATTAATTAGAACACAGCTTATGTTTGTTGATAGAAGAGTTTTTCTTTCGAAATTTCTCAAATGTGTTGTCTTGTCTTGGAAATTTGGAATGACTCCATTATGAGTGGCACGCACTTGTCCCGAGCTCCTTCTTTTCCCCTATACCAACACATATACAGTGAAGTGAATTCTAATTGGACAACACATTTTCGAATGAAATTATTTTTCACCAGACGGTGAATGCATATAAGAATACATACAGATGCTGAAGAACGATAATTAGTGAAAAATGTGATGAAATATCGAAACGTCCCTACGATGCTATCTTTCATACAGAGCATTGATTGGGGAGCAATGATTTTGTATCACGTTTCGATGTTATTAAAAAAAAAAAAAGATAAAAAACGCCACACTTTTTTCAAAATCATAATAAGAGGTGATGAATAATTGTGAATCCATACTCGACAATATTTATAATTGTTGGAACATATAAACAGAATACATTGAATTGGATGTACAATTGGATGTATCTCTCACCAAGATTTTGTCAGGAATCAAATGGTACTGGAATGAATCGTGATATTCGAACCATTTCTTTGATGCTTCAATAACAACTCAAGTCGGGCGTGAGTTCGAGTCCCGCATAAAACCTAGATCACACGATATTCTGAATGTGATTGAATTGGATGTATTTTCCAAATTCAAAAGAACAGAATGATCTGTATTTTCACATAGTATTGATAACACCCTCACCCTCCCTCTTCCTCCCTTCCCCACACACAAACTCATGCAGATATATTAGTTTATCGAGTAGTGTGATCATTCAAATAAATGAACAATGATAAAATGTTGAACACAATTTGAAATGAATATTTCATTGTTTAGAAAGAAAGTCCACGATACGTTCAACGATACGATACGATACGATTCATTTTGTACGTATTACGAATTGAATTCAGACCTGTCGTAAGAAATTTCCATCAAGTATTAAAATATCGCCAGTATAATGGGTATAAGTTCACTCGAATGAATTAATTCATCCGGTTTCAGAATGTATACAGCTTTGCCGATTGTCTAATATCTGTTTTGTATTTTCTCACGTGCGTATTATTCCTTTTAACCAAAGTTGAGAGTTTCATTCAATTAAACTCATCCTTTCTTCTCCATTCTTCCGTCCTCCGAAAACAGGCAGCACCAAACTTTCCTCATTTCCCGCGCTTTCCTAATCAAATTACGTTCAGACGAACAATCCAGGGAATTGTTTAATTAGCAGCAATAATATATAAAACGTTGCTTCAACGTCTTCATTTATATAAAAACATTGACACAAACATTTCCAGGGATGATATCTTGTTCCAAAAATTATCCACAGAGAAAAGCAACAATATATTTATATTTTCTTATTCAGTAAGCCACAAGTGATTGGATTTTCTTATACAAAGATTCCATATATACGCTCAATTGGAAAGTCAGTCTATTTTGAAAAGAAACTTGATTATAAAATCAACAAAAAACAAAATTACTATGGTGAAATTATTGTTTTCGGTCACCAAAACAATGTTGACATGTACCTCGACCCACTCCCTCCCCCCTCATCCCCCGCTAACGCCACCTCCCCCCACCCCTACCATCCGTGGCTCATTCAGCCGAGGCGCCTCATCATAAAATGAAGCCAAGTCATCTTCCATTACTTAATCGTTCTATTATCACTCGCTCATTCTCCCCTCTATATACAATAACAGTTGCAGGGGTCGTAAGGCACTATCAAAAAAAATCATCTGTCTTAATTAACGTCTTGATATGTGGAAAGATTTTCCTCAAGATGTAGATAATTGAGGCCAAAGCCTTCATATATTATGACCTTTAGATTCGACTATGTCACAAGCGGGTGATATTGACCCTTGCGAGAGGAGGTCATGACAAACATGTGTGCTAGGTGAGGTGATTTGCCACCGTGGGCGCGCGTGTATACATGTGTGGACCCAATGTGCCGTGTAACGGACGCCGATCAAACTCGTGCTCTGACGCTGTTCAGTGGGGGGGGGGGGAGGGGATTTCTGATAGGATAGGGAATACATGGAGCACAGATGTCTTCAGGGATGCGGATGTATTAACTATTTAACCGGGACAAGTGGGATAGTCTGGACTTGGTTGTAGGAGGAGAGAGTTTGTCTTGAGGTAGTTGGTTCGAAGTTGTGTGATGTTTGATTGAGGTTGTTCATCAGTGGTCGTTAACCGCGGAAGAAAATGGTTGTGTATTGAACGGATAAGGATCAAAATTTTGGTTATAACATTATTTTTTCTAAAAATCTGCGGATTCAATGGGTTTGAAAGATGCAGTTGCATTTAGTATCGGAAAACTCGTTCTGGAATATCACAACACAGTTTGAATACAACTATTGTAGACGGGAAAATATGATATTTGGATTTTTTCTGTTGGTAGGCGACTATCCATTCGTAACGCATCCAATCGAATCGGGTTCAACGACGCAATCTGTTGATGATACCGATTCTGTAAGAAATGAGGAACATAACAAAATCGAGTAATGTCAACATCACGACTCAGGAAGAGGGTCAGATCCTGGAGTACATATTCAATTTTTGAAATTGAGATGATGATTTACAGTTTTCTCCAAAATTAGTGACATAAATATATCGTTATTATTCTCTAAAATCCATTTGAGAAGTTGTGATATTCTTTGAATCCTCAAAACAACCAGCGCTACTTGCGTCAATTTCTACAACCACAAAAGTCTGAACACAAGTATTTCTCGAGAAATTCCTGTTCTGACCAACGTCATCAACTATTCTTTGCAGCGACCCAATCGACCGCTTTCGATATCAATCAGCACAATCGATAGCACGTGTGTTGATCCGCCAAGAATATCAACCACCGATACATCGTTAGGAGGTCGTTATATGTGTGAAAGTGTGGAGGGTGCTCGGTAATTGGAAATCACTCACAACTTTGAACAACAGTTAACTACTAGTTACTGATTGCTGAAAGCGATAATCGACAAATGATGATGTGTATACTAGCTGGTATTATATATAGATATATTCCTAAATTCAAGATAAAGTCGGTAAAGTCTGTTGATTTCAATTTCTATTCAGAGGAGAAAATAATCACACAAATTAATAAGGGTAGAGTTGTCTCATTTCATTTTTCAGTGCTGTTTAACGATCCCACCAACAGCTCGGTTATATGGGGGTACGTATGAGCAGGTGATAATGGAACTATGGAGTGATGATTGGAGAAAGAACGTTTCGAAATCCAATGCCATCAAGCGGTACTCAGGCTCATGCCTGAACTGACTTGGAGAACCAAAGAAATGGTTCAAATTTCGAATGCATGTACCATATATAACAGTGACATTTGGTTCCTGACCCAATCCTGATGGGGAATTTGTTCAAACTCTTCAATAAAAATTGTCGGCAATACATTTTTTTCCATTTTCAAAATCAGTCAACATCTAAATGGGTGAAATTTCCCTCCATATCATGTTCAGGGTGATAGTCAATATAGGCTGACGATGAAATCAATTTGATATTTCAACTCAGTAATTTCTTTACTGATCAGTATTCCACGAATAATATGGTCATCGAAAGTTATTCGCATCCTGGGGATAGATTTCACCACAATAAATACAAATTGCAGTATACATTCTCACTATATCACTCACTACGCACAAACATATATGGGAATTACGTATTTTTTGCTATGTAATCTACATGTCCCGCGTATTTGTGTGGGATTATAATTCCAAGTGTCCTTGTTGCTCAACCACAAAGCATCTCTTGAGGGACATTTAGAAGCCAGTCCATACGGCTCTTGTTATCGCACTTCCTAATAATAGATTTATTAGGTTGGTATAGTGCCACTTGTATTCCACTGTGGTTGTATATACACGGCTAAATTACGCCAGCTAAGTGCGTGAGGTTGGGAACACTGGTAATCCCAATGCAGACACAAATCATGTCCTAGTTACCTAGTCAGAGGTAACTAAGGACAAAGATGTGCTGTTAAGTTACCGTAGTTTGAAACTAGAGTATGAAGCGTGATGGAAATTCTATATATACATTAATTTTCAAGAGTGGGAAGTGAGGATATGGAAAAAAATTGTATTTAGCGAAAGAGATGACATTAAAATGATAACATATTTCAATGATTGAACTTCAGAGAATTATGTTGGAGAAATTAAAATCTGGAAACTATCAGATCAGGGATGTAGAGAACGATTTTGATCATATTAATCTAGGAAAATACTATTTTTATTGGACTCTTGGACGTGTGGTGTTCATGAAAATTGATCGGTGAATTGGCTGAGTATTTTTAGCCAAGTTGAGAGTTATTTACTCGAATTGAGATGGATAGAATGCACCTTCTAGGAATTATTTTACCATTGAGAGAACACCTCTTCTTTGTTAAAAAAATCATATAATTGGTGTGAGCTTCTATGAAATGTGAAAATTCAATCAATTCACTGGAGTGAATGAAATGAAATGATATGTATTGAGTGAACTTCAAAGAATGTATATTTCTATGGTATACCTGAAAATGTAACTTCATCAATAAACTATGATTCATTCAAACATGAAGTAATTTGCTGGCTTCATGACATTTTACATATCATCTTGAATTGCTTTTTGGATATTGGAGTCTAACATTTATGAAGTACTACTTGGTCTACTAGAGTACAACAGTCTGAATAAAATGACCACATCAACATTCAGTATCAACCATCCACAATTCGTACCATATATCAAAATGTATACTTCAATTTCAACTTTTTTCTCACTGGATACAACCAATTCACCCAGCTTACAAATTTGGGAACCGATATTCTATTGAGAACCTTCCCTCGTGATATTCATTTTTTCAAATGCAATCAACTTCTCCTCTTTTTCCACACACCAGCTTTGGCTCTTGTGGGTTTTGTTTCTCAATAAAATACTTATATATATATATATTTATATATATATATATATATATATATATATATATGTATATATATATATATATATATATATATATATATATATATATATATATATATATAAATATATATATATATATATTCATATATATATATATATATATATATATATATATATATATATATATATATATATATATATATATATATATATATATATATGAGAATATGTGTATATATATATATATATATATATATATATATATATATATATATATATATATATGAGAATATGTATATATATATATATACATATATATATACATGTTTATATATATATATATATATATATATTTACAAAATTATTGAATAGAGTAATGAAGTTTTCTGAAAATGAAATCTCATATTCTCAAGCATTCAATTCTAGTCATTATTATTATGATCTAATCAACCAAGATCATTCAATGTTTCATGTATTATGATCATGTTCACTATGTTCAGTATGATAATAATGTATCTATTTTATTTAATTATTCTGAAAACATCGAATCAAAAATAAACGAACCAACAAACAAAAGTAACGAATATTCAGTATGTGGTGTGCGTTATTTTTGCAGTCTCCACTATTCGAAAACAGCTAACCTTCTTTAGTAGTCTTCTGAATTGAATCAGAAACTTGATTAAACTTCTTATGTTTGAACAGACTAAATGTTTGTTCTCAGTGATAACTAGTCTTTCATTTCAGAAGCAATAATACCACGAACAATAAAAAATAACACCCGATATATAAGACTCATAATGAAACACTTGGACGATAAATACTTTTCAATTCATAGTAAAGTATCTCCACAAAGTTGCTGTTTGTAATTGGATTGAACCCATCTCAAAAGAATTCTGGTATATGCATTCATGTAATTCAAATCTTATCGAACAAATGCAGTTGATCATTATGAAGTTTTTGTTCCAACAACTGCATTATAGAATGACTACCAAGTATGGGAGAGCATGACTTATGATTATCGCATTACGTTACCACCTAGTATCATAGGAGGGACCAAAATCCTTGATCACGTTCAAAACTAATATAGTTCCAAAAAACGGCTTATTTATCACTATGGTAACACCTATACGAACGTAATAAACTATTTTCTATCTTCAGCACACGGAACCTATATCCTTATGACGATTATTATTATTCTATTCCAACCATTTCCGTAATATATTAGTATATTACTTGAACATTCGTATTCTTATTACATAAGAACATTCACATTCTTATTAACATTCATATTACTTGAGCATATTCGATCAATTACTTGAGATAAAACCAAATTGTATCGGTATGGATATCCACAATCGTTATACTGAAGTTGGCATCAGAATTGATGCTATGACATATCAACTAATTATCAACTATACTCAACTTATTAACTGATCATCTGTCGTACATGATAAGACGCTATCAAAATTATATCCCAACTCTGGGATGGGTGGATCTTTTCCAATCAAATATGGTAATTGACTAGTGAAATTCGAATAAAATAACACAACCAATCTTCATTATGCCATTATTTATTCTCTTCATAAAGCAATCGTCTTTCTGGATGACTTTGATGATGGCCAGATTGCTGACTAGTAATTAAAATGAGCGGTTGATATAATTTTCACTGACATTGGTAGGTTATACTTGGATGATTTGGTGGGTGATTTAAATTACTGAACCAGTGAAATATTCAACCTCTCACATCTTTATCTAATGTCTGACGTGGTTGGACATTCCTGTGGTTAGTCTTAGTCTAACCAATCAGGAGACCTTGGACTAACAAACCATAGGTTAGGATGATAAACGTCATTCAAGAGACCGGGGCTCGATTCTCACTATGGTCGAACATCCTGACATGAGTATTGCTTGACTTTCCTCTGTCATATAGTTTCATATGGGACGGTATCACGATTGTCGTCTTTCCATTATCGAATAGTACCTTATGGAATTAGCTTTCATTTCATGTTCCCATCACGTCGTTTATCATTCACCGACATCAATTGATATCAGTGATCATAACAGTGCGTCGTTAAACCAGATATGAATGAAATGAATGTGCGATGAAAATGACAGCGCCGCTGATGTCACAAAAAATTATGGCATTCAGCAATACGAGAGACATTGCCATTTTCATGTGTTTTTATGTTTCTGATTTGTGGACTTTTGGTTATTCGAATTTCATCCAATCAACGATATTTGTTATTTGTTGAGTGATATGGCCTTGAATTCCAATAGTTTGGTGAAGGCTTGTTATCAGAAAAACCTTGATTTTTTTGGTCTGTTTTTGTTTCGATTTTTGCTCTTTAGTTCAGACAATGTAAAAAATTCACTTACAACTCTTCACGAACATTGCTGTCATACCAGAATAGGTTAGAATTAGTTTTGAGCAAATCTGTCGTACAGTTTTCTCATAAAATATGTTCAAAACCCATAATAATAGCATTGGGTACAATGAATCAATTTGATAACATGTCCGAGGTGTATGGGAAATCAACAGCTAATCAAATTTGGACTGACTCTTTTTGAAAATTTTGGCATAACGCGTTGATGAGAAAAAACTATTCTACACGGTTTTGAACCAATTATATTTGATGGCATCTCTCTTTCAATCTGGCACTCATGATAGCATATCTACCATCTCAACATTCATGTACATGACTAAATCTAGAACTGAAAATGCGATTGCTTGATATTCAATATTATATCAAACATCTGTAAATCACTGTCGTCAATCAGAATATAGCTTCAATGTATCGTTCTCAACTGAGGTAAAGAGTACAGGGAGTATCTTCACACTTTGTGAAATTGTAAGAAGCGAGCACTGATTACTATGCATTGACAAATCTTGTTTGATACATAATTTCGTAATCGAATAATTTGTGATCAATTGTGAAATTATGATCGAAATTGTCATTTTGTATTGAATGAATCAGCAGTAATGGATGAGGTCAGAAATCATGACTTTTTGAATGATTTTGAAAGTATGAATCACTTGAATTTCTTATCACAATACAGATTACGTTGGTGAAAGATTGTGTTTTATGTCTGAGAGAGAAAGTCTTCATTCAAACGGCTGTTTGCAAAGCGGGATACCAAAATAATACAGCGTGATATGGTCAATACGGTGAGAATCTCATTGAAATGTGGATGGCAAATAATTACAAAACAAAATCAAGAATGACAAAATCAGACTAATTCAACTAAATATGACAAAACAATGGAAAAAATGTATAATGAGGATCATTTAAAAAAATATAAGTGATTCTGTGAGATCATAACTGAATCTTTCAACACAGAGATGACAATGTTCTGTGATAAAACCCTCTTTGAAATTCTAGATCCATCCAGAAATGTGCACAAAAATGTATGAATGGTGCCACGAGCTCCAACCATTAACCCAAATGCATCCCAGATCTATTTGGGATTTCAGATTTATCTTATGTATTCTACCAAGAGCAATTACAGTTTTCTCCGCCATCAGGAAGGTGTTGACTGCGTCCATTCTTTCCAAATTCACAATTCGCTACAATTTTGTCTCTTCGAAAGGATGCATCATGTTTATCATGTACTCGTAATTAGATGAGCGTTAGCGAAGATTTTCGTCTCACTTTCACAGAGGCTCTCATGTTTGTGTGCATTTTTTCTCGTTTGTTTGTTTGTTTATTTGTTTGTAAGTACTACACATGTCCCACGGTTCGACTGACCAATATTAAACATTTTATGGATAAGCGAACTCATCCAACTTAGAACGGTGTAGTTTAGGGGCCAAGTCGATCTGGCCACTTTTCAAAAAAAAATCTTCACATATTTTAAAAAATTGTTTACGGTACTGAAAGATCACTTCAGTGTTATTAATTTATTTCGCGTTTGTTTTTTTGTTCTACTAACTCACCTTAATTACCATTCCATAATTTTTATTACGGTACTCAATTTTGTATCACATTTTTTTTTTTTTAAATGATGTCTTCACTATATTTTTTTTTTACATTCAATTCTCCAATTTGAAAAAAAAAATCATTCTTTTTAAACATTTTGTTATACTGTGGTCGTGTGGCAACCGTTTTGGTGACAGTGTTTGAATAAACTTTTCTCCCAAGCAGAAAAAGTTGAGAACAATCTCTTTGAAATTGAATTCAGATCTCAATCAAACATGAAAACATTTATCATGATACACATTTGACCACGAATTTTTATTGAGACCAGAGCGGCCGTTTCGATGAAACATGATTACTAAATGAATGATTTTTTATTGGACAGCTAAAAAAATGGTAATTCTCCGTGCAGCATCGTGCGCAGACTGATTCACGGCTTTGTGGACTCGATAGTTTCCACCAAGATGGATAGAGTTATCGGGATATTTCATAGAAGTCAGAGCGTGTAGAGTTTTCTATCAGGCTTCAAACAAACATCTCGCCCATACGCGTATGCTGCGTTCGTGAAGTGTAGACGTGAAACTAAATCTGTATTGATCCACAGTGAGTGAATATTTCCGACTGAAAAAAAACACCAAAAACAACAGTCAGAATAGACAACCGGCGGAAATGCATCCCGGTCACGAAAATGCGTCTGCAAGTAGGTTTTACGATTGAACTGAAAACAATAGTTATAAATAACAATATTATATGAGGATATTTTTGTTTTCGTGAACGAATTTTGAAGACAATGATTCTTCACCATAACCCTGCACTCTGGACAGAATTGAATATTTGATTGACAACTCGAAATAGGCTCCACTAGTGGGCCGTTGGCTCTATTATCATTTGAGGTCATTTAAAGATACCCCGATTGGATATTTTAAATTTACTACAGTTCTAAGAGCCCTGTTGATTGGACGGTATGATTTTTGACGTCAAGGGGGCGGAGACTGCGAGTCGTCAATTTGCTTTGAAAAAGTTACTGCGTCAGGAATCAAACCATGCACGACTCCGAGTACTTGAAGCCGCGATTCTAACAATAGCGCTTCAGCGACATATCTGTATGTACTGTTAAACCGTAGCACAGGTTGGTATGACTGATTCATGACGTCACAAATCCCGACGTTCTCATTGGTCACTTTCGGTCCCACTCAAAACCAACTTGCAAAAATTTTCTCGCACCCCGGTCTCCTGAATAACGACTCAGTACACTGCCAACTGATTCACCGGTAGCAGTGACGTACAGCTCGTGCAAGAGATGCGTATCTAGCCAACTCATTTACTTCTCACTGATTTGACGCTGTTTATGAATTTACTCTCCTACATATTTCAACCACGTACAACATGTATTTGCAAGAGCAACCGAGCACGTTTAATTAAACATAGTTGTAACTCATTAAAAATGTGTTTACTTTTTTCGCTGTTGATCCTTGATGTATGCAATTCGACCTACATTGGGTTTTTGATTACTCTTCATATAATTGGCTAAGCTCGATTCCGACCGTGAAGAGATATATGCTAGTACTAATGAAATAATGGAACGTAGTCTAGCGACATAATGAAGCATGATAAATATTTAATATGAGAATATACATATATGATATTTGTATATACTCTATTCACTGAAAAAAAAATCCGTCCATCACAAAAAAAAATATATTTGAATGTTATACTCGTATAACGAATATTTGTTAGTGGACAGTACCAATTTTTGTGTGAAATATGTTTAGCTGTGATACGATCGGATATCATGATTTTGCGTGGTGAGATTCATAATAATGAACGCAACTGCGTCTTTCAGACGTGTTGGATCATTCAAGTTGCAGCAAAATTTGATAAAGTAGGAGAACGTGGTGAATGTAGAATGAAAATTGATGTGTCAGTTCAATCCACATCTACAGACCTTGGATCACTTTGGACGTTCAAAACCTCCCAGCGGAACGGTATTTCTGTTTCATTCATCACTCATTGTAATCGTTCCGAATTGATTGGTGACACATGTTGCCATAAATTTGATTGGTTTTCCTTGATAGTTGATTGATTGATGTGAAAATGCGTTCTGAATGCGATTTCTTCGTTATTTCTCATCTGATTGTTGTAAGGATCACTGAAAATATGTTCAAATGTTTTTTTTCAATATTTGGGGTAAGTTTGAGAGCGTATTCTCGGGGGTTTCCAAGTTTTCAATTATTTTCCCCCCGAATTATTCCTATGAGGATTTCTCGAAATTTACGATATTTTCCGGAAAAACAGTTGAACCGATTTTCCTGAAAAATCTCGACATATTCTTGCATGACACCAATATGCAGAGAAATTTTCTAGTCAATTTTTTTTCCAGGCCTGTATGTCACGCAAAAATAACAAACAAACAACAAACATTGAAACGAAGCATTTTTTTGGTATATGAAATGAAAATCTTCGCTACGCTCACCTAATGAAAAATACAACTATATCTCAACAGTGTCAAATATTCACAGCTACAGCGCGTTCGTCCACAATCACTCAAGGGTTCACAATACAATATTATACAGCGGGTATGACCTTTCGTCTATCATAGCTACAATTGAAGCTATTTACTGCTTATGATGCTCCAATAATATTTGTATTTGATAAAATGATTCGCATCTCTCCACAAATTTTCCATGTTCTGCTCTATCATTACGCATGAAAAATTGAGCAAACATCAAAGGAATAACTCAGCGAGAAAAAAATGAATAATAATGTATCTCATGAATAATTTGAATATTAAATGAATCCAATGATGATATCTATTCGAATTTTTGACTCCCATCCGATTGTCTATAATTAAATGGAGGCGAATATTTCCGAGCGACACATTTCTCTCCCTTCTCATTCATCCCACGACGCTACTGATAGCGTTTTTCAAGTGGATTATTTATAGTTTTTTCAACAACAGTACTATATAATGTTAATTGCTATTCCACTAGAGTAGGTTTTGAGGGCAGTATTTATTCTCTCAGCTAATCAGCAATCATCTTCAAAATCAATTACCAATCAATCTGATGAAAAAAAAAACTCCATAGTGATTCTAACCCGAGTGTTTCTCATCAAATAAGTGCCGAAATAGTCACTTAAGTTTGTCTACGCGGTCCTTAATGCTACGTGCCTTCACTCGTCTCCATGGCCTCTTGACCTGAAAGGTTTACCACCCTCTCTTTTTCTCTACCAAGTGCCCTTGAACATATACCTTACCCTCCTGTGCCAACTCTTTCCCCGCCCCCCACCCCTAACACCGCCACCACCCCCATCGCCCCCGGCAGTAATCAGATAACAACACTTTCGGTGATGAGATTTCTTAATAAAAGATTGACTCACCTGGCGAGTCAGATCGGTAATAGAGTTGTGTATATAAGGACAATCGATTGTGACCGCAAATTACGTTTGAAAGAAAGTGGAAAAGAACAATGAGTGAAGTACTGCTGCGTGTTTTCTCTTTATGGAGTCCACTCTGCTTGAACAAGAAACTTTCTCTGAACAAATGTATTGAAAATTGAATGAAACATCATTTTGATATAAATTCATCATGCTCAAGTCATAACAATAGTTTGTATTTCTATTCTCGAAATTTAAAAGTCAACTTACTGGTATCCACTCTGTTCACGATAAAGTGAAGGAAAACTAAGGATTTTAATGTAAAGAAGGGCGCACAATTTATGATAATTCCAATAATTCGAATTGTATCATTGTTAACAGTTTCATTCACAGCAAATTTGACGGCCGCATTGTATTAAGAAGCAAATTTTGTTGTTGAATCGACGGTACGATAGATTAGTATCGTATTGTATCAGTGCGATAGGTATATAATTCAAGCGTTTACGGACGAATGATAAATCAAGGTTTATGGTTTTCAATTACTTGTGAGTACTGTTGCCGTATTCACATTCCATTAATTTGTCATGTTTTATATGTTCAATTATTACCTATCAATTACCCAATGGGGAGCTGAATAAACAAGGAGAATCATCAAAAACCTCGACCCAATTTGTAGTAATTTGATTGGTCACCCAGAACAAACGACACGTAAAAACGTTTTTTAATTGCATTTTTATCGAGTACACAGACCATAGTGAGTATCAACACGTTTTTTTTTTTTTTTAGTTGGTTGTACACTCTACCAGATAAAAACTTGGTGGTCGTATATGCATTTAATGTGTGAGTGGTAAAGTTGGTTTAACGCATCGGACATGATGGCAAAACCAATGAACATGAAAATCCAGCCAGTTCTAGTTTTAATGTGATGAATGTAGTGAAATCCTGTGAACGAAATAAATGAGAATGCATACATATTATGTGTGTGTTTCACATTGTAACTGCGAAACTTGCTTGGATGAAATGTTTTGCTGAAACTTTCTGTGTAACCATATTTAACGGTTTCGAAGTATGAGAAGGTGCTTATAATATAATACTATCATTTATTAATTGTTTAATCTACAAAGACGCTCATTGGGGAAAAAATATATAGGTCGATTTGGATTTTTAGAATCACTGTATTGACAGATGGAATAATGAAAAATATGACCCAGCTTTCGGAATCACATTTTTTCGGGAGGGAAATTCAATCAATGGATATATTCATGAACGATGGATCAGCCATTGGGATACTTCTCCGATGAAAGTTGGTTATGTTCAAGTGGTGAAGTAAAGTTCATGAGTTCACAACCACAACCCAACTATCCACAACTAGCAGAGAAACAACTCAGAACTATTGTTGAAACCAATATTCACTACTTCTATTTTCACGTAAAAATGAAGGAAAATGCTACATGATTGAATGATAAAAAAACATCAACAACCCTCAATTCAGCGGTCAAAAATTCCAACTTGATGTCAATTTTTTTTCTTAAATAACATCGACATCGTAACATCTTGAAGGATCATTGATCCTCAATTAAGGTTATGGATGGGAGGTCAAATCGTCTGGTCGGGAAAGCATAAGGGTGATCTTACCAACCCATTTCAATTATTCAAAACCAATTGACGGAACTTCAGTTGCGTACATTCCTCGTTTTGCTCGGTCCTCCATAAGGAAGCTTGTTCTTGCCAAAGTGAGCACAGTTGGACATAAGTCCGACAAAATGAGTCAAAAGTGAACACAAGGACAGTGTCGTCTGTGACCATAATTTCCAGCCGCAGATAAAAGTCTTTCAGTTTCCATAAGTCCGGAACATATTATAAGTAGAAACCGTTTCTGTGATATATCTGGACATTATCAGCTTTGGTACCACGAGTGAACAATATATGTGAGTAAATGTTGCTATGATTCACTTTGAACCAAGTCTTGTGAACAGTGGTGACTTCTTTCCATCAACAGCAGATGTAAAGTTTATGATTATACAAACGGGAAAATATGAATGATAGGCCTGAATTGTTACAAATACAATTCAAGATCGTGGCCAATTAGTACTCCATCCGAGCAAATTTACTTTGAGGACTGTAGGGAACCACAAAAAACCGAGTCAGGATGGGTAAAAATGTGTGAACAAGTTTCGGATCAAGAAACCAATGTTTGCTTCACTCCAGTCACCTATTCTTAGTGTGCCTCAGTCGTTGAAATGTGAACTGGAATTGTTTTCAACTCTCAGGTCACTATCAATGCATTTCCATCTCAGCACCATAAGCTCGAACTGATCCCGGACATCTTTTTACAAAAAAAAAAAATGTAAATCAAGAGTTGAAAATATACTAACGTGAATAATAATATATTCATACATTATAATTCATTCTCACGTTCATAGTGTTTCATATGTGCATCATTATAAATTTTCACTTTCACAACATACCAAAGAGGTGGAAAAAAAATACAATTCGACAGTCACAAAAATTGCAACTCAATTATTCATATGTTTTGACATTCTCATTTGTTTTTCATATTTGCCGTGATACATCCTCCTAACTGCCAGTCTCACTAGTACACAGTCGGCATTCCTCCCTAATTAATCCGCTCAACTAATTTAATGAATAATTTAAAGTGTGTAATTTATCTGGGGAGATGAGTAATAAACAAGTGACATGGTACACACACACACAACATGGTAATCTGCGCATCACGTGGGCTGGAATCAAGTCGGGGATGTCAACATTATATGAATAATAAAACTAGTCAGGGCGAAACTAGGCTACCAATTAATACGCAAGAACAAATTGGCTAATGGTAGAACAACATGTGGAAAAGGTATATGAAGTTCACAGCATGAGTTGGCTTCAGATTGGAAATAAAAAAACGATGTGTACATGCAAATTGTTTCTGAATAGCGTAGGTGAGATATATTGATGAAGTATAAAAAAAAAAAATAGCTCTGACGTACGGATGTAATTTCATGCAACCAACGTAGGGTGATGAGAGTAAATCAATCGAATAATATTAACCGGAGATGATATAAGTTTGTTACATTCTCATCCCGGACTGGTGATGTAGCAGAACAAATCTATTCAAGTAGGAATATGATAAATTCAATTATGTATACTTGAAACTCGCCATAACTACATGGGCACACGTCCTAGAATAGCTGATGGTCTCACAAGTTGATTTCAATTGATTGATCAAAAATTTTGTGAAATTTCTCTGCCAACTGAAATAATAATTATAATGGATTCGATTTGTTTTGGGAACATTCGTGAAGATGTTTGATATGTAATTAGTAAAAATCATGATTGATCTATCCATTCATCTATTGTTCCCATATTTTGATTCATTCTCTCCACAAATATGAGATGAAAATCAATATTATATTACCATTTCAGTAATTGAAACGTCATCACATTCAATTATACAAGCTGTAAATAAATGGAGTCCGAAAAACTGAACTGAGATCAAATACATTTTCATGAGTAAACGGTGATAGAAAAAGTATGTGAATTCAACATTAAAAGTCGTACTTTGAATGCTACTATCACGTTCATAGAATCGATACAACCGATTCCCTCAAGATGGGATATCGACGGTTTCTGGTAATTACTCAGGGAAATCAGAGTAAGACTCTACAGGATTGATGGTATTTTCTAGAATCGAACTCGCAGCTTCTCAATTACGAATGTCACAACCTTCTACGGTTAAGTGAGATGAATGAATGGCATGTTTTCTCATCTCTTCGGGGAAACAATGTTGTATTGAATCGGTTAAGTAGTACTGTTTGAATCGTGATGCATACGTCACACATTCCGCACTTTTCAGCACATATTACAAACATAATTCTATCTTGTTATGATGGGAACTTCGAACACATTTGAAACGAATACACGGAAATTGAATGACTTTATTCTATAATTTATATAAAATTTCTGAAATAAGTGAATATAAGTCATGGAAGAGAAAATGTCGAGGTGGAACCAAGAGTGGAATTGACGTTATGCCTGCCTCATAGCTATTAAAACCATGTAATGTCACAAGGACGACAGGTTTAGCCAGCTTAAATGGAGTCGTTTATTCAGAATTCGAGCTATAATTATCTTCCATTTTGGGTATATTCAAGACAAATTGCACCAAATGATTGTCGAGTATTTGAAAAGAACTCACAACAAAGGGTGATAGCAAATTGACTTGATATTGCTCAATTTACTAATTACTAGTTCGTGAAACAGAACCCCAGACAATATTACTTCATTGAATATATTACAATTGATGAAATGGTACTTCTGAGAAATTTTTCATGTGGGTGACTTTGAAATATCTCAAATAACTTGAATGAGTGGGAGTAGAGAAAAAATTCAGAAATGTTATTGTGCATTGTGTACAGATTCCCGGTACTTCTTTTGGCAATTGATTCCCAAATATTGGTAGTTCAAGAGTTACGTCCGTCAGTGCTAATATATATCAACACGCTCGAACATCTACACAGGAGTGGAAATAGGACAATATAATTCTCAATCAGTCTCGAAGAAGATATACAAAGATCTGAAAATTGATGGAAACAATCAATCTTTCTCTGTTTCCATTCCGTTATGGAAGGTCAGTGCCGTGTACCCACTCAATTTATCAATTCACCACTTTTCCTGACTGGATTTACTCAATTCACTCTATTCAATATTCACAGGAAAAACATGAACAATTGTTGCAATCATATTTTCATTCTATTCCAATCTACTCTCTTGATGGTTTGCTCATATTGTAGTATGAAAATCATATGTGGTTCTCATTAGGTGCTGCTCATTTACTCATTCCTGGAAAATGTCTTGATAACTAGAAGAGTTATTCTCATTCTGTATAGCCAACATTCGTGCAAAAAGTTTTACATGAGATATTAATAATCCGCAGGTCATAACCGTAATAACTCATCAGTTTCGAAATAATAATAATAATATATCAACCACAGACGCAATTCTATACCAGAAGTAATTTCCTCCTGAGGTCAAAATAATAATTACAAAGTCCAATAGTCTTGTCCGTAATTTTTTTTTTTTTTTTGTGTTGGTATTTTTTCATTCTACTCGAGCTTAGAGCGGTCACAAAATAGTGTCACGGATGAATAGCAAGATGAATGATGCGGGATGAATGTGTTTTGGGGGCGGAGGGGGGGGGGGGGGGTACGATGCAACTGAGAGCCAGCTTGCGGGAACACGATGATGATGTGATGAGTGATGATGCGAGAAGAATGGAGGCGGTGAATTGTTGTCAACAATCTAATTGCCTAGAAACTTGATTAAACACACGAGGTAATAATGCGTATGATTATGATCAAACTGGATCTAAAAAATGTGGGAAAAATTGTCTGTATACTATGAACTATGTATACTATGTAGTAAAAATTGGGATTGGTAATTATGTCTATTATGTGATGCCTCCATTGATTCAATATAATCAGTATCCCAGAAAACTGACAGAATTCGAGAGTATTATATATATATATATATATATATATATATATATATATATATATATATATATATATATATATACATATATATATATATATATATATATATATATATATATATACATATATATATATATATATATATATATATATATATATATATATATATATATATATATATATATTTATATATATATATATATATATATATATATATATATATATATATATATATATATATATATATATATATGCTCTATTTGTCTTGTCATTTTGTCATCAAATCTGTGATTTTTTCTCGAAAGTTACAAGAGTATATAAACTGAAAAAACTTTGAAAATGATGTTGAGAATAATTGAGCCGTCAGCTGAGAATAATTGACTTGAAAATTGCTTGAAATCGAAATGAAGGCGTGGTTTCGAGTATCACTGTGTGCTCGGAATTTTCGTGAACCTACTATCACTTAACATCACTTCATTGATTTCCATCATCACTCGTTCATCCGTACATTGAGCCATTGATTACTCTCCAGTTTTCCTCATCATCGACCTCTAGACCTGAAATAGTGAAACACAATCAAGAGAATAATTTGGAAACGATATTCAATTACTGTTACGCAATCAATATGAAGAATTTGATGATGGGACTGTTTGAAAGTGGTACCTCTCTTTTGAGATATTGTCAGCAAGTACGAATAATTCTGGATATGATATATTAAGAATTGGATCAATGTACTATGACTTCAAAACAGCACTGTCTGTAATCATACTTCGTCGCCGCAGAGAAAAGTATCTCACCATTCGAATTTTCTGGTACACATGTATAGGTACGGACCGTTGTTATTTGTGTGTTCAATAACGTGAGAGAGAAATAACGAATCATATTGTTAATAATAATGATAATAACTCAGAAGACTCTCTCGTGCTCATACATATTCATAAAATGTTAAGAAATATATTTCAAGAAAAGGCAGAACTGATCTGAAAGCATTCATGAGGAGAAGGTTGTGAACTAAAGTAGTATCATCAATTATGTTCATTTGTTCATGTTTATTTGTTTATTGGCAACAAAACCATCAGGTGGTGGACTAGCATCCTAATCAACTCTGCAGATGAATAACAAATTCTGCCTCCACCTGCGATGTAGCCTATATTCTATGCAGATATATATTATTAAAAGCAAACTGTAGGATCTGGCCGCAGGGAATTAGACAGTATATTTGTATGTTGGTTTGATTTATTATCGTGGTTTAACGCGTTTCACGAGTAAAGCATTGACGATCATGCAAAATTCAAAACCAGTTCGTATAATTCACGAAAAAATTCATCCATGCGAACCACATTGTTGCCTAGCATAATAAATACATATGTATAATCTGAATGAAACGTAGGATTATTGTGTATTTGTGTTATGCGTTAGGGACGTTATGGAAGTAACATGATTATGCCAATGTTTTGTTTTGAATAGAACATGACAAAACGAGTTGTGAGTTTTATGTAATTCTATCGAATTACTAATCAACTCTATACGCTAAGCTCGTTCTACAAAATGGTGGAATTGAGAGTCTTAAATGTTTCAAGCTGAGATTCAATTTTTTCCCCCATCGATCGATGATTTTTCATGAGAATTTATCATATTTCAATATCACAATAACTATCATAATTCATCATCTATATTATAATCTCATATATGGGTGTATTGTATAAAATAATTTAAATTCTCGCGATTTTTATCAGTGATATTTCATTTATTCATGATATTTGGGATCACAACATTTCGAAAACACTTATCAATATTCATCATGTATTCAAGGGTAGATTTTAGTTTCACTCGGATTGTTCAGGTTGATACAGTTTGACTGATGAGATTGAGTTTTTTTTTTTAATAACATCGGAACTTGATACTTGGAACTTGATTGAGTTGACTCAGATTGTGCCTTCTTCACGTCGAACCACATCATGAAAATGATTAAGACAGCAACAGCGACGCCCGCAAAGGTTACCAGTTAATCAACATTGTACTCAGAATGATATTTTCATAATTGAACAATTCATTGAGATGTTCATATAGTTGAAACGTAACAATAGTCAAGTGGTGTTTTTTAGACTATATATAAATCTTTATTGATGTCTGCCCATGTACATAAGGTTGCCAATCGACACAGAATAACAAACAAATTCAAATTTATAAAGGATAATAGGAACAAAAAAATACAATTTTGAATATGAAGTCAATTTGAGACTGAAATATTGAAGCTAATTGAATTCTCCTGTTACATTATTTCGTCAGTCAATTGGTGCCTAATATATTGCTTCGTCTCAGTCTAAACTCTTATATAATATAATTCAGATATTGACTGAAGGGTCACACAATGAATTGCAACCTGATTCTAGCCACCTCTTGTGGCGTTTTCGAACATCTCTTTGATATAGAATCTCAATTCTGATAGAGCGTCGGTTTGGACCCCGAATACGACTTTTTTTGTTCATATTATTCATCTGTCATCTTCTCATACGTATCTCTAGAACTCTTCACGGTTGATGGAGTCGTGGATAAAAAAAATACATTCAAATTTTTCTAATTTGACCAAACAATTGTCAGTGAGAGTTTGGTCACATATATACAAGTGAGTATGTTCATAATAGTTTTTTCGACTGTGAGAGTTTCATTGATTGTGAAAAGTAATTGAAGGACCATCCCACCCGACTACGTCACCAGTCACGCACTCGTGAATTGTGAGGTTCTTTATATATACTTCAATACTTCAACTCTTGTTCAACTGATTGAAACGAGCGTCAATAACAATTTTAAAACCTTCAACTATCACTTTTCCGAAAAGGCAGACGAAATTTGATTGGATTTGACTGAATGTTGATTAGAAATTCATTTTCATAATTGTTACGAATCGGTGAATCTCAACCCGATATTTTAATTGGTGCTCGAATTGAAGTACTGCAGAAGGGATGATTATCCAGGACTGTCAACTGATAAGTAATTGCTGTGAGGAAAAATCATGTGATGGAAAATAATCGAAAATAATTCTTATTCAATTGTGCGTCAATCCTCGCAACGAATGTTTCCATTGAAATTAGAGATGTTTCCATCCATTCATGTGTGTATATATTTATATATATATATATATATATATATATATATATATATATATATATATATAAATATATATTTATATATATGTATATAAATATATATATATATATATATATATATATATATATATATATATATATATATATATATATATATATATATATATATATGTATATATATATATAAATATAATCATATATATTCATATATATATATATATATATATATATATATATATATATATATATGTATATATATATTTATATATTTTATATATGAATATATATATATATATATATATATATATATATATATATATATATTTGAATATCAAATATATCGGGTTTAAACACCCGGCTGATGATAATTGAAAGAATTGATGATAATTTGCGCTCATAAAGAACAAATAAGAAGTTATAGAAGCCAATAGTTGAGGTTTTCCAATCATTCGATATCCGTAGTGTGCAGAAAACGGTTTTGGTCAGATATTATCAAGCATTCCAATTCTCATTTTGACTAAGCCACAAAAAACCTTCGTCGGGATGGTCGACCATGACGAAAATCAAAACTCGTTTTCCCGTTTAACCATGGTACTCGAATATTCAAAGTTCTTCGTCACTGATGCTTTTTCATCAATTTTGATCTCGGTTTATAATGAAGTTTCAATGTTCCATGTTCAATGTTCCATATTCAATATCTCCATTCATCAATTGATAACCTAGTTTAATTCGTGAATGAATTACTGAATAATGTGTGAGTCCTTTCATATCATTCATGATTTCTCAACAGTGTACCACAATATCATAATATTAGCCGCTCCATACTATCTCATAAGATGCCTCTGACATGAACTTTCCACACAGTTTCCTTACAGTTTCCTTACAGTTTCCTTAGAGTTTACTTAGAGTCTCCACAGAGTTTCCACAAGAGGTCTGTAGATCGTACTTCACACTCGGGTCTGAGGCGAGAACATACATTGTAGAACAAAGTTCATATAACTCGCCGGGCCGGTCTTACATTACTACGTAATGGCAAGTTCCACAGGGAAGTAAACCAGAGCCGTAATTCAGATATACGAGGTGAAAGCAGCATTTACGTTGAGATGACCAAGGTATCTGTGTGAAATGTGAACGAAATCTTCACATCTTGGTATTGAAACTATCAAGTCCTGTCGCTCATCGCCTACTCCATGCAGTTTATATGTTATAGTATATGTATAGTTTATTAGACGAGCTTTAGCGAGGATTCAATTTGACATACTGAAAAAAATTGGTGTTCGTTTTTATGTTTTTTTTTTTTTTTTTTTTTTTTTTGTTTTTATGTTTTTTTGTCGGTTCTCCACAGGTCAAACGGCTACAGCTATCAACTTCAAACTTTTTTTCGTCATGGTTCCTCATCTAACTTAAATCTGTATAGTTTTGTGGCATTATCGGGTGGTAACTTTTTTTTTATTTTAGAAATTTCAAAAATCCCCATTAGAATAACCCGGAGGAAAATACTTGAAAAATCAAAATTTTTCAAGACCTCTCAAATTTTCGACGAATATAAAGGAAACTATTAAGCACATTTTGAGAGATTTTTCGCATCAATCGTATGAGAAATAACGAAGAAAACGCATTTATAAAGCATTTTCCCATCAATTTAGGCTATTACGGGAACCAATTTAATCTATAGCAACAAGTGTCAACAATTAATTCGAAACGATTGAGATGAATGAAGAGGAAGGCAGTGACATAACTGATTCTCGTAAGGTTTTTGAACGTTTGGAGTGATCCAAGGTCTGTAGATGTAGATTGGGTTGACAAATTATTTTTCATTCTAGATTTCTATACCCCTAAGCTCGTCTAACAACGCGCATCCCGCGTTTTCCTAGTAGTTTTGAATGTATTTATATAAATGGTAAAAAAATATTCGAAAAAAAATAAAAAATAAATATATATATATATATATATATATATATATATATATATATATATATATATACATATATATATATATATATATATATATATATATATATATATATATAGTTTGTTTGAGGCTCGTTCACTGGTCATTTCTAATATCATCAATCAACACGTTTCGATGGGATTGTATCAACTATAACATCACTAGGGCTGGACTCGAATTGAAACTTCATAATAATACAAAATATCACTGTCAATATATATATATATATATATATATATATATATATATATATATATATATATATATATATATATATTTATATATATATATATATATATATATATATATATATATATATAAATATTTATATATATATATATATATATATATATATATATATATATATATATATCTTTATATATATATATATATATATATATATATATATATATATACATATATATATATATATATATATAAATATATATATATATATATATATATATATATATATTTATGAACCATAGGTTATCAAATTGGATAAATCCTGTTCGCCAATCAAAAGTTCTCTACTGATTGTGTATACAAAATACTCGAAACACACAGACACACACATACACACGCAAACACACAGACACACACATACACCAAGAAAGTGCCTTGCAACTAGCTTGCACTGACTTGCATCCAAATATGCAGAATTGTGATTATTCATTCACCATTTGAGCTCATCCCTTGGCAACGAATACACAGGAAGATATGTAGCCTGGATTGTGTGAGCCTCCACCAAGCTCACCTTTGAGCAAAAACCCTATAGTATATACTTCCTGTAATAATAAGCTGGTGGTTTCGATCGACCGTCTCGACGATACATTAGCAATGACGATCGTAGGTCTCGACTCGCTGTTTATCTACCGGTTATTCTCCGAGGAAATTATCCGGCTAGATAGTAGTACTTATGTGGTTTTTAGTAGAATTAAACGTGAATTCAGATGTTATTAACGAACGTGGAGATAATAACTACCTAGCAGTGATGGTATTTACTTGAAATATATACAAAGTTATACTGGACTGTGCCAAAACGTTAATTGCATCTATATATTTTCTTATATATGTATTGTTTTAATACACAGTCGTGAAATGATTGTGAAAGTGTGATTTCCAAAACACTGACCCATACGAACCGATAGAATATTGATCAAAATGATATATTCATCTGTAAATCAAGGTGTAACGTGCAAAATGTTCCAGGATTTGTTTTTTTCTGGCGAATACGACATGTTCATGTTTTTAATTCATGAATATTGAAGTTTTACGGCGCGTTAATGACGAGGTTATTTTTCCAACCATTCATGAAACGACGAATATCGAATATAACATAGTGCCAATGATTTGAAATTCAAGATATAAGTGAAGTGATATTGGAAATTCAAACAGATGAAACAAGTGAGATAATTTGGAATTCATTTGTGAATATGGTGTATTCATGGACGTGGAAGTTTGATTATCCCCAGTTGAAATACCGGAAATATAGTCTGTTTGTTCTGATATCTTTCTTTTCGTATGTTATATTTCATCTTCCACACATACAAACACACACTCACACACATTCAAACATTATCAAAAGTCTATATCTCGTATAAAAGATTCTACCAGAGTACCGTGAAAAACAAATCCTTGGTTCCGGAATAAAAACGAAGTATGAAAGAAGAATGACCCTCCTCGCCCTCTTTACCTCTCCCTCCTTCTCTTCCTTATCTCAACGGTCACCTACTTGACCTGCCCGAAGCTCACAAGCCTTTAAGGTCCTGTAACAAGTGTCTGCACCAATAAAATCATCCTTATCACTTATCCAGATCTGGTCGAGCGGAAATTTCCCTTCCCTCCTCGAACAGACATTTTCCACCACTACGGTCGGTATGACGGGACCGTGTCCACAACACAGACTATGAACCTTGAGTGTTTAAGCCGAGACAAGAGAATACGATTTCCAGAATTGAAGATACAAAATAGTTGACTGCGTGACCTTGAGAGGTTGACTTTTCTTTCAATACTTATCTCTCTGAAGAATACATAACCTTCGTTTTTGATGAAAGTACTGACTTTTGAAAATAACGCATAAAAGATAATTGAAATTTTCACCCACTTTGAATCCATGTATAACTCTTAGTTGAGCGGATTCCGGGTATAATCATCGGGAAAGTACTTCAATACTTCGGTATGTATTGATTTGACTTGATATTTTGATAGTGGTGTCGTGCTTAGGACTAACTCGCCTATCCTGTAATATAATCACTTCATGATTTGTCTATTTCTTGTTTACTTTCTTGATGCATGTGCCAAGTATACTCGTCCACATATATGAGTATTATAATGATTCGTTATCACTGATTTTGGTGGAGGTGCCGGGTATTCAGTATTCAGTGTCATAGACTCCAGTAGTTGGTTTACTTCTTGTATATAATTATGATGGATGTGCGTTGTGGACTTATCATCCTAATTAAATGTATTACATCGCCATTTCAAGCTACTTGATGATGTCATGGATAGAGGTGCCATGTATACTTTTCAATGAAGTAGTACTATGGGTTGGTAACTTGTTCTATCATGATTCATATCCGTAGAATTGCTGACTCACTCGTCTATGAAGTTAAATATCATAGTACTAAGGAATCATCATCATTGGTGGAGGTGCCGGGTTTACTACTATTCATCTGTGTGTATATATAAATATATATATATATATATATATATATATATATATATATATATATATATATATATATATATATGTATGTGTATATATGTATATATATATATATATATATATATATATATATATATATATATATATATATATATATATATATATATATGTATGTGTATATATGTATATATATATATATATATATATATATATATATATATATATATATATATATATATATATATATATATAAGAGTATCATAGGTCGGCTACGCATCCTTTTGCCCCTATATTCATGCCCCTCAATACCATTTTCCTTAAAAATCATTTGAATAAATGTATCGAGTAAGTGTATCCTATTTTGATAAATATCGTTCCAATTGTTCAAACGAAAAAAAAAATTCAAATGAATTTCATATTAATACTCCATCACTATCCCATGGATATATATTAAATATCATTTTTCAGGGCAAGGAAATGATATTCATTTGTGGCATGTCACCTCAATTTAACTATAGGGCTTATTATCGATATTTCAACCTTTTTTCTCTGTTGCTTTGTCCCGTTCATATTTTTGACCCGAAATCAAACGATAATCTATTGACATTTATCTTGATAACCTTGTTAGAAAGATTGTTACATCCATGTGAGTAATGTATCGATATAGGTCATCCTGAGGCTACGAGAGGCCATAAATATCACTCGGCGATATTCTATGACGGTGTGTACTATATGTACATGCTCTATTCAATTGTTGAAACAACAAATTAAAATTGTATGGAAATATTCGAGATACTTCAGGTTCCACATCTATCAATGTTTGAATAGAGTTTTCTGATTCTGAAGTTCAAAATTACATGAGAAAATGATATTTTCCATCACATTATAGTGATTTAAATTATTCGAAAAGTCATAATTTGGTATGAACTTTGTGGTGTATTAGGAAAATTGATAATGAACATTAAAGAATTATCAGTAATCGGATGAGCGTAGTGAAGATTCCTTCCCACATACCAAAAAAGTAGGCTTCGTTCTTATTTTTTGTTTTTGTAATTTTGTACGCGGCGTACAGGTCAGGAAATAATGCCTATCAAATTGAAACTCTTCCTACAAATTTCTGTCATACCAGAATAGGTTGAAACTGTTTTCTCTCTCAGAAAAATCGGTCGAAGAGTTTTTCAGGAAAAAAACGGAAAGTTTGAAAAATCCTCATCACAAGAATAACCCGGAGGAAAAATACTTTCGAAACAAGAATTCTTCAAAAGCTCTTGAATTTTCAGCGAATATGAACAATACTATTATACACCTTTTCAGAGATTTTTGCAACAATCGGATGAGAAATAACAAAGAGAACGCAATAAAAGTATACATTTTATTGAATATTTGGATCAATTGGTTTCGCAAAGTTTATATGCGACAGGTTGCAGCACTATAAATATCAACAAGTTGCAGGTAAGTTTTTTGAACGTTTGAAGTAATCCAAGGTCCGTAAATGTGGATTGAGCTGACAAAATATTTCTCATTCTAGATTTCCATACTTCTAACCTCATCTCACAACGCACATCCCACGTTTTCCTAGAATATTTAATTCCACCGATGTTGACGGATCAACACTATCAATCGCCATGGTAACTGTATACGAGAAACGGTTTATCGAACTCGCGAACAATTATCAACATGTCTCAACATATTTCTCGTCACAAAGTATTCGAAGGCGAGTTTCAAGCTTATCGCTAATGCACTAGTTACGTTATTGAAAGCTAACTCGATAATATAGAAGTCGACGTGTTGATTTAGCACAGCGAGCACACGGTTTTACTAACACAATTTTACTAACACGGTTGTTTACCAACACGATAGTTTATCAACACGATTATTCACTAACACAGTGGCATTAGTTGAGATTAGTTTTTTTTTAATTCAAAGCTCTCATCAGATGCGAGTGAATGTATGTGGTGATATGTTTGTATGTTTGTTCATATGTATGTTTCATGTTTTCAAAGATGTAAATGTGTCATCTTTTCCAGTAATTATCAAATCAATGTATTATTTTATCAATGATTATGTGGAACAATTCTTGTGTATTTGATGGTGAATATTTGTGAATAGTTGTATCACTCATACAAATATGTTCTCCAGAAACTCTTGATGGGGTTTATCCTGAAGGATAATATAATCGTAGAAAATTTTGGAAATAAGGAAATTATCATTATCACCAATATTCAAAATAATATTCATTGTATTGATATCATTAATACAAAAAATTCGACCATATACGCTGTCGGTGGATGTTTTCAAATACAATTGTATATTTGCAGCTAGATCTATGTCCGTGTTGTGACCCATGCCGGCACTGCTGCTTCTGTTGTTAGCAACCCAAAATAAGGTGAATCATAAATCAACAAATATAAATCAACATGCAATAGTCACATTTCTGGCCGTCTGAAACTGAAGTCAAGTCGGAGTCGCACATTCATTGAACGTACGTTTTATATGCATCGTTCATTTGTCTCTAGTTCTCTCGCATAGCCCTAAAAACAGTTGTTGTTAGTCATTGGATAATTGATGAATATAATCAACCAATTCAATATGATCAATCGAACTAGCCGCTCTCTAAGACGCCAGTTCTACCAATGAGTAGCCTACTAATCCATAAAATATTAGCTAAAGTATGAAAATAACATATTTATCCAAGGGTGACGATAATTTGATCCGCTTGCTATTTGTCAATCCACTAACTTTCAATCCTTGAAACTGGGCTCATGTCATCGCTTGAGAAACTAAATCACCGCTGGGCGTGGGTTCAAGTCCCAGGGAAGGCATGCTTTCTTGTAAATATCCTTCTACTTTGGATCATCATCATATGCTCATTTATTCTCTCAGATGACTATAATGTCTGTTGATTGGGTCGTTAGTTGAATTATAACTATCACCAATCTGACACATGTGAACTAATTTAACCCAACTCAAAACCAACCGTTAGCTGTATAATAGTGTACAACAATAATGAATGTAAATGGACACAATTCTCACCAACACATTTCAATACATTTCTCGTTATATTTCGAATCCACGAGAGAAGAAAACGCAAACCACACGTGTTCTAGTGGTGTGTGATAGGGAGACGGTCGTTCGGAACCGTCTTCTCTTTTTAATATGATGTATACTCAGCATTTCAAGTTTCGTTCAAGCTGATTTTCAATGAAGTAGTTTAACGTTATTGGTAACTATGAAAACGCGGGATGCGCGTTGTGAGATGAGCTTAGAAGTATGGCAATCTAGAATGAAAAATAAATTGTCAGCTCAATTTACATCTACAAACCTTGACTAACTTCAAACGTTCAAAAACCTCACCTGCAACTTGTTTATATTTATAGTAACCTGCAACCTGTCGCATAAACACTTTGCAAAACCAATTGATCCAGATATTCAATAAAATGTACACATTTATTGCGTTTTCTTCATAATTTCTCATTCGATTGTTGTAAAAATCTCTGAAAAGGTGAACAATAGTATATTTCATATTCTGTGATAATTTGAGAGCTTTTGAAAAATTCTTGTTTTTCAAGTATTTTTCCTCCGGGTTATTCTTATGAGGATTTTCCAAACTTTCCAATTATTTTCCGGAAAAACCTTCCGACAGATTCCACTGAATAACAATCCCAACCTATTCTGGTATGACACCAACGTTCATAAAAAGTTTCAAGTTGATTGATTCATTTCTCTGACCTGTATACTGCGTACATAATTACAAAAAAAAAAAAAAAAAAAAACATGAAAACGAAGCCCATTTTTTTCCAGGGTGTGAAATGGAAAGCTTCGCTACGCTCATCTAAATATCTTGATAATATGTAGCTCGATGTGTTAGTTTACTACACCGAGTTGATGAAGATAATAACATTGTGAGAATAAGGTGAGAGACGTCTTTTCATACATAATTTCATCGAACACGAGATAATTAAAACTAATATGCTGACAAAAAGGCTGTATATATATGCTATTGATGAGACTATTTACAATTCAGATATACTGTTGGTAATAATAATATCATAGATATCGGCAATTATTCATCACTTTCGAAGTATTGTTATCAACATTTTATCTCTTCGTGCAGTGAGATTTACAGATTCATAAATATGTCCTTGATTTGTGAGAATGATTCCTACAATTTTCAACAATGTTCACAAGTAAACATAATGATATCTCATTTTTCAACAAGAATCTTTTTTTTGTACATATATGTATAGAAATGGTTCGATAAATAATACTACCGTTAGTGAAACCGAAACATGGTCCATTTTGTTCATGAGGTCTGATGATTATAATTATTTTTGTGATGACACACCAACGACTAGGTTCTATGGGGGTACGAATGGTTGAGTCACACACAAACGATGTTTATAAAATCCATGTCTTGGGTGGGGTTTGAACTCACGCCCAATTTGCAGACTCTAGCTTCTACTTCAGTTCAGATCTTTAACTGGCTGAGCCGGAAGGATGACTTCATCGGTTCACTCATCCCATGAATTTCTTCTATTTGTAGTCCAGTATAATATTATTTATCCTCATTTAATCGTGACTTCCAAAACTTTTCCGAAAGAAGATGAATATATCCAACATGTAAAATAAAACATACCAGCTCGATCGTACACCTAGCTTTCATCGCCCAAACTACCCGGGCTACTGGGGGGGGTGGCGGGGGGGGGGACACGTAGGGGTCGGCGGGGGTGAAGGTTATAGGCTGAGAATGCGTTGCGAACCAGTCCCCTCATCATTCATACAACAGCTGTCTGCCGCCCCTGGGATATAAACCCCTTCCCCTTACACCCCTTAAATCCACCCCCGGCTCGCTGGAACCACTCAATGCTTTACCGCCTCTCAGTGCTCGAGATATTATTGGTAAAAAAGAGAAGTGAGTTTGGTGGAGTTTAAAAACTTCTTTTTTTTATATTTTATTGTTTCATATCTGTAATGGAGATAGGAAAATGAAACGTTCATCGTGGACTGGGTGAATTCATGATTGTCCAACGTTCCGTGAGATCCAACATGGAAGTTGTAAATTTTTCATGTCGATTTTATAGAAGCCATTGATTTGAAATGATCGGTGGCTCAACTGGAATACAATATTATTTTTGAAAATCTGTGATTTTGGTTGAAACCTTCAGGAGTATTATCATATTAGTTTCCTCTTTGGAGTGGTTCAAAATGACGATCTCGAATCTGGCTCATTGGGTCAAGGTCGTGTCAAGGGCAGAAAAGGCAACATGCATGAAATATTTTAATTTTCTGGTATAGCAAATCCAAAACGAAAATCATTGGATCGTTTTTATTTCGATTAAATAAATTGTTCGAGTATTTATCAAAGATATATCGCATTTCAAAATATCCATCGATCGGTTCCGAATCAACTTGATGGAACATATCATAGGCTGGAGAGTCTTCTTGTGTAATTCTATCGTTCGCAATATTCCTCGCAATAGAGTCTCTGTTAAGCACATGTTTTGATTGAATTCAATGGTTCCAAATGATTCACATATTCCAAGTGACATTTTGACCCCATTGTTGAAGGTCAACTATTTTTTCTTGCCTGATGTGTTCAAAATACTATTCGTACCATGCAGATTGGTACCAAATCTTGAACACTATGTGATGATACCAGCATATTTCATCATGATATAAAGAATGTGTACTGACTCACGTCTTCGAAGTGAGATATTTTCAGAGTCAAATCCGAGTCTAGAGTCCCGATTGCCTGTGGTGCAACTATCGCTTTTATATGGAATCACAATGCTATCAATGCGACCGGTATCCTAGCCACTCTAATCTACATCTAGTTCACAAGGAAATCCGCTGAATCGCGACAGGCAATCGCGACCTTTGGCTCTGAACTGACCGCAAGAAACTATAGATATACCATTCATTTTATTAGTACGGGAGCTGAAACACCTTCTTTATATTGAGATAAAGTATCTGTATATCACTACATCGTGTCTTAAATACATGCATGTCGTACTATACCTATTTCTAGAGCGGAATTCCTCCAAGTCAATATTTTGTTCACACCCATAAATCTGTGAGCATCTGAATCATATGATTATCTCACAAATGAGTTGTTACTGAATCATGAGTGAAAATGAGAGATATAATCAAAAGAATGAGAAGACTTCCATCCATTTTCTTTTCGAAAAAATGAAAAATGTTTTGAAAAAACTCACTAACTTTGGTAAAAACAAATTCTTCCATTGTCATCATATATGAATGTGCTTGTACTTGTTCATATGTAAGGATGTTTAACAATCAGGAAGAGGTCATGAAGTGAATGAAATGTAACACTATACCCGGAATAAAAGATATATCCATCACATAAATGAATTGTCTTTTCCAACACAGCACTCATTTGAGTTAATAATCTTCTATCCAATGGAAAACAATACCCCGTTTATTTTCTATCGAGAGATTTGATTTCCACTTAAGCTTTATTTTTCGTCTTTCCTATCACCAAAAGAAAAGAAACGACACATCTTTTCTCTCTCCCTCTTTCTCTCTGTCTGTCTGATTCTCTCTCTCTCTCGTTTTCAACCTTAAAAGAATTCCAATTAAGGGTTTTAGTTCGGTTTGTTCTTCGAAGCCGAGAGGGTTTTCCATTCTTATCTTTCTAATGTCCTCTTCCACGACGTCTCGGTATACTCTGAGGCACGTACATTCAATCTATCGGAACACCAAACCGTTCAATCGCTCACCATTGTTGAACTGTAGTTCCGAAATGTGTTTTCAACGTGCGAATGGATATAATGGACCAATGAGAGACTTAGCAAATACCAAGGCAAAGCCGCGTAACGACATACGTTCAGTATATTTTCTTCTACCGACACTTACGGTTCGAAACTCTTGATCGTCTGGAACTGTTGAATAGAAAAGACTGTCGATCGTGGACGTCTGACTGACGATACAGAACTGTTTAAGCTCGGTAACCATTGATACGAATAATTGTTTTGGACATTTAAACCTCTTTTAGAGAATATATACTCGGTTCACTATGCATTGTTGGTTGTCTGCCAACATGATAAAGGTTAATAGTGCCTTTTTTACAGTTTTTTCGCGGTTATGTTGGTCCATTCCATTGTTATTTTATATATATGTTATTTGATGAGAAATACCATAAAATACATATGATACGAAGAGATCGTGAAAATATTTGTAAAAATTGAATATTTCACATTGTCATGTTTGTACACTGATGTGAACCCATATGAGTCAAGGTACTTGCACGTTGAATGTTCCACTGGAATTCACTACAATGCAGTGTGAATGATAAAATTCATTCAGACTTCCGAATCAGTTTTTATGCTCTTATTCAGTGTTATACGAATTATTATAAATTGCTCTTCAACCTCCGTGAATTTTTTTATGCACGTATTCGATATTTGAAAAATGCATAAAACGAACATTATTACGGATACCCATAAGGGAAAACATGATTTTCAATTGATACGTTTATTCAAAGTTTGAGGCTGAGATATTAAGCCTCGTCATGAACCATTGATGACCCTCGAAATATTACCTTCCAAATAAGATATCACAGAATATGCTGATAACAATGTGAGAAATGTAATACATATGCAGAGTCAAATCATGAAATACAATATGGAATATGTGAAATATATCAATTACTATATCAAATCGTGATGAAAAGGTTCGAACAAACTCACAAAGAAACAAACAGCATGATATATGAAATAGCATGGTATGAAAAAAGTCAACATATGTCTGAAAGAAGACAATCAGCCCACGAAAAAGAAATCATGGAATTTAAAATAGCATGAGATGAGAAAAGTCAACATATGTCTGAAAAAAAGAAATCGTTCCACGTACAGTATATTTGTATATTCAGTATATTTACACGTGTGGTTATTGAATGAAGTTGTGAATAGATTTCTCAATGAGGATGAGTTTGAATGTTGATTTGAATACATTCAAATTAATGTTACATCCAATGCATGAATGGGGACGAAACATAGCAGTGAGATTAGTCATCGCTTATCAATTGTAGAAAATATTCTTCTACCGTGAATACGAATTAAAACTTCTAACAATGGAATGGAAATATCGTTCATCAAAATGATGAACATAAATGATACCGTTATACCTGGATAGCTGTGGTATCGCGACAGTTCAACAATTAGTCGTTTCTCACGATAATATTCAGATAAGAGAAACAACTATTTCGTTAAAACAAAATCTCCGAAAGCAGCGGCGAAATTAATAATTACCAGAGTTCCTGGAAATTATTTGATGAGTATACTTGTAACCACGGAGGAAGAGGGTCTTATATTGATGAACACAGAACCTAGGTTCCAGTTTACAGAATTGATGCTTGTGAAAAATGTGTTGAAGTTTATTATCGTGAACCGCGTCTTAAAAAATCATTTATGACCCTGACAAAATATATCAACTTTTCAAATATGATGGTGATATTTGTGTTTGTTATGTTGGTACGCTAACCTTCTTCTTTACAGGACACGAGTATATCACATTATCATACGATATTATCAATATTGACCGATAAAGAAGTATGTTCTGTGTAAACTTGATGAGAAAACATCTTGACTTCAAAGTTACCTCACTTCTACTTCAGGGATCAAAAAAATTGTGAAAATGTATTAAAATTATGATTCGATTATTGTCAGAGTTTTGTTATCGAGGGTGGTGGATGGGGATTGATGGGGTGGGAATGGGGAAGGAGGGGGGAAGCCGGAGGGCAGGCAGTCTTGTTCGCTCGTATTCTTTACTTTTCAAGACCACCGGGAGTAGCTAATACAATCAAGTGAACGAATTCACCGAGAGAGAAAAAAATGAGTGAATATTTGATCTTTTACTTCGCGATTTCGAAGATGTTCACACAGTGTGAGCTCTTGAATTCAGCGGGGTGATCGCGAGGGTTATAAAAGTATGTATTGAAAATTAACTCGGAAAAAGCCATATATATATATATGCGTTGTCAGACGAGTGGATAGTTATAGTATGTCGACTTTTTTGACTAAACTTTTGCCTACATTCGCCAATTGGGTGACATTTAAGTTAGAAATGGGTGAAAACTGCTTCGAGTGGTACCAATTCAGCACATTTTCTAGTTTTTCTCCGAAATGGCTCACCCGATCAAGCTAAAAGTTCTTTCAAAAATGTGTATCAAAATGTAACCCAACTTCACGCAAAATTTCATATTTTTTGAGAATACAAATATTTTCTCTTTTCCGCTGTATTATTCTAATGGGTATTTTTGAAATTTCTAAAATTCATAAAAAAAAAGTTAACATCCGGTGATACCACAAAACTTCACAAATTTGAGTTGGATGAGGAATCATAATGAACAAAATTTTGAAGTTGATAGCTGTAGCCGTTTTACCTGTGGAGAACCGACGAAAAAAACATACAAATTCAACATGAAAACGAACACCAATTTTTTTCAGTATGTAAAATTGAATCCTTGCTAAAGCTCGTCTAATTATTCCATAATATATATACACGTTATCAGTTTCATCGAGTATGTTCTATGTTCCTCAATCTTAAGCAATATGCAATCGAAGCAGATTAATAAAAGAATGTAAATTCATTATGAAATACACAATGCTAAACAAGTCACGTGGAGAAATCGGATCTACTCCAAGATGTATCACGTAATAGAATGAAAAATATAAATTCACTGAAAAAATGACATTGTTCAAGTTAGTCATGTTGCGTACAAATTTATACAGGAAAGAATGGAAATGGAGCTCAATTTTCATTCCGGTATAGCCCTGCGATGTATGGAAGTCTTCGCTACGCGCGTCTGCTGAATCGTATTTTTGACTCCATTTTGCTGATACTTCTTTGGAGGATGAGGGGGAGGCTGGTAAGATCATCCTTGTGGTGAACTATTTTCCACCATTCTCCATCCATTGTCTTGATTCAATAACAATGTTTTGGTTTCAAGTTTAGATGTTATTAGAAGAAAAAAAAATTGTCGAAAGTAAATCACCTTTGTCAGTCCGAACAAATTTATTTTTGACACTTGATCATCTCATGGGTGATCCATATTTTCGAAATATTTCAATCTTATTTTCACTCGTCCAATACCCGATGAAATATATGAGGTTCAGAATCTATTTCCAACATCTTTCGCGTGTTTGATGTGAAAATACAAGCTCACTGTTTGTTAATCTTGAATTTTTCCTTCGAACTTTCCAAGACTGAGACTCTCTCAGACGGCAGACGGCCTTGTCGAAATGCAGTGAACGTCGGGATGAGTTTCAGTCTGCTAGGGAAGTTTTGTGTTGTTATGTTGCCGTGAGAACTATGGCAGATGAATCCTGCTACACTCGATCGTGTTGTTCATTTGATGTGTTTGTCTTAAAACGAGACGAGATATCGCGTCGAAAACACTGGAAGAGAATGGAAGAGAATGGAAGAGAATGGAAGAGAATGGAAGAGACGAACGAACCACAAATGATCTAGCGTCATTTTTCAAATGATGACATAAAAGTGTTTGACATGGGAGTACGTAAAGAAGACTATGTATAACATAATTAACGTTTTTATGTGATTCAGCCAGTCGAGTTCTTAGTTGGGGTGGATTCAAAAATTATAGTCTTCGAATGCTCTCTGTGCCCAAGTGACAGTACTTATAAAAGTACTGATTACCTCTAGTGATCTGAAAAGTCACACCTATAACTGTTCAAGGATGATACGCAAATCGTGAAGCATCCAACATTTTTTAGAGAGGTGGTGAGATCGCTCTCGTGATGCTCCGTACGAATGATCTCATCTTTCATCCATTGCCTCAATTGGGAAACAATGATTTTTTATCATGTATCGATGTGATTAAAATAAAACACTTATAACTGGGCATCAACTTTGATCTGCTTTATAACGTTCTGGAAAATATTTCTGTATACATTATATCGGATGAAATTGTGAAAATACATGGAATATTTGATGAAACAGCAACATTCCAGTAGAGGAAAATTCCTCATTTTTGCAGGCTTCTGAGTTTAATATACATAATAGATCATATCCGTTGTTCTCACATTCTCAATTATCATGATTTTGAGCTCGGAATTGATATTTTTGTGCTCTCCAGTGTATAGTTTTCATATAGTTTGCATATTTGAAAGTGACTGTAACTACAATTAGAATATGTGTGAGCCCACTCACATTTTTGTTCGATGTTTTTACACCCACTCTCACACTGTATCTATACCTAAAAATGGCTGAATTATTATTCTCAGATTCAGATAAAGCTCTATATGTTTCTCGTTGAAGTCTTATTTTCACTTCCATATCTAATTTTTTTTCTCCACTCCATGGAGAAATATTCAGAATATATTAAATAAATCATGATGAAAAATACCACAAATATGTAGCACATCATTTCACGCATATTCATTTGACGTCGTTATTTTTACCTGACCTTAGTCGATATAATTGTTCGATGTTCTACTTTTACCGACCGTGACGTGTGAGTGACAGGTTCGATTTCACAGCCTCCTTCACGATGCAGAGACAAGTTCTCCGAATGTACGGCGAAGAAACAAGAAGAATTCAGTAAATAACTGAAAGCTCAATTCAAAAACTCATCCAACCTTATATTAATTGTCTGTTAGAAGAAAGTAAAACCATCGAGTTGGCAAACATTCGAAATACAAGAACATGAAAGGGGCTGGAATTAATAGTCTTGTAGAATTCAGAGATTCGAATGAGATTCGCAAGAGGAGTTGCAAATATTGGAAAACTCGGTACTCGAATACACATTCTAGTATCTAATGAAGAAACTTGAAAACTGGCTATCGTTTGTTTTTTGATGGTTACCATAGTCACCGATCTTAGTGTGCTCAACCAAACTGTATGATTTGTTTTCTGTATATTCCATATATTTTGCATGCTTCCCAATCGGAAAACCGAAGTCAAGTCTAGAGTTCCGCATAAGAAATCATATTTTGAAAAAATAAGTCTCCCGAATAACATTTCCGTGTGTGGAATCGTCTAGCCAACACAATCACAATCGATTGATCTACGAGATCGAAAAACTGACACGTCCTTGTTTAGAACTCATGGAAATAATGGATCAACGACAGATTTTCTATCTTGATTTCGATTGGGATCGATAATTTTCATCTTCAAATCAGCTATCCCGATCGTTAAGAGCGATCATGTATTCAGAGACCATTCGATTGCGAGTGACATCGATCTCGATCGACAATATTCAGACTTCAAGCAGTTGACGATGGTGCTAAAATGAAAAAAGTCAGGTCCCTAGTTTTTTTGGAGTTTTTCAATCGTGAGAGGAGAGACATTTATTACCAATAATGACCGTCATTCCACCGTTTTCAACAGTGATATAGTATGATTCAATACCGATTTCTTGTTTCAATTGCCTATTTTTCGTTAAGAATAATTCCTAACGCTCTTTCCAATCGATTAAATCATCAATTTGACAGCTAAAATGTAACATTATGTTTTCATTGTTTTTACATCGGCGCAGTACACAGTTGGTACACAGCCTGTCATGTCACGCCGGCGCACTGGCGGTTCTTGATAGAAGAAATTACAAATACCACCTAAACCAAGATGAGTTTACTAACCTTGCTTGTGAAACTCAAAATTGCTTCTTCCTATTAACCAATATTCATGTCATATATGTGATGTCATTGATGGGTCATGAGGGATAGTATGAAAATCCCAACTATTGCTCTCGAAACAAATAGAGTCGATAACGCAAACAATCAAGTTCGTGTTTTGATACATAATCGCTACTTGTCGACGTCTGAGATACCAATCGTTAGCGTTGTCGATGTATCGTTATCGACCAGGTTGTCGATCAAGAAAGAGAATCTCAACGCTGAACAAGATAGCAAAAGATGAATTCAAGAAGACAGAGATAAAATCGTGATGAAATAAGAAGGGGATGACCGAGCGCGTATTCCAAGAAGAGAGTGAGAACAACCGTCAAAGGAGAGCTGAGGAGACATAGATCAAGTATGGGAAGATTGAAGATCAGATAAAAAAATGAGAAATATCTGTGAAAATAATATAGATGATTAGGGACAACTTCGAACTAGCATTGGATGCTGAATCGAATTCGGCCTGATGACAATTTTACCCTTTCTTCGCTAGAATAAGGTTGGTCTAATAAGAATTATCAATAATATTATTAGAAAGAATTACGATATTCCATATAGTCATATTGTCAGTGAAATCAAAAGAAAAACTTTGAAAATGTTGTATGTGTTTAAATCTTTGGTAAAATGTTCTAATGTTCACTTTCTGCAGCATCATTTGTAACATGTTTGAAATCGTATTCGGAACGCAGGTGTTTGCGAACTTTACTGCTGAAAGTTTCCCTTAACTTGAGTTGACTACTCTATTGTACTGCGTCAACTCCCTAGCGGCATGAATCATCTGACTTGTACCAACTTAACTATATTCTTCGAGTACAAAACGAGAACCGAACATGGTTACCACATGCATGACACCATATTATTATACCTCCAAGTCTGCTGTGTGAGTTATTATCTTTGGTTGGTATTATTCTTGTTCACATAGTAATTCAACAAAATGAGAATACGTACGCTATATAATGATGTTTGCTAGTCATCGGAGGATCCGAGCATAACCTGCTGAATTATCTTATTTTTTATTCAAATCAAAATTGAATTTTTAATTGTTAAATGTTATCGCAATTTTCGAAAAACAACATTATGAAAAAAAAACTCGTGATGAAACGCGAACTGTGAAGTAGATAGAATAATTTTCTAATAATACTAGAGAATGTTCCGCCCAACTCAGAAATTTTTTCATGATTAATAATAATTTCTGATGACAATTTTATGATGTAATTATTATATTCAATGTTCAACATAATCTCACTGTGAATTTGAAATGTAATTTGAGTTTAAAACAATAATTATCACCGTTCGATAAAAGTTTCATTCGAAAAATATTCCATTCTTAAGCGAGCATTATCATTCCACTCCGTGCAGATCTTGAGAATCGTGAAATATTGCTCTGAAAGATCAAAACTTACAATTTACATTTTCACTTGATGGTGGAAATCCATATAAATAATGGAAATTCTCATTTTTCTGGATACTCCAGATAAATATTTCCAAGATAAATCATTGATGTTCACCCGTATAAATAAGTAAATAGAAGCGTGTAGGGGGGAAAAGGTGAAGGGGAGGGGGGTCCATTAGAAAGTATAATGCCTGTTTTTGAAACATACACAAAGACGACAAAACAGATTCATCCAGTATTCATTCAGTGCAACCCTAGCGTATACCTTATCGACCATGCTGTGTGGTGGGGGGTGGGAGTGGGGGGTGGTGGTAGGAGGGGTAGAATCCCCTGGTCAGTACGTGACGATCGTACTCATACACGCACGCTCACGTAGGGGCAAGATGTGTACGTGGGGAGTCGAACCCGGGTCTGCGAGGAATATTACAGCGCTGCGAACAAGTTTTCTTCGTTTTCTTCTCCCTTTATATCTTCTTCACGTCGTTTGCTCTCTGTATCATCATCGGTATCTCTTCTCAATTTCTTTTTCTCGTTATCTCTATTTATCTATCACCGTCTATATCCCAATCACATCCGCTTTCCCTTTTCTAATTCTGAAAGAAAAAAAGTAAATGCTTTTACCATTTGTAGATAATCATGAATATAAAACAGTAAACATATATCTTGAAGGCTCACCATTTGTGTTGATTCAACAATATTTTTATCCACGAGATAAGAAGGCTCCGATCGACCGTCCCTCATATCCCACATCAATAGCGCACGGATGGTTCGCGTCTTCACCTCTCAAGAATACAAGTTTAAATATTATGTTTACGTTTGTAAAATGATTCTCAAAGTTCTTCAGATTACATATGCTCTTTATATTTTGTTATGTCAATAAATGCTATATGGATGATTACCATTCATAAATTCGTTCTCATGAATTTGAGTATACAAAGTCACTGAATATCCCAGTTTGTTTGTGTTGTATCATATATCAAACTGAGTAGAAAAACTAACAAACATAAAATTGGATTCATTTTGAACTAATATTGCCAATTTCCTGAACGGGTCGAATATTTTGATGAACTTGATTTATTTTTAGGACCTTATATTCATAGCTGCCTGGTGAGTATATTCATTGAATCTCGTACACAGATTTATTCAAGACTCAATATTTATAATGGTAATATCAGTGAAGAAAGTAATCAATACCATTGTCATGACGGTGCATTCAAACTCAATCAAGTTTATTAAATTAATTAATCCATTTCTGATTGTGCCAACCTCACCATCAGTTGAATCATTTTGGTGCACAAATGAACAGGGGATAATGAAAATATGATGTGGAGGAACGTTTTTTCTTTTTAAATACATGTCTTATGTGAAACTCAACCCCACGTTCAACGTGACGTCAGTTTCTAAAGCAGTGTATTAGTTGACTGAGCTACAGAACATATGACAAAAATATTCATGAATCGATGCATCAGAACTGATGAATAAGAGAAAATCGGGCTCGGATGAGATTTTTATTTCTCGTTTCATCGTTAGGAAATTTTTTGGATATTAACTTTTGAACAGTGAGGTATACAAATTCTGATACAGGAAATACACAGATACCGTCTATACTTTCAAAACTATGCAAAATGAAATCAAAATCTTTTCATTCCAACATTTCCACAGATATACAGCTAAATAAAGGTTTTTTTAGCTGTATAGCTGTTAAAAATCAAACGGTTTGATTTTAATAGCTTTCACATTTACCATCTAGAATACATTCAACATATCTGTATTTCCCCTTGATAACATTCTGATTCCCAATACCGCTAAAAGATTATTATTTATAAACTGATATATTGCTGAATCGACTTTCTTTACATTCTTTCATGCATTCCACATTCTTCATTCATTCTTAACCTGCCTCTTTTCTACTTCTCATTCGTATTCCTCCACAAACCAAACATGATATTAGAAACTGTTTGAAGAATTAATGTCTTCGTACCTTTGCCATGGTCTATGGGGAGAAACTGTGACCGCGCTACGAGATGAAGCCAGCTACTTTAATTCCGAGAGTCCAGGTCGGAATACTGGTTTCGTTTCGTTCCTTAGGGAAGACCTCGGGAGAAATATGAAATATTGTACGAGAAACAGTAGCTAGTAAAATGGAGGAATGACAGTGGGATTGCGCGCTGTGATTTCACGTGGTTAGTATGGAAAGGTTAGAGGTCGTGATGTAGAATTTCTTCGTTCTGGGTTTATGGTTTGGTTTCTATTTATTTGATTCATTTTTGAGTTTTTCGTAATGTTACTCATCAATTATCTTCAAAAAAGTGCCTGCAGAAGATAAAATATGAGAAGAAAATGCAGTTATTTTGTGAAAAATTCGGATAATAATGGTATCTGATATGACAGCGCTTATGAGTAAGATCATTATCTGAATAATTATTTGATTCAATTGAAATATTCACCATGCCAATTTCTTTTTAGTGAATTCTGTATAAGTTTGAACTTCGAATAATTAACCTACGATACTTTCATATTTTGTTGGAAGTTTTGGTAATTGAATATGATGTATTTGTACCATTTTAGGCATCTTTGCATAGTAAAATGTGTACTATTCATTTTGCGAGACCAAAAATGACATTCGTTTGGAAACATTTGATCGCAAAATATTATGTGAAACAGTCGCTGGAACGACCCTACTTCTGATCACAAAAATGAAGCATGAGTATCACTATTTGTATTCTTGGCAGTTCAATTATTTGTCCCATTTGCAATAAAGAACATGAGGTTCAACTATATTTCGAATACATTGTTCATTGTATAATGATTCACAACCGGAAAATACAATTAATTTGATGTGTACTGGCAAAAAAAGGAGTCCTCGGAATTATCATTTCAACGAATCATTTCGAAATTATGAACGAGATCTGTGAGTCCATTTCATTATAATGTTGATATCTCATGAAGCGTACAAAAGTTACCATCGAAAACCTGATACGGCCTTTAAAGCTGAATCCACTTCGACGCACTTTTTGGTCAGACCAAATATTTAAAGTATGTTACGATAGCTTCACTGTCGTTTGCAGAAAAAAAAAATAAACAAACCCTTAAAAAAGAAAATCATGTTCGTTCCAACATAGATCGTATTTTAAAGGAAGGCATGTTTTTTTCTCTACTCTAGATCAACAACACTATCACTTTCCCAGTTTACCCTCATTCCACTTCCTTATATTCGTCTACTCGTTCGTTTTCGTTTTCCATTCCCTCGACTTGGCTCTGTTCCTTTAACACCTACGTTCTCTAACGACTGTGTGTATAAATCTGCTTAGAGGACAAGCTGTTCGTAGAGTCGGCAAACACACCGGTGGAAACCGGCAGAGGATTGTTGCTATTGTCGAACAAGTCACGTGAATAAACCTTTTTCAAGGAAAATAACGGTTTTATTTAAGACTTATCTTCTGGTTTTCGTTTAGTTATAACAAAAGTACGTTATAACAAAAGTTGTGTTTTTAAGAAACATTTGATGTTATATATATTCAATACGAGAAGAGAAAGAGAAATGGTTCATGAGAACAAGTATATATATTCAGGTGATGAAATTGATCTGCCTACATTAAATGTACATTGAAGAGAATTTGCCAATAACGTGGACGGAAAATTTCAATTACTTCTACGAATTAATTCTAAATTACGCAATTGTATCGAACTCATCGAATTATATGAACAATCAAATACAAAACTAATGAAATTGAGATGAAAAAATCATCAGAATCTATCAAATTCATAAGAATGGTACGAAACAGAAGTTTCCTTCTAAGGCTGAATGTTTGAATCTTTCCTTCCACAGGTTTTAATTTTCCCGATTTTTAAACCAATCTGAGTTAACAAGAAATTGGCGATCGAGTGTCTCTCATATGCATCAGTATTGAACGGTGTGGAGTCTCGAGTGGTCAATTGCTCGTCGAATAAACGTATAGGTTACTTTCTTTTGTACTTTCATTCTTCACCACAATGATGATGCATCGACTTTCTTTGAAAAGCTTGAATACTGTTTTTAAGAAATTCTGTCTCTTCAGTGGTATTGGTTATACTGAAGATCTGAACTCTTTGAACTTCCATCAATACGTATATATATATATATATATATATATATATATATATATATATATATATATATATATATATATATATATATATATATATATATATATATATACTGACAAAATATCGAACATTACTGAATACTCTAATACATCTAATACGCAATCATTTTATAGAGAAGGATTCAATATTGTTATTTCAAAATATCAAGTAAGAGTTATATTTTGTGAAACTCAATTGCTGATGAATTGAGTTTGATAATATGAAATCTCTCTGGGTCCTAGACGCATGCGCATAACTAGTACATGAGGCTGGCTATAGGGGTGGGTGCACCTGACCATAGCATCAGAGAGAGCAGTTTACTGGAACACTGCCGCCAAAAGGGTTGCCACACGGACACAGTATATCAAAATAAATGAAAACAATGCATCACATTTTTCAAAGTTAGGAGAATTGAATGTGAAGAAATATAATAGAGACCTCATTCCGAAAAACTTCTTCGTAATAAAAAAATGAGTACCAAGAGTTATATGGAAAAAAATAATAAAAAAAAAATGGAATAACTACGGAATACTGTGGACCAAATATTGCTATGAAAATGGTGCATGCTATGAAGTTGCCACCCTTGGTGAAACAATTAACCGAAGCACCGCTTTTGAAACTGAAGATACGTTGGGGGTGGGTTCGAGTACTTTACAAGGCTGGAGTTTCAGTATAGGTTCTTTCATCCATAGTCTTCCATAGCTCCATTATCACTCACTTATTAATATCCCCATAAATAATCCAGCCCTCCTTGGGGATGCTTGATGGAAGAATATGTAGTCATTGAATTATTTCATAATATATATTTGAGAATAATCTATCAATTTGTTTATCAACACAACTCATAGTGATTAGAATGACAACTGTCAAGTATATTTCTTCATTCACTTTCTCCTTATCTTTTTCTCTATCTCTCTCTCTTTTCTGTTGACTTGGTTCGCCTGGTGAACTCAGTCGTAATACGATAGCCAACATTTCAATCAAGAATTTAATTACCGTACAACATATTTGTTACTGTCCAATATTCGACAAATCGAAACATCCTATCGCCTAGCAATTAGGATATATCGAGACTCCTGTTCGAAACTTCTGATGAGATGACGATTATATGATGGTTCAACCTGTTATGTGCGTATCTTCACTCCCGGTCCACCCCCTAGTCCACCCCTTGGTCCACCCCTTGGTTTCATGAATATAGATTAAATGTCAGTAGAGTTATGAGGTCATTCTTAAGACACACGTACGCGGTGCGAGGGAAGGAGGTTAAGAAGAGAGAGGTGTAGAGTGAGAAGAGGTGGTGAATTGCTAGTGGACCGGGAATGGACCGGGGAGGGGGGGGGGGGGTGAACCGAAGGGTGGAGTCATCTACGTCGTTGAGAACACCGCGGAAAGTCATTGCTTTTATCTGAGAACAGCGAAGTCTTTTGATTTCAGATTATTTCTTTGAGATAAACTTTACAATACATTTCTTTGAGCTAACTCTGCTCTATTGGTGGGTTTCTTTCGATCGTTTGTTCCGTACATCAGTATCAACGATAGGGAGTGTCGAGCTAGTGAGGATGATGGATCATTACTGTGATAATTTGCTATATCGATCATCAGTGTATTCATTTATTTATTTGTTTATTATTCAATAATTCCTCCAACCCTCTTCCTACCCCACACTTAAGGATCCCACACGCAACTAGGTTGTCTGAGGGTACTATTCAGAAGATGGTGGATGAATTGAATTTACAGAATGTAATAGAATGTAACCATTAAATAGGTTCTTGAGAAATTACTTTTTCATTTTCTATTTTATAGCCGCTGATCCGATACCCTTGGAGTTTTTTTATGTTTTTTCAAGTTTCGAATACAATTATTTATTATTCATTTGTATACACTCAGTGAAAATTCAAACTCCATCCTAGAAAGCATTATATTCGAAATTTTCTCTCTGAGGTATTTTCACGAGGACTTTGCAAATGATGACATTCTGAATTGGTCAAATTCCAATTATTCTCCGAAACTATAGTTTCATGTTGGACAGTGATATCTGAGCATGCAGAGAAATTGGTATATCTGTTCATCCCTGCACACTGAGAAAACACGTCCATTCGATTATATATATATATATATATATATATATATATATATATATATATATATATATATATATATATATATATATATATATATTGTAGAAAAATAGTGTTTGTTCACGCTCAGCAAAAAGTATGGAATAGGTTGTTTGATAACGAAAATAACGTCAGGCGAGTTTCAATTCAACAACATTCAGAACATAATATTTCACAACTCCAATCCGCTTCGCATTCGTAATAAAAATATTAATAAGTCAATCCGAGATTGTTGATTCAGTTCCTCATATTTCCAGATCTCGTTGTTTACGAGATCTCCCAGTCTACAATCTCGCTGTTCACGAGACGCGCCACGTTGCATGAGTTACACGCTACATTTAACATTGGCAACCGGTCGACTCGCCCTAAACGACATCCAACATTGGTAAGTCATTTGCTACGTCATTCTCGAATCCATTTCCCCGACCAATCTGATTTGATAAAACGGTTATTTCCTGACGTCACGAAAGCTAGGTTGTATAACAGCGACTTGTATGAATAGCTAGCTGTTGAAAATAAAATAGAATCAGATTTACCAAACTAATAACACAAACCAAGTAACTCGTTGAGAAATGAACTTTTCTTCCGATTTTCATGTCTTGCAGAATGTTTTTTTTATCGGATAAAGTGCATGTCAAGACAGAATGCAATTGGTTCGGAAGTGATGGTTTTTCCACGGTAAGTCGGGGTTTTCTTTTCAATACTTGGAAATTTCTATGTACACAAGAGCCAATAGAAAGAACTGTACAAACTGTGTTGGTTGAACTTTTAATGCAACTTCACATACAGAAGCAATTCCCGAATCATAAGGAGGCACCATTTCCCTGTCTTGAGCCTGGTACCAATTTGTCGAGTTGGATGACACAAACTGGATATGCAGTCACTGCTATGAAAACATTCACAAAAAATGAAATGTCATATGAAATTATTCATGTCAAATCGTACATATAATTCAATCTCTTTCCATTGATGTGCGCTCATGGATCAAAATGATTGAATCCACGCTATGATCATCCATTTCGAGCAATTGAGCCAAACATTTTTATCCGCTCGTGTGAATATTTTACTGTGATGAACAAACATAATGTGAGCGAACCAAACGATAAAATAAAATCATGACTGAGAATTATATTTGTAAATCGTCATCAGTAGTTAATTTCACCCCACTCACGTTGATTCACTAATGCGATGAATCGTATCGAACTACACTGCATTCGATATATCGAAGTGAATTACATCGAACCCCTACGTATCTAATTCGATATACTAGTTTTTTCATTATCTAATTCTGGATTAAAATTGTGAATCTCGTTTTGTTATATAATCCTGTGTAAGTAGCGACACGTTCGAGTTCATTGTGAATGATACGATGCTTCATGGGTGTTGAATATTCACACAATTTGTAAAACAATGTTTCGATTCGATTGTATTACGGAATGTGTTGACGAACTGTTTCGAGTGAAAATGAAATGTGTGATTCCAGTGATTCAGAAATAACATCTCATGAGGGCCTAGTTTCATTTGTCCAGAAGAAAATTCGAATAATTTAGAGTGAAATGGAAATGTCTGTCAATATATTGATTTGTTAGACATTATCGTTCATGTTATTTCACTGATATTTCTTCAACAGAGAGAGAGAGACGGTTTTTAAATGGTTCTCACATCGCATCGTCAAAAAAAATTCATACCATCTTGACAATTTGTTTTCATGGCGTTAAACATCAAGCGTTTTTCATGAAGACTCATGTGAGAATCTCTCCAAAAAATTCAACATTTTTCCTCTACCATGATTATATATTTTCATTGTAATTATATGTATGTGTTTTATAGCAAACAACTTTTTTTGACAAATAAGAGAATTTATGACCACTGTACAAAAAAAAAATGTTTTTAACAACCAAGACCATAGATTAGTCATGTTTGAGATGAATCCAAAGTTTTCGAGATTGTAAATTATTCAATGTTCTAACTGATAGAATTAAAGAATTAAGAAATGTTGAGGACGTCAAATTTAAATTTGTACTCAAAAATTTTCTCAAAGAAAAATGTTTTTATTCAGTCTCTGAATTTATCATTGACTGTACATGTATATCGAACTGAATATCTCTATCTTAAGTGTCCATTTCACCTATCTCATATTTTGATCATTTTATTTTACTATACTACTGACTGAATCACGTTTTTTCTGTTCACATATCTGTGTAAGTTCTGTGAATTGATGTTCTGTCCGCATGATATGTATGCATCAAGCTTGACGTGACATATCTCTTTTTGAAAGATCAATGGTCAGAATAAAAGAATTATTATTATTATCATTATTATTTTTTCCAATTTAACTGATTCCCATATATATTCGCACATATATTATTATATTTATTTTCAGACATTAGGTTCTCTTGAAGTTTTCTAAAATGGAATGAGAACGTATAAACAAGCTGGAATAATATGTTTCCTGTATATCTCAGAAGTTTAGCAACTCACCGCTCTACTGAACAGTTCGGAATTCCATTAACAACAATAATAATTATTATTACTAGTCAAACGCGAAATATGCGTTGTAAGATGAGCGAGATATCTGAATAAGGTATAAAAGTCCTTGAAGTAGTTCTACCCTTGCTACTTTATCGACTCTGGTATTCTACACAACTTGATATCTGAATAAGCTATGAAAGTCGATAAAGTAGTTTTACTTTTGCCACTTCATTGACTCTGGTATTCTACTCACCTTGACGCATATAAAAAATACTTCATTGTTGGTCAACTCTTGAATCTAGAAAGCAGTGAATCTCGACAACTTAATTCTGTCACAATTTGTATGATATATTTGATGAATATTATCAGTCATTTTATTTATTTTCTCCGAAACGACTGATCATAATTTCATACCGAATCGTAATAATGTGTAAAATCCATGTATACACATTTAGAGAGAATTTCATCCCATTTGGAGAGATTTTATTTTTCAACATTTTCCGCCCAGCCAAATCTTATGATGTTTTTAGAAAATTTGAGATGATTTTTTTCAAAATCGGTCCGACCGATGTATTCCAAAAACTCCACAGTTCTAAGTTGGATGAGTTCACGTGTACAAAAAAAAGTTGCATGTTGATCAGTCAACCCTTGCGATCTGTGGAGTGCTTACAAAAAAAAAAAAACACAGACAAAGCCCCATAAGAGTGGGATGGAGACTTCGCTACGCTCATCAATTATTATATAATGTCAGTATACTTGATATCGATATATGAATTAGCTCTTGTGTGACCTCAAAAAGATGATTTTTTCATAATTTCTTTTTGTCCGACATATGAATGTATGGCACAGAATGGAACAAAACTTATTGAAGATCTGCGCTGTCTTGATTCCAGATTCCTAATTGGAAACTATGATTTCGTATCAAATTCCGATATTGATGATTATAATTAGGACGATATTCCAGAATGTGAAGTGATACGACGGTCATTAAAGAATTTATCACCTCATTAACCATGAAATATTTAGAATTCTCAATTTTCTGTGTTTTACCACAATTTTGATAAACATCAATGAAAATATATTTCCACTCAAACATTGCTTTTTATCGACATGCATGCATTTTTCCATTTCAATACAAGGACAATCCAACTTCACTTTTCAAAAATCTCAACTAATTGGATGAGCGTAGCGAAGACTCAATTTCACTGTACTTGAAAAATCGAATGTTTTTTTTTTTTTTTTTTTTTTTTTTTGTTCGCGCTCTACAGGTCAAAAAGAAATTCAGATCATGATGAAACTTGGTACACACATGAACCCCCATCTGACTTGATGCTGTATAGTTTTGAGGCAAAATCGATTCAACAATTCTTGAGATAAATCATTTTGAAGTTTTCAAAAAAAAAACATATGATAAGGCCAGGTGGATAAAATGACAGAGTGAATGTACTCCGAAATTTCTCAAATTTTCACAGAACTCGAACAACATAATGATACACATTATTACGGACTTTTACAATAATCGGATTTGACGTTTCGGAGTAAAAAAATAAAAAATGCAACTTTTATTCATTTAATTACTTCATTTTTTGTATTCGCTCATCCATCAACGCGGAAACACATAACGCGTTTTCCTAGTACTAAAAACTGAATACTGAATAACAAATACTGAATTATTGATTATTCTCATTCATTTGAATGTTTATGCATCAGTTTATTATCATCATTATCCATTCATTTTTCACTGTACTGTTATTATATCATGACGTTAATATAGATTTTATTTCATCAGAAGAAATTCACTTCACTCATATTATTCTTATTCTTATCGTCATTATTATTCTTATGTGTATGTCTGTCTGCTGAATGTATTATTCGTATATTTATCTATCTGCTAGCTCGCACACAGGTATCATTCTTACGCGGGCTCCACACATATAAATGTTCATAACCACTTTGTATTGTGTATTTTTTTATTATGTTTCGTATGCATTAGGTGTGAATAAAATGCATATCAGATTGAATTGAATTCAAATTGAATACTAAATACTAGAAGCTGGCTTGAGTATTTAGTAATACTGGATACCAAATACTGAATACTGAATACTAACTTTCATAATGGAAGCTTTTTTAATGACTATCTTCAAATTGTAATCATCGGGTTGAATACAAGAATGTGAAATTTGACATTCATCCAAGTACCTAATATATAGGATCAACCCTTAAACCCGATCTTTCTGTTAGAATCAACTTTTGAACAAACTATTGTCCTCTTAAAGCCGATGATCTGTAATCGTATATAAACGAAACCTTTCAACGTTGCTACAGATTAGTCTCCATGGATACGGAAAGGATACACTGAAACTAGATTGATTATTGATTGGTCCGAAAGTGATGCGTGTATTTACATTAAATGATCGGTGAATCAAATTAGTTACGTAATACCTGGAATTTTAATCTGGAATTAACTTCCGAAATCATTTGTGGTGAATGTATATATGGTACGCATCGGTTACTGAGCATGCCTGATGGAAGATTTTAGTTGGTAATTTATATATATATCGATATCTCAATTCCAATTACTGGCTTGTCCTCAGCTATGGTTTCGCATTCGTTGTTTGTATTATTATTTATTCACATTATAAACAAAACAAATCGGATTTTCCAATGTTATATGATATTCGAATGAAAGAGGATAGGAGATGATATTACTGAAATTCTATGAAAACCTTCATAAAAAAAATCCCTCGAAGTGAAGAAACAATTTGTTTTCACGCGTATAAATTTTACGTCCATGTTTATCCATCAACGTGAAAGTGTAGCCTACAGCTTTTTCACACCGTCTCTGTCAGCCCTGTACCTTCCACCTCACCTAAAAAAGATTGAATGAATATTATATTATGTAGAAGGCGATAGTAATGTAATTGTTTTACATACTCAAATTTCGCTTTGTATCTTCCTGTAAGAAAGGTGTTATGTTGAATTACATGCCACGGTGTCAGCAATAATTTACATATAGGGAAGTGAAAAAAATTCAGATACTTATTCTGAGTTGCCTATTTTAATGCTCTAAGCTCTACAATCCACAAGCTATAGCCAGCCATAGCACTCTTCCGACTGAAAGTTCCAACAATATGAATGAGAGTCGTGGTAGTAATTACAAAAATGACCAAAATGAAATGTGACATCGTCCAGATAGAATTAGGCAAAACATAAACGCAAGATAAAATCTAATTTGAATATTCTAATTGGAGTTTCATTCCAAGGCGAAATAACACTGAGACTCGCCCTGATGATACTGGTAGAAAAATAGAAGAGGGACATTTCATATCTAACCAACCTCGGTGACTTGGTAACAAATTTGATTTTCAATTTCGAATTTGCATACAGTCAAAAGCTTAGAATGAGGAATAATAATAAAGATCGATGTGAGCAATCATATACTATAATTCACCGAGGTTGGCTCCAGTACATACAAATGTAGTTCATATACACCAATTTCGAACAATTTACTCATTATTGTATTCATCAGAAAGTGACTTTCAGTTTTTACTTCTCTTCTCAACATTTTTCAGCTCCCTCATCGTATCTCATGTAACATAGAATTGATCAAGAACAAAAAGACAAAAATAACAGAGAATGTTTACAAGTTTTTGTGAACATCTGCCATTTCTCGTGAATTGATGTTTACCGTTGTCCTTAAGAAAAATCATTTGATTTATTCCTGAGAGATATAAAAGAATTGAGTGAAAATATCGATCTCTTCTCATATTAAAAGGATGAACCCTCTGTGAAATGAAAGAAAAACGGAGAGAAAGAGAGAGAGAGAGAGAGAGAGAGAGAGAGAGAGAGAGAGAGGGAGAGAGAGAGAGAGAGAAAGAGAGATAATAGAGAGAGAGATAAGAAGAGAAAGGTGTAATGTATGCGCGGAACGGTTTGGGAAGTAAATTATTTTAAAGGCGCTTTCTAAATTGAATGGCTGAATATATTAGTGAAATTCAATGGCATTTGAGACTCGCTTCAGCTAGATTGACAAGTTGATTAAAGTGAAAGTGAGGTTCTTTTGATCTATCGTATGAATGTAGAGATAATTAGATTAGTGTATGTAAAAAATGATGGTATTACCGTTTCCAGAGGTTTCTGAATGTATGTGAAAAATTTTAAAGCATATATGTTCACCAGTGGTGATAATTTTTATTAGGAAATATGGACAACAATAATGAAAATATTATCAATATTCGTAGGGAATATGATGGACGTACAATGTGCATCATGTATGTACGTAATGTAGGATGCCAGTTGAGGTCTTATATGATAGTGATCCATTTAAGGAAAAAAGGACCTGAAACCAGCATTCCGACAAAATTGGCATACTGAAGTGATATTAAAAAATTTTGATAAGCATCAACAAATCTAGTCCTCACTGAATTGTATGATTGATTTGATAATAATATCTTCAGTATTCAGAACCGTCGATCATCGAAATTTGTATGAAAATGAGACGTATATAAATGAATAATTGGAGATATTTTGTTCATTTCTTTCAATCCCTTAGAGGAAAATGAAAATAATCACCAAATTGAGAGGTTTTCTTGCTATTATGAAGAACATGATATAAGATCCAGGACAAGTATAACCCTTTTTCTGAGTGAAGAAAATTCACAATTCTATTCGACTTGTTTTCCTAATGTTCATCCAAGAATCTGATTGCATGGTTTCGCAACAGCCGCTGTCTACAAGATTCTAGTACATATTGGCAAGATAAATGACTTCTCACTTTAATATCTTTATTTTTTTTAATAACATCGAAACTTGATACAGAATCATTGTTTCCCAATTAAGGCTGTGGATGGAAGATAGGATCGTTTGGACGGGGCACCACAAGGGCAATCTTACCACCCCATTTTAAATGTGTATAACCAATAAAATTCAATACCAGGACTGTGCTGTTGGTGACCATGAATTTCCGCCACAGATAACAGTCTTTAATTTTCCGAAAGTCCGGAACATATTATAAGTAGAAAAAAAAACAAAAAAACATCATCGAGATAATATTTGTATCTAAATTAAGGCAAAATAAGTATGGGTGATACCGTTTATTGGTTGACATATTTAATATTCACTGAGACAAAGTAGTGAAATACATTGTATTCAGAATGAAAAAAAAATCGTAATGAAATTCGGATAATTAATCCAAATCTAGTGATTTGGCACTCATCCAGTGTGCAGTATAACGTTGCGCAATGGCAGATTGAGCTTAAGGCGTCTTAGTCTGCGTAGGGCAAAAAGTTCTCATCAGAAAGATTATTCGTGAGAAAATTTTGAATGTTCATTATGTATCGACAATATTCTAGAAAGTACTTCTCTGTACGGTGTGAAGAATATTACCAATGCGTTCATCACAAAAGCTACTACGATTGTTTATGCTTCAGTTGACAATGAGACTGGTCACAAAACATGCATCTTGCTTCATATATATATATATATATATATATATATATATATATATATATATATATATATATATATATACATATATATATATATATATATATATATATATATATATATATACATACATATATATATATATATACATATATATATATATATATATATATATATATATATATATATATATATATATACATATATATATATATATATATATATATATATATATATATATATATATTTAATTTCATCAACTTTCGAGCTATTTCATAGTGTATGGTATCGATGTGTTTTTGAAACAACTGCCTTTGAACTGAACTAAAAATAAACAGTTTAACCAGATTATGCACTTGGCACACACGACCATGGAAAGTCACGCCTTTTATTATTGTAAATTGAGGTGACATGAACCGTTCATTTGTGTCGAATCAGTTATAGGTATGCTGATGAAATTCAATTTATCTAATAGAGGAAGGTTGAATATTGACTATTATATTAAAATATAACTAAAATATTGACCAAAATATCAACTGTCATATAAGACCGACTATTCACTGGTTCTGTTGTATACAACGGCTTAGGATTTTCTCCGATGGTTTCTCCAAACTTTCATCGGAATTTTCAACTTTTTTCTCTATTCCAAACTTGTAATATACTATTTTGATATTGATACATCAATGTATGATAAAAAAATTATGTTTTTTTCCGAGCGGATTCCACTTAAGTCAAACCAATCTTTTGGGTCAATACAAATATAAACAAACGTTTGTCAGAAAAGTGGGAGGGAAAAGAAGAAGATGGAGAGAGGAGAGAAAGTGAGAGAACAAAAGTCAACACAGACAAAAAGAGAGGGAGAGATAAAGAAAGAGAGACAGTGACAGAGGGAGAGAGAGAGAGTTTCGACGCAAGAGTTCCATGCCCAAGCTCTCAAACGCTAATGTAGTTGAAACAGAAGGTAAAGTCGAAACCAAACTTTTCTTCTTCCAAACGACTTTTTTTCTTTCTTCTTTACAGGTAATGTGGTCGTACTTTCAACAGAACTAAGCTACACAGATGAACTGGCCAGCCATTGCGTTCGTTTCCTTTTGTGATCTCTTTGTGCGTCAAACACAGAAACGTGATGTTTCGAAATGTGTTGACCTTTGTACACCGCATTATCTCATTTATCTCTCACCATCAGTCGATTAAGTAGCATATATTTCTACTTTATCGACTCCACGGTCAGTTTTACGCACTTTTAAACACTTTCAATGAGGTTCAGTGAAATGGAATATGAACTTTGAAAATGTTACCACCAAGGTACGATGAAGCCAAATTGAGAGATCAGTTTGGTGACAAGACCGTTCCAAGTCTTGAGATAATAGTCACGTATAAATGGTATTATCAAATAATCCTCAGTTTTAATTGGTCATAGATGCTTCTTTAAACATTTTCGATGTTATTAATAGCAATACAATAGTATCTTCTCGCCACGTATTTTTGTTACATATTTATCCTGAATAAATATCAAGTTAACATTTAGTATCTTCTGACCAAGTATTTTTATTACATATTTATCCTGAATAAATATCAAGTTAACATGTTGATCAAGTTAATCGAATGTATTAGATGATTGAGAGGATATATTCTACTTGAAGTTCAACTGAAGTTATTTTAAACAGAGTCCAAATCTGAATGTCCCAAGGGAATGTCCACATTGGATACGGAGAATTTGTAATAGGCTCATTTAGAAAAATGAGTACGATGATGAAAATGAAAGGAAAATGATCAAGTTTGATCAATTATATGTATTAAGAACAATTGAATCACTCGAACTCAGATTGAATTCAAATGTTCATTTATGTAAAAGAATCAACGAGATGTTATTTGGAATGGCTTCCTCAATAGGGTGAAATGTTCCTACCGGGGTGATTATCCGTGAGAATATCGTGAATTTTCATTATATATCTACAGTATTTCATAAGTTACTTCTTTGCCGAGGGGTCAACAACTTCTGAAATCTGGTGGACACTCGTGATGAAATCTTCCTGAAATCCCATAAAATCTTCTTGAAATCCCTTGAAATCTTTTTGAAATCTCCTTGAAATCCCTCAAAATCTGAAATCAGGTGTACACCAAATTTTTTAGTTGTTGACCCCTTGTTCTTTGCACAGTATGCAGGTTCACAGCAATACGTTGACCTGAAAAGCTACTAGACAATTGCTTATGCTTCAGTTGACATTGACAATGGTCACAAAACATGCATCTAGCGTCACCTACATTTTTGTATTCATTTTATTCAGTATTTATCATCATAACAGAACACTTGTTAACGGAATTGCAAATGATATGGAACTAAAACATGCCATATTCAATGATTACATTCACATTTTACACTCGAGTGTAAAAAGAATAATAAATGGGAATGAATGAGAAATTATGATAAATTGCAACAATGAGAATTAAAGGAGTTAGTTATTTGATTCATACTTGAAATATACCGGAATACTTTTATCTAGGGCGAAAAATTATCACAAAAATGGTCACAGACAGCGCAGTCCTGGTGTTGAAGATCATTAGTTTTAAATAATCAAAATGGGGTGGTAAGATCGCCCTTGTGGTGCCCCATCCAAACGATCCCATCTTTCATCCATAGCCTTAATTGGGAAACAATGATTTTGTATCAAGTTTCGATGTTATTAAAAAAAAAAAGTTTCTTGATCATGATGTAATTATTTCTTGAGATAATTTATCGTATCGATTAATATCGATCGTATCGGTATCGATTTGTTCGTCAACCAACTGCCTCCGAGTACAGCTAGAGAAAAAAACATTTTTCAGCTGTAAACGCTTGACAATTATGCGATATAACTTGAAAAGTTAAAACTTGTATCGTCACCTTGAAGTTATTTTGATCATCTGTGTCTCTCGTGTACCATATTTAATTAGCTCATACGTTCAAACTTTATCACCACAACACCGATATTTTGCTTTGAATCGACTCTCGTGGACTTCTGAAGCTTCAACTCGGATTAAAGATCTGCAATTAATCACAGATCAAACGTGTTACTATGAGAACGTACCTCCAAGCTGAATAACGTTGAACGTCCGAAACAATTACAATTCTTCTCAGCACCCATTTAAAACACAGAGAATAAAGGTCACACATATATCCATGACCTTCACTAGTTTATTCTGATTAAACACTTTTAGCGAGCACATAATCAAATTATTACTATAATTCTGTTATATTGCGATGTTGAAAACACATGGAATTGTTTTAGAAAATTATTAGTTCTTTATATTAACTTTTGAATTATTTGAAACGACAGGATTCCACTATGATAAAAATACACGTTTTGAACAGAATTGCACAATTTGCATTTAAATAATCATCCACGTTGTTACCCATTGTTGTCACACATGTTAATATTGTTTCTCAGTTGTCAATTGGAGATAATTATACAGTTTGGGTTTTGAAGCTCTCGCGTATAAAATCATGAGGTTATTTTGATGTATCTTTTCTGAAGTGATGTTTCTACATATAGACTCCCTTGAGAATGATTTGAACGGAAAACCGATCCAGTTCCGGTTCGAATTCATGAACTAATTTGTGACGGTAAAAAAATGAATACGAATGCGCCAATAGGATCAATTGTGGGAGTATATATCTTGTTCATTGAAATAAATACGTATAAATCGTTAAACAAATTCTATTTCTGAGGGGAAAAATCATGAAACTGATTTTTTCAGAGCTGAAACGTGAACATTTCACTTGGATATATAAAATGTTCGAGACTCTCTTTCAAGACAGATTTCCTATTGATTTGTGAACAATTGTTCATCGTGTTCAAATTGTTCGTACTTCTCAATATTTCAAAGTAATGGATGGAAATGTGCATTCGAATGTTCAATTGACGACTCGAAGTCTCCACCCCTTTGACGTCACAAATCATACCGTCTAATAAACAGGGCTGTTATAACTGTAGTGAAATTCTAATATTCAATCGGGGTATCTCAAAATGACCACAAATGATATGATATCCAACTGGCCTACTAGTGAAGCCACGCCTATTTCGAATCGCCAATTGGTTAACATTCTTGCATAGTGTAAGTTCACCCAGTTGTTTCTATCTTGAATGTGAGAGGAGTAATCTTTAATGTTTGAAATTTTTTCAATAGAGTGTTCATTATGGAGAATTGAACATTTTGAAAAATTGAAAATTTTGAAAAATTGAAAATTTTGTAAAATTGAAAATTTTGTAAAATTGAAAATGTTGTAAAATTGAAAATTTTGTAGAATTGAAAATTTTGTGCATTTGTCGTTTCCCAATTATTACCAATTCACAAGTTGTTCTTAGGTGAAAAGGATCTCCAATTCTGTCTGATTCTGTTTGATGCTTTGTTTCTATTCTCGGGATTTATAGTCTAGTTTAGTCACATAGAAATCCATTGAACTACAACAGATGTGTTCAGCATCATAATTGAGTGCTAGTTATAGTGTTTTGAATAAAAAACTCGACTTTACGGTTTACACATAAAAATACCGTTCCGAGTTGAGTTCTCTTCCAGACGTTGTTCATTTTCAAATGAGAAACCTTTTATTTGATAGTAAATACCATGATATGGAACAAATAACCGCTTCTTTTTTCCATCAAGTTATAAACCAAGGAGAAGTGCAGTGTGCATTTCCCATTTTCTTGCTTCACTGCAACCACTTCCTTATTGTAACAGTCGCAATTCATCGCATATAACGAGGTCACCCAACTTGAGACATGTGTACAAACAAGTTGTCAATACCAACCTCTGAGTACCAATAAAACCAAGTGTTTCCATATTATAAGGAAGTCACTAGCAGATTGTTATTCTGGCAAAACTGTAAAGTAGCACAAAGACGATACATCCTTAGATCTGAATTTGTTAGCATTTACCTTTGAAGATACGACCCAAGCAGCCACTATTATGCTTTGCTATATACAAAAGGTGTCACAAACAGTTCGATGTATAAAAACAAGGGTTGAGAGGCGAACGGATAACCTCAAAAATATACTGGGTTACATAATTCCGTAGAGACAAATGTTTTAAAGAACTTCTGACTTTTTTCCTATAAGAAATATAATAATGTCACATTACCCATTTTGTTTTGTCATCACTCATCTTTAATACAATTTGTTCAATGTTTTTATTGAATTGATTCATTGCATCTTGGATTGAAACTATCGATAGTAGAAATATAATATAGAATGCTTTCAATACGTGAGTTGCTCATGAACTCTGACCCATGATTCTAGTATCCACTATTCCGTTTATATTCAGTCTATTTTCTATAGTAAGTCTGTATTTAGTCTCTATTCAGTCTCTATAGTGTCTTAAGTCTCTATGAAAGTGAAGCTTATTATGAATCGTGACTTTAATTACCCGATGTGAGAAGTGTAATTTAGGTCATAAAATACAAAATTGAGTGATATTCAATTAAAATTGAGAGTGTGGTGAAGATGAATGAGTCGGAATTAGATTCAAAGTTGATTTTAGAATCTCAGTAGGGATGGTCATGGAGAATAATTATGAAAGAATTCGAGTAAGATCGTTGGCAGTATTTTTTGGAGAAATGATTTGAAAACATTCGATGATTTGTGAAATTATTAAAAACTGTGGAAGAAGCTGCCATTTCTCCAATAAAAAGTGCTGAAACGTTCACTCTTGGACCATATAATTATTATCTATGGTTCACCATAAAATCAATGTTGAATGTAGGAATGGCCATCAGTCTCAATCTCGCATGATTATGTCGTCATCATTACAATCAAATTCAATAAAATAATATCATATCATATAATATGATTATATGGGTGACATGATGAATGTACACATCGATTTAGTCGACTTGCATCTGACTGTTTTTCAATGATGATTCTAGAAATTATTCATATATATCATAATTTTGAATTTACCACTCTTTATATATATATTTATATATATATATATATATATATATATATATATATATATATATATATATATATTCATGATTTATTCATTTGTTCTAGGTTACGCAAGTTCTTTAAAAAAATGTCCCTGTCATCAATCAATAATTTACTGATGATTTGTTTCATCTACCTATAATTCCATTCCATCAATTTCATTGTAATTCTGTGTAATCTTGGGCAACTTTTTTCTCAATGACAAATTCATACCCTCATCGAAGAATATATGATTATACAATGGCAGAACTGGAAATCATACAATGACAGAACTGAAAATGAATAATGAAAACGGATGGCATAATAACGGGATTATGAGATGATATGTTGTACAAAATCTTTACAACAATACAAATAATGTCATTACTTGAACGCACAAAAATCTCGATCGGTTTCATCACGGATATAACAGATACAACTTAACTGCCATAGAAATCAAAGGTATGAAGAAAAAACTCCATTCGATATGCGGCTAGCAATAAAACGAATCTTTTCTTGCTTTTGGTAACACTGCAGATGATCAAGCTTCTATGATTTCCCTGGAGACGGCCATTTTGTTCATATCGTGACGACGTAGTACATCGCTGAATCTTTTAAATAAGTCGGCCATTTGCTGAAACGTTTCTGTTTCATTCGTGAAGAAATTCTCTCGAACAATCGGCATGATAAAATGTCCGCTGGGCTCCACCAAATTGTATCATCATCAAGGAAAAAAATTGATGGAATATCTACAATTAATACTCATTCCAGCGATTTGATTCATTCAAGGATGAATAAACGTATTACAAATGTTCGATATATTTCAACCTTCTGTACTACACAAGATCAAAAACCGAATCAATTTGATAACGAATCAGGAAATATCTGATGAATATTGTGAATACTTCATGTTTTTTGTGTTTTTTCAATAACATCGAAATTTGATACAAAATCATTGTTTCCCAATTAAGGCTGTGAATGGAAGGTAGGATCGTTATCAACTTTATCAACTTGAATAACACTGGAGAGGTGACAATATTCCCACACTGTAGGCATAATGGATGTTTACTTCATTCATTCCGATTATTATTCTAGAAGATATTTCATTTATTGCGTACCATAAATTCAAAAATGTCAAAAATGAATGAATTGATCACTATCAAACATTTTCAGCCGATAACTAGCTCTTGCATTTGATAAAATATTTCCTCAAATAATACACATACACATAAACTAAACTATACACATTTTATAACAATTATAGTCAAAATGGAGAGGAACCATCAGAAAAGATGAAAACCCAAAATGGTGTCAGAAATAGAAATTATTGAGTGATTGAAAATACTTATTCCATAAAATATTGAAACAACTGCTAGAAATTGATCAGTCATACAATTATTGTGTGAACATGGACCAACTCTTGAAACGAAAAAATCCTGGAATTTACTTCCAGGTAAATTTTTCAGTATATACAATAAAGTTGAACATGCAGAGAGCTTAATCCTATGGGTTGTGGTTCATAAAAAATGCATGACGTTAGATTCATGTGTATATACTGGTTTTGAAAATCATCTCTCTCGATATTTGAATTCAGTGGATTATATATATAGAATCTTCATCGAGTCTCTGCTCACAATAGAGTTGCCCGAAGACACAGAATAACAAGCAATATTAAAATATTGAATACAATCACGAATCTATATGAATGTGTTTATGAATTATTGATCAAATGATGCAGCCTTTTATGAATACATAAAAAAAAATTGAAAAACATCGTGGAGAATTATATCAAAAGTGGAAACTATATACAAGTTTCATCCAACTTCATTTGTACGCAATTAAGCAATATTGATGGAATGGCATTTGTTTTTGCATCAATTCTCCAATAATATGATAATTTTAGAAAAGAAATCTGATGCTGTAACAGAGATTTCACCTGACTCCAGATTATACAGGAGTATCTGGAGTCTTCATGGAATACGATTTGTATTCGTCATGATATATAACATAATATTATGTCCGTGAAACGGAACATTTTCTCTGTTGAATAGAGTCCTCTTTCATACACATCTGTTATTGAAGTGTTTTTATTCATGAGCAATTGTTCTTTGTATTGTTGGAGGTATAAATCGGAAGCACCAACTAAAATAAATGATTTATAACAAACGTTGATTCGTAGAAATGATGCCGTTGCACATTTCACTGTTATTTTCAACATCCCTGATGAAGAATTCTCTGAACAATGA